>CM057233.1:96568822-96963822 GCA_029891385.1 Erythroxylum novogranatense
AATTGTGACCTAAATTGAATTAATTATTTAAATATAACATTTAAGAGAGTTTATGAAATTAAAACTTAACAATTCAATATTAAAATTATTCTTCAACCATCTTAAAGCTGCTAAATATAGATTATATATTTAATTGGCAAACGAATCTGAATTCTGACTCCAACGCAAAATCTTTAAACTGATAGGCCATAAAAGAGACAACATTCTAACAATTGAACCACGCCTTAAAAAAACTTAGATATTGCAAAAACAGTTGAGGACAATGGGAAACCAACCAGGTGACCTATTGCGTCTTCATGTCCTTAAACGAAAGGAAGCAGACAGGAGTGACTCTTGTTGATGAGAACTTCTGAAATTTTAGCACGTATAAAAGTAAAGCCAAGTGACTCTCATCGCTCTGGATGTCACTCTCTATCAACGTTGCTTTGCCCTACGTTCACATTGAATCTGTCTTTTAGCTCTGACATCACTAAATAATGCAATACACTTGTCCAAAAAGTGGGCCACCTGCAATTTTTCCCTCATTCAACTATCAAAATCATCAAATTGGCTCTGATTTCACAAGGCAATCATCTGTTCTATACGTTAGTGAGCCAAAGCCACAAGGCATTCCATTAGTATCTAAAATACAATAAGATAAAGACACCCAATTATTTGTTATAATTTACTAAAAATCATCTTTTATTTAATCTTTTTAAAATTATGGTTTATTTTAATATTTTATTTATATTTTTAATTTTTTTTAATGTTATCTAATATTTAACCTGTTTTATGACAATCGATTAGATCTTTTAAACCTTAAATCTTTTAAATTACTGTTTTAAATTCTAATATGATTTTTAAAATATTGCTTTAAATTTTGTGACATTCCACACACACCAAAAAGAAGTTCTGTATGTAGCAAGTATTACACAATTTTCTTGAGTCCTTATTTTGTGTTTTTTTTTCTTCATATTATTTCTTTTACAGTATTAACAATGTTTATCGGCTGTTATTGCACTTTCCTTCCATTATTAAGAGGATGCTTGATTAATGGGTTTAAGAAATGGTTAATAAGTAGGTAATAAAAAGTGAGTAGTTGATTATTGATTATTATTATATGAGCAATAGTTTGATATCCTATTTTGAGAAATCCTTCGTACTTTCTATTTAGTAGAGGAATGAAACTCATTATTTAGTTGTAATTTTTAAAAATGTATTTTAATAATAATTAATTAATATTATAATTAATTATATTATAATTAATTATAATATAATTAATCAATTAATTAAAATACAATTAATTGCACTATAATTAATTCATTAATTAAAATATTGTAATTAAATAATTACAATATATTACAATATTTTAATTAAATAATTACAATAAAATTAATTATAATACAATTAATTAATTAAAATATAACAATAAAATTAATTATAATAAAATTAATTAATTAATTAAAATATAATAAATTTTATTGCTTAATATTTTTACAAACTAATCAAATAATGGTAATTATTCATTTCGCTTAATATGATTATAAAGATAATAATATTATAAAGATAACATCTATAAAATATTGTAATTAATTAATTATAATAAACTTAATTATAATATAATTAATTAATTAATTAAAATATAATAATTTTTATTTTTAATACTTTTACAAACCAATAAATAATAGTAATCATTCTTTCCGTTTAATATAATTATAATGATAACATCTATTATATTTATTTTATTTTATTATCATTCTTTCGTATCAGCCATTCTCCTAAATAATCAAGTTGTCAATTTTTTAATGGGCTCCAAGAAATTAAGGCTGAAGCATAATATCATTTCAACATTTAATTGGGAACTGGACGTGAATTTGACGTTTTGAGAGGTTGTGTGTAAATAAATAGTGATGGCTCTTAGTAAACTAAAGAAGAAAATCAACTTTCCATCACATCATATTCTCACTCTCATTTTGTAGCTAATTGTCTAAATTTAAAGGAAAAAGCAGCAAACAACTAAATATACTTTTGAAAAGAAACTAACCTTTGCGCTGCAGCATATAGTTATTAACTAATTGATAATTTATAATTAAAAGTTAATTCTGCCCAAATTATCTCAAACTTATTACTTGCATCTAATTTTGATGTGATAAAAATTAGGTTTAATTCAATTAAAATTGATAAATTTAGATTTGAATTTAACTGTTAAGGTTTAATTAAATTTAAAATTTTGTAAAACTAACTAATTATGAAAATTTTAGTATTTATATATTAAACTAAAATTTAAGTATTTAAATCAATTTTTAATTTAATTTGTTGTTATCCTTAATTTGTGAACCATTGCGCATTTATAATTTATAAATTTTGATTAAAGAAAAACTAAAAAACTACTTCAACAACGTGTCTAATATAAAAACAGCTTGGAAGGAATGGACCAACACTTCTAAAATCCATATTTTTATTACGTCTCGTTTACAAGCGTGGAAAAATGTTAGCGTGCACTACATGTGATCGGCAAACGACAACGTTCACCAAATCATTGATTTATAGGCTACTTTTATAACACTACCGTCGCTGTCCCAACGGCTAGTACTAAAAGTGACCGTTTAAGCACCCGTAATTCAAAATCTTGGTGAACCCAGGCAAGCTCTGTTTTAATAAACCATATATAGATTCACATAAAAATGTCACAGACCAACTAAGGAAACGAAAGAGGAGCAAAAAAGGGAATCGTTCAAGAAAATCTCACAGAATCTCCATATCTTTAAGGTCTGGCAACTCGGAAGAATCGCCTAGAAGCTTGGTCACTCCAATAACTGGTTCAGACAGCAAGAAGAAGAGAGCATCAAAAATGGTCTACTCATACACACCAACTTACTATTCAACACTCCATGACTCAATCACCTCCCTTTGCAAGACGATTCTCCCATTTTCCTTGAAGAAAAAGCGGTTGCCGGCTGCTGAGCACAGGCTTGCAAAGCTGCAATCTGATAACTTGAAGTGGCAGCAAGACTCCTTCCATCAGATCCTTAACCTGATGGGACTTCATAAAGAAGGGATCTTAGCTGAAAATGAGGTTGCTGCTTTTCGGACGCATTTGCTTGAGACCCTTATCGCTTCTCCACCTGAACATGAACAAGCTGCCATCTTAAGGGATAAGCTGGTTTTCTTGCAGGTTAGTTTCTGACAAATGTTGTATCTACGTTGTAAAATAGCTACTTTTTCACTAGTTTCTTCGATCGACTTGGTTGAGTTTCATTCCCAGTGTAATCTCAGAAATCAACTTTTGAGTTAAAAAGTTCTGATCTTTAGACTTATATATGGATCTGATATTAGTAATATACCAATTTGTTGGCCTCATTCCTGTAGGAGCTGCTTTATGCACAGTGCATATCAGAAGACGAGTATCATTCTTCAAAGAGGCCTTTGCTACAAAGACTAGCAGTTCAAGGAGCAGAAATTGAGGCTAGAGATGTTGTAGTGGCTGGCCAAAAGGATCCCAAAGAGAAGACAGACGAAGTTTGGTCAGTAATCGATTTAAAAGATGATAAATGCTTGAATGCCAAGGAAGAAACTCTGCAACACACGAACAAATCAAAGTCGAGCTCAGCTATGAAGCAAATCAAAGGAGCAGCATCAGTTTTTGGGTTTATGTCATCTCACAAACAAGTGAAATGCAGAGAAGAAAAGAGCATATTTGACATTGAAGCCAAAGTCAACTCCTTTGGTTTTGTTAATGGTGAACATGAAAATGCACATTGGGAAGGCCAGTTGAAGGATAATGAAAGTGAAACCAAGTCGATTCTTATGCTTGAAAGTGTAATACCAGTTGAGAGCAGAAAGGAAAGTGGAAGCACTGATAAGACAATGAGGAAACCTTTCAGGACTTTGTTCTTAAGAGAACAGAGAGAGGCATGTGATGGAGGTGGAAACAATGGAGTTGATTATGGGGAAAAAGCATCAAAATCGGCCAAAAAACAGTGGGGTTTTGATGGATTTAAGAAGTGGAAGAGAAATGAATCTGAAGATGAAACTGCACCTTTGCCCCTAAATATCGAGAGATCAGACTGTGAAGCATTTACAGCAGGATCATGCCACCTTGTCAATAGCCCCATTGGCGAGGGACCAAACACTAAACAGATCAAGAAGAAGCTGCACTCAAATGGTTCCCCTTCTGATTTTTTCATTGACAAGGTCCATTCTTGAAGCTTTTGTTTTCAACTTTAACCTTAGCTCTAGTTTCTTGGCGTAACCCTCTATGCACACTGCAACTCAGGTAGTGGGGAATAAGATAAAGAAGGAGCTGTTAAGAATTCAAACAGAACTCGGCACCTCAAATCAAAATTTTAAGTTCTCGTAAGCATTTACCATTGAACACTCAAAAACTTTAAACTGCAATCACAAGTTTATCTACTTCTCTTGAATCATAACCTTATTGTGCGACAGCGACGACCAAATCGAAGCAATATCCACCAAGCTTCCTGTTGACAAGGCTGATCTGCAAAAGTTCTTTCCCAAGTAAGGCTGCAATAGCATTCATTTTCCTTCCTCTCTTAAAGATGCTAGTAAACTTTAGTAATGTTACTTCAGTATATGATCTAGTTCAAACAAACGAACAACACTACTTATTGTTACCCTGTTTACAAGGTCATGGTGTGAGCGATATAGTGATGTTGTACTGGATGTTGTGAAGAAAGAATTCAAGGACCATGTGGGTGAAATGGAGGAGATGCGAAACGTTTCCAGAGAGAAAAATAGAAAAAACTCAATGAGATGGACAACATTTGATGATGATGATACTGAGAATTGTCACCCAAATTTCTTTGCTCCCTCAAGTCATGACTATGCTACCTCCAGGAATCAGAATCTAATGCCAAAGGAAGAACATGCATATGCAAATCGCTCCCATGGCGTTAACAAGTCCTTCGAAAATCCATTCTTCCATGATTGTGATCTAAGCAGTAAAACATCATCTTACCAGAACCCCTTTTGGACATCAGGGCATGGGACCTTGCATGGTTAGAACTGGAAGTCCGAGAGTACATGGGACATGGAAGTTGCTCACCGAATACGGTCGCCTTATGTTCAGTGAAAGTCTAAGAGTAGGAGTACATGGAAGTTGCACACTGAATACAGTAGCTTATGTTCAGTGAAAATGTGGTAATGTATGAACTTGAAGAACTCTGTTCTTCGAAGATTTGAACATCTCTTCATGATTCTTTGCATGTATTTATGAGATAATTAGAGACGTTACAAAGTGTATTTCCAAATGCTTACATATAAAGTAGTTGCTCTTACACAGTGACAGATGGAAAATAGTATCCGTTTCCAATTATGTATGAATTCTGCTGGAAATGAACTTTTATGAATTCATACGGAGTTGCATTGCCTTTCATCTGTGTGAAGTAATTTAGAACTCAATGAAAAGCCAAGGAAAAGAAAATAGAAAATATATAAGAACGGTATATATACAAATTTTCAACTCAAAACACTTTCTGGATTGACGACATTAGGAATCTCCCTATGTCCTTGACGAACATCTCCTCGACAAAGAGGACATACTCTGCAAAATCACAGGAGAGGGGGCAGCGAAGTGTCAGGACAGGAAGGGGTATGGACAAGGGGGCAGCAAAGCCAGAAAGAAGCAAAGGGCAATCGTAATAATACCCATGTATCTCTTTAAGCCATTTGTCAACGCAAGACATGTGGTACTCATGGTGGCAAGGAAGAACTCTTATTTCCTCGCCTTCGTCATAATCCGCAAGGCAAATATAGCATCTGTACATCACATTCTATCATATATTTTTCATTTAAACTAAGGTTGCTTTGCCTTGCAAAGATTGTTTAGAAAAGAAACTTACTGATCAGTATCATCTCCACCAACTGCTTTGTCTGCCTTCTTGTGACTCTTGAGAGGGAAAGAGTCGACCAATGATTCAGGAGCCGGTAGTGACATCATAGATAGGGAAAGAGGCACAGGCTGCCGATGAATTTCATCCAGAACCTGCGGTTTTTACAAAATAACAGTATTTGCGGGCGTAATAAGTACATAACTCAACCAAGGAAAAAAGGAAAGCAAATTGATAAAGGAAAGCTACCTCAAAAAGAGCTTCAGCAACCATCACTATCCTTGATATACTAGCACGGGTGCTAGACTCTTCTGTTGTCAAGAATGATTCACAAGAGCATGTACCATCAGGGTGTAATCCAGTTGGACACGAAGTCATTCGGTGACCACCATCATCCAGAGCACTACGAAGTCTTTCCCAGACCTGTGCAAAAAGTTTTGCAGAAAATGATTCATAAGAATTATAAAGCGAAAGATAATCCCTGGAAATTTGTTGTATTTTGTTACCACTTGAAAACAATTGTTATTCCAAAAAATTAAAGTAACATTTATATGCAAAACAAAAACTGAAATATGACCATGAACTTGCAACCAAAAGATAGTTGAGGACTGTGGGCACTTAATTCATGTAAGATACTGAATACCACGGCCATCCCACGAAACCCAATTTTCAAAATCATTCAAAGTATTGGTTATAATAAAAGCAAAAAACAGTCAAATATAATACACAATCCAAAACTCCCAACGCTGTACAAATTCAAGCTGGTTGTGTTCATAACAGATGAACATCATAAATGGTACTTAAAATCACCTCAGATCTAGAGCGCTGTCTCCGCTCATGGAAGTTATGAATTCTACTGCCCAAGTATCTAGAATCACTGCCCATCCCGTCATCATAAAGATCAGAACTAAAATCAAGGAGCCATCTATCACGAGATACAGTGTCATTGACATTGTCTGTTGAAAAAACAATGGTCGATGAATCAGCAAACCTTCTTGAACTACGTCCAGCAAATGCATCCCAAAAAAGTCTTCGACTGTTTCTTGTAGCTTCACGGCTGCTTGCATCACCATTACCACTAGAGAAGATATTGGATGATATACTCAACACATCTACCTGAAGAACACTTCCATCTGCACCCTCCAGGTCCTCACTGGATACCATATATCCTAAACCTGATGGTGATACTTCATGTACAGTTTCATTTTCAAGAGAGTGTAAACCGACTGAAACATCAAAGCTATGAGGAACAATATCAGAATCAGGATTCAAGAAAGCTGCCACTTCTCCCATGTGATTTTCGTTAGGCACAGCATCATCATATGAACCTCCAACAACTTGGGAAGACAAACCATTTGGATGTACAATCTCGGGACAGATTTGAGGAACAACTTTGTTCTCTGAATTTTCATTGCCATTGACTACATTATTGTTAGAAGAAACATTTACAGAAACAGGATTTGAAGAAGATTGTTCCTTAAATGAAGTACTAGCTTCGGTTCTATTTCTATTCCTACAAGATTCATCATGGCTATAATCTTGGCTTACCTGATATGGAGGAACTAATTCCCTACTTTCAGACAAGTATTCCCCTTGGCTACTTTCTAAACTTCTTAAATCATCTCTAGTGAAAATTCTCTCGCTAGCTGTAAGGCTACTTTGAGAAAAAGGTCCTGTTTCATTATTAAAGGGGGTGCATCTTGTTCCTTCTTCAGAAACAACAGATGATTCCTCTGCAGAGTAGATGATTTCGTTCACAACAGGATCATGATGTTTTGCTGGATTCAGAGGTGTTTCATCTGGATAATCTTCCCTCTGCAGAATATTGCATAAACATCAGTCTCTTTTACAAAGTGCTTATCAAAATGCAAATAATTCAGATTTTTAGGATCCTGAACAAGGTTGACACCACCAAACACCATAACTCTAAATCAGCCAACAAATCCGCAGCTAGAGCTAATTACTGCAACTAGCACATGTTTAAAAGAAGTATTTAAATAGATCCGTCTCAGACTCACTCATGTAGCAGAACTACATACCTCCTGTCATAATAGTTTTGATTCTGTTGTCCACCATTTCATTAAAAAAATGGCCTCTAATTTTCGCTTTGAGATAACTCTTAAATATTTTGTGGCCATGAAATAGCTTTTCAGTAGATAGTTCCAGAAGCCTTAGATTACAGATATAGTAAAGCTTCTTCACTATTTTCAGTCATCAGACATGGGAAAAACATCTGATTAGTAATTGGAAGTAGATCATATTGAAAAGTGTGCATGTTAAAGGTCAAAATTTGTGTTTCTCAAATATCATACCAGGTTTGATAAAACGAAATTAATTATAGTTTTGTTATAGAGATCAGTTACAACCATGAACACTATTTAGTATTTACAAATGCAGTTCCAATGACTTAGCGTACAAACTGAAGCATCAGCAGATATTCTGCTTAACTAAGTAAACTACCATTCCCGGTAGATTTGTAACTATGTGACATTACAACTTATACTTATTTCCCATCTCATGTAATGTATTATACCCTTTTACATTTCCGCCTAGTGCGATAAATCCAGTCAAATGCTTTTAAATAATACAAATCCAACTTTGGCCAGTAACTGAAAAACATAAATTCAACTAATTAAAACAGCCAACTGTGACGCATTGAAATGATATAACCAAAGAAGTTACAAGTATGGATTGAACGATAACCTACCCAGAGTTAAAATATATCTTACATTGGAGAAAGAAAAAATCTTTATAGAAATACAAGCATACAAGTGTAGGCCATTGAGTTAAGCATAAATAAGTGGTGTTAAATGTCAAATTTGGACATCATAATGTTTCACAAGGTGAATTGCTTGATAATGTTAGATGTGATGAACAAAGACAACCGAGTACAAGAACAAGCAAATGTCAAATCCAGACGTAAGTCAACGTAGAACAATTTAAGTCTGTGGGCAACGGAAGAAATTGCCAAGAAAAGAACCATAATATACTCAAAACAAGATCATAAGGGCGGACTTCCATTTAATCAACATAAAAAATTATCATATCTCAATAAAAAAAAATCAAGCCACTCTGCAACCAACACAAATTTTACAAACCATCAGCATCAATCCGTCCAAAAGTGAAAACTTCAGCACTAATTCATCCAAAGCTGAAAACATTTTGAAGGTCTAGATCCATAATGATCAAAACAATATAAAGAGGTAAAATGGGTTTTCTTTCTCCTTCGGATTAAATCGATTCCTTCTAAGTCGTATCGGGTTAACACCAGTTTCACAGTCACCGATCAAGAAGTGATAAAGAAATCTGAACATAAGAGGGGGAAAAAAAAGCACGTGCGTATTCATGATTGCTTATCGAGTACCTGACAAATGTTCTGAGAAGAAGAGCCGCCGCATACGAGAGAAGAGAAGAGGTTGGCGCAGTTGTTGCGGTTGGCTCGGACCCGTGAAGGGCGGATCCCCATTCGGCTATTGCCCGAACCCATTTTGTAGAGAGACAGAGACAGACACAAAGATTGGCTTTAGGACAAACAGAGGCTGTGAAATGGTAGTAATGGGAATCTGGAGAGAGAGAGAGAGAGAGATGTTTTTGGGTATAGTTTTTTCAGACAAAATAATTAAAGTTCAAGTCTTTGGGAGGTTTTAGGTGAGTACTAAAACTAACAAGGTGTCTTGTTCATTCGGTGGTTTCCTAGAGACACTCCATTTATGCTCTGCCACATGATATACCTTAAAACTTTAGCATCTCATGCAATTTCCAAAACATGAACTTTATTGCATTCATAAGCTTTATTTAATAGTTAGTAAAAGTAATTATAATGACTATAATTTTACACTATACACCAAGCAACTTGATTGATTCACATGACATAGGTATTGCCAGATTGAGTTGAGAGAGGTAGTTTAGAAGTCAAGTATGAAGTTGCCCCCTTTAAACCTACCACATCAAATGTGGTTAAGGATTGAGAAATTGCAACCCATTTAAGAAATTGCAACCCATAGTCATCATCGGAACAGAGGAGCTACAGAGAAGCAAAGTGAAAGGCTCTTTTCATCCCTCGTTAGGATTGAGTTGTAACCCGTAGACAAAGTGTAATGTTGTAAGCATGTCATCATGGAAAATGGTCAAAATAATAGAAATGGAAAGAATTGGATTGAAGATATGGCTCATTTGGATTAAGTCATTGGACCAGACGAGGCATAAACAAAAACTGAGAGATTGGGATCTTGTTGGACTTCAAAATATTTTATATTGTATTTATAATATAAAATATTTGAAAGTGATTAATAAAGATGATTCAATCCCATAAAAAAGTTTGTACTTTCTTGTAATTTTATTATGCTAAATTAATAGATAAAATAATAAATTCATATGATTTAATCTTTATTAAATGTAATAAAATATGAATTTATGATAAAAATAAAGAGAAGTTGAAGTTCATACATCAAAAGCTTTGTTGATATGTATAAAATTTTTAAGTCAAAGTTTTTTTAAAAAAAGGTTTTTAATCTATTCAAGCAAATTTAATCTTTTTGCGATCCAAAATAAACTTCCGTTACTCTTTGTGTTGACCCCAGGTCAAGATCTACTGAATAAGAGGAGGCTATGCGAACAAAGGAAGAGATATAGAGCAATAAAATAAATAATTTAAAATAGAACAAAACTTAAATCAGCGACATAAAAATTTTAAGATTTAAAATTTTAAAACAGTATTAAATCACCGTAAAATTAAAGATATGTCTTTATCTACAAAATTTTGAGTTTTAATAAAAATTATTAAATAGACATTAATTGTTTTATTTAGATTTATAAGGACTTATTAATGTACAAGAATTAACCAATTAATTAATAATTGGTCAATTTTAACAATAAAATTTATTAAAGTAAATCGAATCGAAAATTTAAAACTGAATTGAAAATTAAACGGTTTAAAATTTTATAATTCAACCGCTAAATCAATTGAACTTTTAATCATTATTGATAATAAAAATTAGAAAATTACAAAAATAGAAAATATTTTAAGTAATCCTAAATTTTATTTATAAGCGTGCGTGGCTATAACCTTAAGCTGAAATTCAATATAAAAATAACAGATAAGAGATATTATTATAATATTATCAAGAAATGGTTAAGATGTTGATTTTAATTTAATGTTATTATCAAAATTGCATACTATGATAGTTTATATTAATTTTTAACAATTACTGAACTTTGTTTTATTAACATTTTATTCTTATCATAAAATTATTTATAATTTATTTTAAAATTAATAATTTTATAAATGATTGAATTTTTGATTAATTATTTATAAAATATAACATAAAATTATTTATTTACAAAATAAATCATACAATAACTAAATATGAGTAAAAAAATTATCATTATCATTTTAATATTTAGTACCAAATATTAACATAACTATTAACTTTGTTTAATACTGTACTAAATACGCATAATCAATAATTTTATGATCCTTATTCAGATTATCACTTTTCATTACATTCTCAATTTTTATTCCTATTTCTTCATTTTGAAGGAAACCATGACATATGTATATATTTTATAAGTTTTAATAAATATTTGAAAGTGACTAATAAAGATAACTCAAACCTCATAAAAAGTTTGTCTAATTTTCTATTCATCTCGTTGTATTCTTGTGAATTTATTATGCTAAGTTGAAAGATAAAATGATAAATCCATATGATTTAATCTTTATTAAATGTAAAAATGCTCTTATGATAAAAATAAAAACAAATTGAAGTTTGTATGTTTTCGACGTTGCAATATAATCGTTAAAAAAATGATATTTATAAAATTTCTTAGCCAAATTTTCAAAAAGAAAAGGTTTTTCTAATCCATCCAATCAATAATTACCTTTTCGTGATTAAAAAAAATTCTATTAATTGAAACTTCATTGCTCCGTGTACCGACTCTAAGTCAAGGTCTTACTGCACAAGAGGAAGCCAAGCCGACAAAGGAAGAGATGTAGAGAAATAGAATAAACTAGCAGACAGATGCTTTTTTTTAATTTTTTATTTACATTAGTTATCCCGATTTAATCAGACTAATCATAAGCTCCTATAACCCCACCCAAGAATTTAGAGGATGTAAATCTGAAATTCCAAGATCCCTCAAGTTTTTACGTAGCCTATACACTTCTGCGCACAAGGGGTTTTTATACACTCTAGATTGTTCAGCTGATGATTGATCACTACTTCTACCTTTCGCGTCAAAGATCGTGTCATTATTCGGTTCCTAACATTAAAATCACATCATATTCTTTAGAAGCGAGACATCCGTAATTGATCCGATCAAGGAGCTTTGCCCAGAGGCTAGAGGATCATCAATAGGAACATGCCTATTTTCTCTCCTTTAACGTGACTCGAACTCAAGACCTCTTTTAAAAAGAGAGCCTTAAGTGAAAAATCTGGACCAATTAATCTACTCGTCGTTGTCAACAGATGCTATTTATGTCGACTAGATGATGGGAATTTCGATTCATAGAAAACGGTTGAACTTTCTTTTTTTAGCACCGATCTTACCAGAGATTTCCCCATTTTAATGTAATGTAACATAATAGGATAGAAGTGCTTGGATTGAGGATACCCTCGTTTGTAATGCAAAGAGTCATTGGGCCGGAAGGGCATAAACATGCGTAAGATTGGTTGGATCCAATTTAAATGACAACAACAACAATTGCTTTCTAATAAAAAATTTGTTGAAATATTAATAGATTGAAGAAAAGATGAAAAATAAATTATTATTCTCTCCGATTCATAATAAGTGTGTTTTAGATACATTTTAAGTGTCAATCTTGACTTTGTATGCATGTTTATAATTTTTCTTCCAAAATTAACCTTTCATTTTTCTCTCATCTTAATTATACAGATTACAATTTCAAGATAATTTAATAGTGTATAATTTTATTAGCTTTCTTAATAAGTATGTATTTATGGGAGTATTAATAAGGGTATCTATAATTTCATTAACTTTCTTAATAAACGTGTATTTTTTTAAAATGACACTTATTATGAATCAAAGAGATTACTATTTATTGACTCCAAACTTTTATAAGCTTCTAATGAGGTATGTAAACTTTGCTGATAACGCACTACTAATGAAGTAATGATATCACCACTAATTCGTTGTCTCGTCCAATAAATTAATAGTGAATGAGAGGAGGCATACATGAATTTCTTGGGTTGGAGGTTGAGGGGATGGAACGAGATGAAATGTAATATATTCCATCATTTAATTAATGATTTTATAATAGAATGAAATATAACGAGATAGAAGCGAAGAGTTTTATGTTACATTCTATTCTACTCTAAATAGTGAAAATAAAAAATTTCTGATTTAGGAAATTTAGGATAAAACGTAATCTAATAAATACATATTATTTAATATACCTCAATAATTCTTCTTAATACCAATCATGACTCAAGTCATAATATTAATATATTAAATAGAATCTAATAATATTTAATATAATAAATTTTATTAAATAATTAATAAATATTTTACATTATTAATAACACATTCTATATATTTAATAATAAAATAAAATTTTATTTAAAATAAATTTTATTTTATTTATATAGAAATATATACAAACAATTAAAGAATACATTTTAATATTTTTATTAATTAAATAAAATATAAATAAATTATTTTAAATATAAATCACATAGAACAAAATAACATAAAATTAATTAATTAATCAATAATAATAATTTTATATAATTAATAATAAATTGTATATAATTAATAAAATAAAAATTATTAATGAAAAAAGAAAAAGAAAAATATTCTTTAATTGTTTATATATATTTTATATAAATAAAATATAAATAAATTATTTTAAATATAAATCACATATCATAAAATAAAATAGAATATATTAAATAATTAATAATAATATTTTTATATTTAATAATAAATTATATATAATTAATAATAAAATAAAAATTTAATAAAATTTTATTAATGAAAATAGAAAATATATTAAAATTATTCTTTAATTCTCTGTATATATTTTTATATAAATAAAATATAAATAATTATTTTAAATATATTTTAAATATAAATAACATAACATAAAATAAAATAACATAAAATATATTAAATAATTAACAATAATTTTTATATAATTAATAATAAATTATATATAATTAATAATAAAATAATAAACCTCTTTTCACAACTATTTTAATATAAGAGATATAATAGTCATTTAATATGCATTATATTCAATTTCATCAATTTTTTAAACATCTTACTATCACCTTATTTGGAACACAACAATTTTGTAATTGAATTCAATTAACTTGTTTTTGAACAAAATGATGGGCACAAATTCAATTCATGTGTGGATTTAAACCTATCTCCCTTCGTAAATTCAATTCACGCCATAATTCGCGTGAATTGAACTCCAAATGCTGTTAGTTTCCTTTTTTAACATTGAAACCCAGTAACCCTATCACAACAGCCGACCACTCTTCTCCCACGCAGCAGCAGAATAAGCGACGCCTTCTTCCATGCACCAACAGATCAGACAATCGCCACGCACCAGCAGACTAGACGATCGCCTTCGCCCATGCACTAGCAGACCCGAAGACGCACTAGCAGACTAGACGACGCTTTCTCCCTTGCACCAGCAACAACTCTGCTTCTATTAGAGTTATTATATCGTCTTTTCCCTATATTGACTTAAGCCCTGTTTCCAATTTGCACAGGCATAGCCATGAGATGATTTGTTTTGAAAGTAGTAACTTGACTACGGTGACTTGGTGGGAAGGCAACTTAAATAAATTGATAGCACCTTGGTTATGATTTTGTGGAACTAATGTATGCTTAATTTAAAAAACATAGTGCTTAATTTTTAAGAATGAAAACATTCTTGATCATGATCTTGATTAACGTAAGCTTTGGATCCAATTAGAGTTCAAAAATAAAAATTCTATTTGGCTTTCACTCTATGAAGTGCTTAGGTCTGGATTATTTTTACAATATTAATATCAATTCCTCTTATCTTCTTTCATTTGGGGTAGATTCTTAGGTGATAATATTTTATTGCTAAAGATAGAGATTATCATATATTGATTAATCACCCTAATATGCATTAATCACCCTAATAATTGAATTTAATTATAATATTACTGGATTTGTTTCAAATAGTATAATTGAATTTAATTATAATATTATTGAATTTATTTCAAACAGTGTAAATTGAATTCAATACAATCTCATTAATGTAATTGAATTCAATTCGTTAATGAATTCAATTTGAAGGTTTCCAAACAGGTTGGTACATTACATTATGAACTCTTCCATCATTCCTAAATAACTTTTCACTTTATTATATTATATTCTATTATAAACCGTTCCATTTCGTTCCATCACACTTCATTTTATTCCATTAATTAACATTGATCTGTTTAATCTAGTCCACACATTTGTGTGAAATCCACAAAATAAATAGATGGGATTTAATGGAACAGAATTAGAACTCATTAATTGAAATAGAAGATCTGATCTCAAATTTTTATGAAGTTTTCTATCAATCAAGCTACTGCACATTCAATAGAGAGTAACTTTTTCAAGACTTTAGACAATGAAGCAATTGACTTTACTTCCCAGTATTTAGAATATTGTCAAATGAATTGGACCAACATGCTGACTTCATTAGCAGCCGCCGGAAAAATTGAGAATGTTGTTGCCAAGTCCTCTATGGCTAGGACAAAATATGCAGAACTAACAACAATGGTAAAATCCAGTAATGACTATGTGGTAAGTCTAAGGCACAGAGGATATAATCTCTAAGACTAAAGAATAAGCAGAGGATTGCGATTCTCCATTAGCTGCAACCCAAATTTCAAACATTCTAAAAGATTTTTGTGTGCAGTCCAAAACTGCAAAAAAGAAATCAACAAGAAACCGAAAGCAAAACCCCAAATACTTTGGAGTTTTTCCCAGATAGGATATGATATATTTCATATGGCAACAGAGGAATAGACGACTCTTCACAGGGGAAGCAAGAGAGATAAAACAAGCCTACTATAAAATAATTCTGCATAGCCGGATCTCCATGCTAGCAAAATGAGTAAAAAGTAACCTCTCTCCTAACATAAAAACGACGTAGAACTTTGAACTGATAATTGTAATTTTCTTACTCTTTAGTTAGAAAGAGTTTCTATCAGCTTCTTGTAATCTTCATCTAGATTGTAACCTATTATGGATGTTTGTTTTTAATTTTTAATATAAAATTTTAACTTTAGAAAAATCATTGAAAATAATTTGTATTTTAGACCAAAATTTTAAAAGAATAACAATTTATTACTCTCAAGTTTGGTCTTAATTATAGTACATTTATAAAGTTTTAATATCTAATTATGATATGTTTGATTTTTATACATAACTAGTTATAAACCCGTGCTTTGCACGGGTTGTTACAATATTAATAAGAATATTAGTTATGATTAATAAATGTATAATTTGAAAAGAATTTGCTTATTATTAGTCATAATTTTATCACAAATTTACGGACTATTTGAAAATTTTCTAATTGAATTCAATTACATTAATGAACTTGGGATTGAAACTTGGGATTGAATTCAATTTACACTGTTTGGAACGAATGTAGTAATATTAGAATTGAATTCAATTACAATCTTTGGAACAAATTCAGTAATATTAGAATTCAATTACATTGAATTCAATTACACTGTTTGGAACAAATCCATTAAAATTATAATTGAATTCAATTATTTCATATGACACATTAACCCCGACTAAAAATAATATTATCCAAAATAAAAATCATTATAAAATTAGTGATCTTTATTTTTTCTAATATAATTTCTGTTAATATATTATTAAATTATCTTCAAATATATAAACTTCAATTTATATTTGATTTAATAATTAAAATAATTTAAATAAATATTTCGTTTTAGATAAGAAGATAATTTTAAAATTTTCATTTTATTTAATTCAGAATTTATTAATAAATATTATATAAGAGATAAAATAAATTTAATTAATAAATTTTCATTAATTAAATTTAATTTAATCTCTTATATAATATTTATTAATAAATTATTAATTAAATAAAATGAAACATTTTAAAATTATCTTCTTATCTAAAACGGAATATTTATTTAAATTATTTTAATTATTAAATCAAATATAAATTGAAGTTTATATTTTGAAGATAAGTTAACAATAAATTAACAGAAATTATATTATTAAATTATCTCAAGCTTGCTTTGTTTTTAAATTATAATTAATTAAATTCATTTTAATCACTTATATAATATTTATTAATAAGTTATTAATTAAATATAATGAAACAGTAATAATAATAATATTATTATTATTAATTAGTAAAATTACGATTAATAATAACAAATAAATACACTTTATAATAATAAGGAATTTCATAATGTTATGAATAATAATAAAATATTTATAATAATATTATTTTTTAATAAAACTAATATACAGTTAAACATGCCAAAATCATAAACAATAATAATTAAATTAATAATGCCCAAAATACTCTCAGATGTTCCTAATCCAAAAAATATACACTAATCCGAACTTTCATTCAGAAATTGAAAGTCTTAAGGGCAAAATTAAAATTTCATTTCTTCATATGACTTGTATCCCCATATCTTAATTTTATTTTGCCACAAGAATCACTTCAATCGGATCTCCACAGATCCCGAATTTTGCAAAATACTGAACCATATTCGAAAAATTATCTCACTCACTTTGATTAAATTAATCACCATTAATTTAATCTCATAAAAATACAAATTTTTTATGATGATGTAGATAATTGTCTTAGGAATCCAACGCCACAAGAATCAAGTCAATCGGATGTCGGACGAAAAAGATATAAGCAAAAAAGTGAAATATGTTCAGAAAATTAACTTTCTTAAACAAATAGGGAAGTTGCGATCGCATGCGCATGACGGCGACATTCAGTGATCCAGCGAGTCGCGATCGCGATCGCGTGCGCGATCGCGACATTCCAGTGAACCTGCAGAGTCGCGATCGTGTGCTTGCACGACCGCGACTTTCGAGTGAACTTGCGACCCTTTCTTCTTAACAGATGTTTCAAATTTAAACTTCAATAACTTTTGACTCAGAACTCCAAATTTTACAAACTTAGTCTCTATGGAAAGCTTGAAGAAAGATCTACAAATTCCATGTAGACCTCAAAGATCAATTTTGTCTCTAATATGGTCAAATTTCTAATCAAATATTTTGTCCAAAATTAATATGTCCTAATAATCCCATAACTTGTAAAATTCATATCTTTCAACTCAAAATTCCAAACATGTCATATTTTATATCAATGCGAAGCTCGGAAAGTCCTCTACAACTTTCATGAAGGACAAAAAAATCATTTTGACCTCTAAGGAAGTCAATTTTCCGGTCAAATATTATGTCTTCTAATATTCATGCTAAAATCAGAACAGAAACTTGTAAAAATCATAACTTATTATTTCTTGATCGAAAAATTTCATACTTTATATCAAACTAAAGATCATTTAAAAATCTTCAACTTTTATGAAGAACTTAATGGCTGATTCAACCTCTAATTAGGTCAATTTCTCAGTCAAAGTTTCAGCTAAATAATGGTCAACCTAAAAACACACCTAAACTTTGACTGGCCATAACTTTCACTCCCGATATCGAAAAATTGCAAACTTTATGGCTACAGAAAGCTCTCAACATAATCTACAAGTTTCATGTTGAATATTTTCTAAAATTTTGACTAAGTCAAAAGTCAACTCTCAACGGTCAAAAAGTCAAACTTTTTAAATTCTTCAAATTTTTAAACTTTTTCTTTTTAATTCTTGCTATTTAACTTCATTTCAATCAACTCATCCACTTTAATTTCATAAACCATACCAATCTACTCAAAACCCGAAAGTATGAAAATCAAAATCATTATTTTCTTATCAATTTCCTTTAAGTATAAATACCTTTATTTTACAATACATATTTGATTTCAATTTTCATTTCAATCAACTCATTCACTTTACTTTCATAACTCATATAAATCCATTCAAAACTCAAAGTTATCAAATCAAACAATTCTTTTCTCATCAATTTCGTTAAAGTAAAGTGAATTTTAATAACAAAATTGAAAGGAAAACACAAGTATAAATTTAACATATTGCTCGGTATCAAAAAGAATAGTTACATAAATATATAAATATATATAATGAAGTACGAGTCAATTTATTAATTAATAAATTAATCATATATAAATTAAAATAAAATGAAAATGACAAAATATATGGATTAATTAGTCAATAATACTAAATATTAATTAATCTATTAATTATATTAATTTATAAAAAATATTATTTAATAAAGAAATTAATTAATTACATTATAATTATCAACAGTAAAATTAAAAATTAGCTAATTAGTTAATTAATTAATTATATTTTAAATAACAATTAAATATATAAATATATATAATAAAGTTCAAATCAATTTATGAATTATAATGTAATTATTAAATTATTTATATAAATTAAAATTAATTAAAAAAGACAAAAAATATATATGAGCTAATTAGTTAATAATACTAAATATTAATTAATATATTAATTAAATTATTTTAAATAAATTATAATTTAATTAATTAATGAATTATATTATATTATAAATATCAACAGTAAAATCAAAATTAGCTAATTAGTTAATTAATGATATTATAAATAACAAAAAATTGAACGTTGTTAAATATATTATCATTAATATTAATTAGTAATATACATATTTGTTATGATATCTATATATATATATACAGACATATACATTATACATATATATATAGTAACAAAATAATATTTACATAAATATATGAATTAATACTAATTAGTAATATATATTTTGTTATTATCCTTATACTCGAACTTCACATATATATTTATATATTTATGTAATTATTCTTTTTGGCACTGTGATTTTAAATTTCATTATATATATTTATATATTTATGTAAATATTATTTTATTATATATATTAAATAAGTTTATTATTATTATAACTTTTGTAAATATTAATTTTGTCATTATATATATGTACATTATATATATATATATATATATATATATATTACTAATTAGTATTAATTATAATATAATTAACACAAAAAATGTTCTTTAAAATATAATTAATCAACTAACTAATGAGTTAATTTTGATTTAACTGTTGATAATTATAATATAATAAATTAATTTATTAATTAAATAATAATTTTAAAACATTAAATTAATTAATAGATTAATTCATATTTAGTATTATTGACTAATTAGCCCATATATTTTTTGTCATTTTAATTCATTTTAATTTAAATATGATTAATTTATTAATTATATTATAATTAATAAATTGACTCGAACTTCATTATATATATTTATATATTTATATAAGTATTATATATATATATATATATATATATATATATAAAAAGAATGACAAATTGAGAAGTCACCTCATGAATACTATTTTATTATATATATATAGAAAAGAATGACAAATTGAGAAGTCACCTCGTGAAACCGTCGTGAAAATTCACGAGGGTAACTTTGGTATTCTTATATATATATATTTTATAATTATTATTTACTTTTGAAATTTATTATTATTATTATATATAGATATAATAACAAATATAACCTTCGTGCAAATAGATGAGGATGACTTCTTTATATAGCATTATTATATATTAAATAATTATATTATTATTATTATTATTTAAATTTATTATAATTAATTATTATAATAATAATAATAATATATATTACTAATTAGTATTAACTTTTATAGTTATCTAAATATTATTTTTGTTATTATTTAATTAATTAACTAATTAGTTAATTTTGATTAAATCATTGATAATTATAATAAAATATAATAATAATTATAATAATGATTATAATAATAATTTTTTAAAAACAAATTAAAAATTATTTAGTACAAAAATATATAGTGTGACATCTATAATAAGATTGTTAAAGTCACCCTTGTGCAACTTGCAAGAGGGTAACTTCTTTATATAACATTATTATATAATAAATGATTTTATTATTATTATTATAATAACAAATATATATATCACTAATTAGCATTAATTTATATAGTTATCTAAATATTATTTTTGTTATTATATATATGTATAATATATATAAAATTACAAATACATATATATTACTCATTAGTATAAATTATAATATATTTAACAACAATAAAAAATTCCTTAAAATATAATCAATTAATTAACTCATTAGTTAATTATTATAACAAATATATATTATTAATTAGTATTAATTTTTATAGTTATCTAAATATCATTTTGTTATTAATTAATTAATTAACTAATTAGTTAATTTTGATTAAATCATTGATAATTATAATAAATTATAATAATGATTATTATAATAATATTTTTAAAAATAAAATTAAAAATTATTTAGTACAAAAATATATATGGTGACGTCTATAATAAGATTTTAAAGTCACCTTGTGCAACTTGCACGAGGGTAACTTCTTTATATAACATTATTATATAATAAATGATTTTTATTTTGTTATTATTATAGTAACAAATATATATATCACTAATTAGCATTAATTTATATAGTTATCTAAATATTATTTTGTTATTATATATATATAATATATATATATATATATATAATTACAAATACATATATATTACTCATTAGTATAAATTGTAATATATTTAACAACAATTAAAAATTCCTTAAAATATAATCAATTAATTAACTAATTAGTTAATTTTGATTTAATTGTCGATAATTATAATATAATAAATTATAATTTACTTAAAAATTATTTATATTATAAAGAAAAAAATTATTGGTGTTAAATATATTATAATTGATATGAATTAGTAATTGATTCTGCCGGATTCTGGCTGAACGGTGCGTTTCCATTGAAATCCATCGTCTTCTATCTTCTGTGATGAACGCGACGTGAATATACCTGCAAAACAAGGAAGGCTCGTCGGGGGTGACAACCCGATTAGCCTCTCCGACGCTCAAGTAAGCTTTTGGTGTAGGAAGGATTGATGAATTCAGAGAAAACGAATTAGGTTATGATCGCCTACCTGAATTATGGGAGAACAATACCTTATATATGAAATAGTAATCAGGTTTAGGTCTTGTTACGTATCTGCATGGGAGATCTCCTTCTGCTAATGGGCCGGGGAGTAAAGTGGGCTTTGGCCTTAGAACTGATCTTCGATGAACGGGCCGTCTTGATTGGGTCCGAGCCCGGAATGGCCGACCCGACCATAAGCCCCCCTACTCCTCGAGTCTGAGCGAAGAGAAGGGTCAAGGGAGTATGTAGAGGTTTTGTAGCCCGGTCATTAGACGACTCGGGGTTAGGTCGATCGGTCGAGCCTTGTGATATAGCCCGTCTGTCGATCGGCTAAGTGGAATAAGCGGTCGGTCGGGCGATGTTGTGATAGCCCGGTCATGGAATAGCCCGGGTAGTTTTAATTGGTCGGATGACGACTGACTGTCTCCGTTAGTGGGCGCGTGAAGGCATTTGAGGCATTTATGATTTGACGATGCACGCCGCCGATGACTTTCGAATTGGAAGCGATCGTCTTTATGGCCGTTGCCCACCGTCCCGAATGTCTTTTCGATTATTCGCGCTTCTTCCGGATTTCGAGTAACCTCGATTTGCCTCCGTTTAGATCGTGTCGCGTGTCGAGGATAGCTCGGATGTGTTCCACGGTCGGACTTGGTTGGATCGTAGTTCAACGTAGCCTCTATAAGTGTCGAGTCGACGACGGTTTGCTTTTTCTTCACGCTTATTTCATTCTTGCCGTCTTCTTGCTTTCCTTTGCTTTCTCCCTGTTCTTGCTTCTGTTCTTGCTTATTCTTATTTCCAGAAGTTGTTTCAGGCGTTGCTCGAGTTTCCGATTCCCTACCATTGAATAGGTACGTCCCCTCCCTTCATTCTCATCTTCTAAATTCCTCTTAGAAAACATGTCGTCTAGCGGTTCTCGGAGTGAGGTTTCGCCAACTGGTTCTGCTGACGGGAGGTCGTCGTCGGAAGTTATGGCTGAGGTGACAGCGGTGTCAAGGCTGAGGGATGTTGAAGAAATTACAACAAGGGAGCGGAAGGACGGGCTGATAGTAAAGGAGCTGCCCAAAGGTAAATCGAGGATGTCTGCGGCGGATTTGCACCGGTCTGTCCTTAGGAATAGTATCCCGCCAGACTGGGGCCCAGGTTGGCTTCTGAGAATGAGGGAATTGGAAGCAACCGAGGCGGGTGGATGGCCGTCTCTGAATATTTCTTCTCGATCGGAGGCTTGAGACTGCCATACGTGCCGATCGTGGATGAAGTGTGTACTGATTTCCAATTGCGGCCTAGTCAGATCCCTCCGAATGGGTGGCGTTTCATTAATAGACTCGTGCTGTTGTGCCACCAATTTGGCTGTCCGCCCTCGGTTAACATCCTGCGCCATTTTTTAAGGATGAGTCAGAGTCCAAGCTCTGGGGGTGGCATCCCTTCCCTGATGTACAAGGATGCCCGGTATCGCCCAGTCGGGACGTCCGATAAAATTACCGGCTGGCGGACAAAATACTTCTTTGTGAAGCCCCCGGGGTCTTCTTCCGTGTCCCAACCGTGGAGGTATCCCAAGCGGTGGAATGACTCAGCAAGCCTATCGCTTTATAGGAAGAGCGAGAGGTAGTGAGTCGTATAAAGGAGCTCGGCCCAGTATAACTTTGCTCGGCTCATCTCGGGGTATGGCGGGGGCCTCTGCCAACTCTCTTGATTGACCCCATAGCTAGTTGGTGGGCTAGGAGGAACTGTCACTTTGGTTGACCTCTCGTGGTTGATTTATCTTCGTTGTTCGTAGGTTTTGGATTCAGTTTCTAACCTGTTTCCCTTGTTTGTGCAGCTATGGTTAGGGTTAACACATTCCCCGGCGCCCCCAAGTCCATCAAGAGTAAGCGTCAGGTCGCAGGGCCTTCGGGAGGCCGAGGTCGGGGCGACAGACGAGAGGCCAGTTCGATGGTCGCTCGACCAATCGCTACCGGGCCGCGGCGTATTTCTCTGGCCGTCTCCGAATCATTGGCGGGGCCTGCTGTAGTCGCCCCGCCTGATCAGAGCATTGTTGTAGTCGAGGAGGAGGAGGAGGTCGAACGGCCTCAAGAGGAGGAGGCCGCCATAGTCAACGACTAATCTCCCGATTCCCTAAGGCCGATCGATCTCTTTGCCCTTTGGCGGCTAATTGTCCTTGGTGGTCGACCAATCTCCCGTCCTTCAAGCCAACTCAAAGGAAAGGAGATAGAGGTGACGTCGGGTTGTGGGAGTCTTTGATCAAGCTGCCTGAGGATTCCACAACTTCGATATCGGCGTTGTCCGTCACATCTTGAAAGGATCACTCCTCCCATGGACGGGAGAAATTTGACCAGAGGGCAATAAGGAAATGGGGTCCCTACTCCTGCAGACTTGCTCGAGGAGCTCGATGATGTCATTCGAGACAAGTCAGCGTTTGGACGTTACGGACCGTGAGGTTCGGGACTTTCGAGAGCAGATGCAGCCTCAAGGACGAGCTTTCTAAGTAGAGAGAGAGGGACCTTCTAAAGCTCAAAATTCTTCTTTAGAGGAGGAGAAGAAGATTCGGGGAGGCGGCCAAGATTTTGAAGGCCCAAGTTGACACGGGGAGGAAGAGATGCGCACTCTTGAGCTCACCACAAAGGAGGAGCTCCAGGTAAAGGCGATGGCGGAGAGGACCAAGCTATCTGAGGAGTATGCAGTTTTGCGGGGGCAGTGGGAGTCGGAGAGAGTGCTAAAGGAGAAAGCCCTCCGAGATCATGCCAAGGCCCTCCAAGATCATGCCCAGACCGAGGATACGCTAAGGAGGGTACAAGCCTCGGTGAAGGAACAAAGGGTCGAGGCGATCCTGCGATGGCAGAGGCGGTTCTTGCAGGACGAGTGCTTGGAGTATTCCTGCGACCTGGCCCTCATGATCTTGAAGAATTGTTATGACACCTGCATTCCTGAGGGGTCGGACGGTCCTTCGTTTGATGCGTTCGCCGAGCCGTTGCTTCCTGCCGTTCTTGACCTTTCTTTGGAGGAAGTGAAGGAGAGGGTCGCGGAAGACCGGGGACCCGTCCCGATTGAGGAGCTGGACCTTAGCTCGGTCGAGGAGGACGAGCTTCCTCATGATGATGCTTCTGTCCCCGCTTCGACTCTTCCGCCTGATTCCGGGGCTTCCCCCGTGTATTCCCCCGGTTATTCTCCTTCTCCTCCTCCTGTTCATAGCCCCCCTTCTCCCCAATTGTAGAGCTCACCTGGTCGGGCTTGTGACCAGGGCAAAGAGAAATCAATGAACTTTACCTTTGCTTCATTCGTTGTCTTTTTTCCATGTTTATGCTCTTTACTTTCTATGTATGTTGAGTTTTGGTGGAGTAGCTCGTAGTCGACCGGTTTCGAACCGATCGACCGCAGTCGATTTGTATCGATGCCGAGCGAGGGTCCCAAGGCACTAGACTTGGCGACCCAACCGATCGTAGTTGATCAATGTAAAATGCCGGGCAATGGCGATGGCGAGGGTCCCGAGGATCTTGTCTCGGCGACCCGACCGACCGTAGTCGATCTATGTAAAATGTCGGGCGATGGCGATGGCGAGGGTCCCGAGGATCTTGTATCGGCGACCCGACCGACCGTAGTCGATCTATGTAAAATACCGGACGATGGCGATGGCGAGGGTCCCGAGGATCTTGTCTCGACGACCTGACCGACCGTAGTCGATCTATGTAAAATATCGGGCGATGGCGATGGCGAGGGTCCCGAGGATCTTGTCTCGACGACTCGACCGACCGTAGTCGATCTATGTAAAATGCCGAGCGATGGCGATGGCGAGGGTCCCGAGGATCTTGTCTCGGCGACCCGACCGACCGTAGTCGATCTATGTAAAATGCCGGGCGATGGCGGTGGCGATGGCGAGGGTCCCGAGGATCTTGTATCGGCGACCCGACCGACCGTAGTCGATCTATGTAAAATACCGGGCGATGGCGATGGCGATGGCGAGGGTCCCGAGGATCTTGTCTCGGTGACCCGAATGACCGTAGTCGATCTATGTAAAATGTCGGGCGATGGCGATGGCGAGGGTCCTGAGGATCTTGTCTCGGCGACCCGACCAAACCGTAGTCGATCTATGTAAAATGCTTAGGCGATGGCGATGGCGAGGTCCCGAGGATCTTGTCTCGGCGACCCGACCGGCCGTAGTCGATCTATGTAAAATGCCGGCGATTGATTGGACTTTCTACTCTGCGATATAACTCTTTGTTGCGAAATCAGAACCCTTTATTAATGATAACAAGCGTGGGCCATATTAAAAACCTGTCTGCGAGAGGCAGAAAAAGGTACCCACATGTATACAAAAGGGAATAATAAGGAAGAATTGACAAAAATATAGCTTATCTATTGGTAGAAAGCCTTCAAATTCTGGGAGTTCCAGGCCTCGGTAGAATCTTCCTTTTCTCATCGCTTAGGATGTAGGAACCGTGCCGACTTGTTTAACCACTCGATGGGGTCCTTCCCACATCTGCCTGAAGTTTTCCAGATGTTTTCCACCTCGGCTTTTCGTGACGTATCCACCTACCTTTACATTGCTCGGTTTGACCATTCATTATAGAACCCGGTCGCCTTTTGCGATGGCCTCGAACGAGCGGCGCCTTTCTCTATCCTCGCTAAGGAGAACGAGCTCTGCTCTGCGGGCTTCATCATTCCGCTCTTCTTCGTAGGCCGACACCCTCTGATTGTGCAATGCTGCTTCTACTGGAACCAGGGCTTCCGCCCCGAAGGTCATTCTGAATGGAGTTTCCCGTGGCTCGCTTCGGTGTGGTTCTATATGCCCACAAAACTTCATCTACTTCTTCCACCCAGGTCTTTCGGCCATCCAGGCGTTTCTTCAGGGCGTTCATTATCTTTTTATTGGTGTTCTCCGCAAGACCGTTGCTTTGCGGATGGGCTACTGAGGTCAGTTGTAGCTTGATCTTCAGTCGGTCACAGAAGTCTCTGAACTTGGCGTTGTCAAACTGCCGACCATTATCTGTAACCAATACCATGGGCATCCCGAAGCGACAAAGTATATTTTTCTTCACAAAGTTTTCAACCTTCCCCTCGGTGATTGTAGCAACAGATTCTGCTTCCACCCACTTAGTAAAATATTCTACTGCTACTATCAAAAATTTCTTTTGTCCGGGACCGAGAGGGAAAGGCCCCAGTATATCCATTCCCCATTGGGTGAAAGGGATAGGGTGACTTACAATTTTCATCCTCTCGGTCTGCTGGTGAGACAGATTGCTGTTTTTCTGGCAGGCTTCGCATCGGTCGACCCTCTCTTGACAGTCTTTTCTCATCGTCGGCCAGTAGTAGCCTTGTCTGATCAACCGGTGAGCCAGCATTCTACCTCCTACGTGATTTCCGCACATCCCTTCGTGGACTTCGACCATTGCACCTTTCGGCTTCTTCTTCATTCGACATCGAAGGAGCGGCCAACGTAAGACCGCTATATAGAGAGTCATTGACAACCGTGTATTCACCGCCTTTATCCTTAACTTTTGGTCGCTAATTGTCTTCCGGTTGTCTTCCTTCCAAAAGGTACCGCATGATCGGTTCTGTCGGCCAGTTGATCGAATTTACTTTGAGAACTTCCTTGGTCTTCAATGCTAGCCGATCCAATGTTCGATCGAATATTGTTTTTGGCATCACGGTGGAAGCCATTTTGAGAGCGACGCCTTGGCATTCGAACTCGTTCTATTCTGTTGATCGAATCGTCCAAATTGCTCGTTCTCGCTTGACTAACTCTGGTATTTGATCATGTGGTTCCCTTGGCCTCGTAATGCCCGTAACTTGACCGACCACCACCGGCTATCATCAGATATCTTTAGGTGCTTCACTTCCATCTCCTTGGCGAGTTGGAGGCCGGCTATCGTGGCCTCATATTCCGCCTCGTTATTGGAAGCTTTGAGTTCTAGTCGGAGGCGTATTTCTACTTTTTCTTCCATGTTCGGGCGATCAAGATAACTCCCGCTCCGCATCCCTCGGCATTGGACGAGCCATCGACAAACAGCTCCAAAGGGAACCGCCGTCCTCCGAGCTTGGTTGGCTCATCTCCGCGATGAAGTCTGCTAGTATCTCGTGCCTTAATAGTTGTGCGGGGCTTGTATTGTATATCAAATTCACCCAGCTTCTCGCCCACTTAATCACCACCCGAGGTTTGGGCTTTTGAAGGCCTTTGCTGAGGGGCTGGTCGGTCCATACCTCGATGGTGTGACTTTGGAAATAAGGCTTCACTTCCGAGCTGCTTTATCAAGGAGAGGCCATCTTCTATAGGTGTGTATCGTGTTTCCGGTCCGGTTAACACTTTGCTAACGTAGTAGATAGGGTCTTTCATTCCTTCCCCCAAATTAGCACCGCTACCGATCGATCCCCAGAACCGCCATGTATAACACCAGTTCTCTCCGCTCTACCGGCTTTGTAGGATTACGGGCTAGACAAGTACTGCTTTAAGTGCTGGAAAGCTTGTTCGCACTCGTCTGGTCATCGGAATTGAGTCACATTCGCTTTCCTCAACACTTTAAAAAATGGGAGGCACTTATCCCCCAATCTAGAAATGAACTTGCTCAGCGAGATTATCCGACCGGCTAATATCTGAACATCCTTCAAGCATTGTGGCGAAGGCATCTGTATGATGGCCTCGATCTTTTCTGGATTAGCTTCGATTCCCCGCTGAGTGATCATAAACCCCAGGAATTTTCCGGATGCCACCCCAAACACACATTTTTCCGGGTTTAGCTTCATCTGAAATTTATTGAGTCCGAAGACTTCTTGAGATCTTCCACACGCTCCTCGGCCGTCGTACTTTTGACCACCATATCATCTACGTATGCTTCGACCGACCGACCGATCTGTTTTTTAAAGACCTCCATGACGAGCCGTTGGTAGGTCGCCTCGCGTTCTTCAAGCGAAGGGCATTACACAGTAGCGATATGTGCCTTGGTGGGTTATGAAGGCGGTCTTTCTTCGTCTTCTAGACTCATCTGGATCGATGATAGCCCAAGAAGGCGTCCGGAAGTCGAGCGATTAGTGCCACGAGGTAGAATCTACTAACCGGTCGATCTTGGCAATGGAAGTCGCTTTTGGACATGCTTTGTTCGATCGATGAAGTCTATACACATCCTCCATTTCCGTTCTTCTTTTTACTAAGACCACGTTAGCGAGCCATTCGGTATTTGACTTCTCTTATGAACCCGCTTCAAGCAACTTCATACTTCCTTCTCGATCACCCCCTGGCGCTCCTTACTATGCCATCGCTTCTTCTGTCTGATCGGCTTGCAGTCATGCCGAATGTCGAGGGAGTGACATGCAACTGTCCGAGAAATACCGGACATGTCGCTCGGTACCCAAGCAAAAACCGATCTATTTTTTACCAAAAAATCGGTGATTTCTCTAGCTAGGTTCTTCTGTTGCTCGGAACCTAGATTTGTGAACTTGGAGGGGTCGGCTTCATCCAGTACGACCCGTTGCGTCTCTTCCACTGGATTCATCCTGTCCGTCTCTTCGTCGGCTCTCACGTCAAGAGAGCTCGTCAGCACTACCGCCCCTTCTAGGGTCTTGGTTTCTGCCAAGTAACATTCCCGGGTGATTTTCTGCTGACCCCTGACGACTCCAGTTCCATGGGGCGTCGGGAACTTCATAGCCTGGTAGTATGTGGAGACGACCGACCTGAGGGCATTTTGAGTAGCTCTCCCAATTATTGCATTGTATGCCCCCTGGAACTTTACGACCAGGAACTCCACGTCCCTTTCTATCTGGCATGGCTTCTGCCCAAACTTCACTTTCAGATAGACCGGGCGAATCTGGTATCTTGACGCCTTGTTATTCCTTTGATGGAGCCGTCCGTAGGTAATAGCCGCTCTTCGGGTACCCCCATTTGCTTGAAGGCTTCATAGTATAGCAAGTCGACCGAACTGCCCGTGTCAATCATCACCCGCTTCACCTCGTAACCGTCCATGTTGAGATTTACGACGAGGGCGTCATCGTGAGGGCAATGTACTCCATTTAGGTCCGACTCATTGAAAGAGATCATTCCGTCGTTCTCCTTCGGTTTTGATGGGAGTGTAAATCGCCACCTGTTTACGCGTGTCGTTTATGCCTTTAACGGTGGATCCCCTGCTGCATTTTCATCAAATATCGTGTTAATAACTCCGGTCGATCGGTCATTTTGCTGTTCGACATTTCCATCGTTTCTTTCCTTAACCGCCTCTGCTTTCTCGGCGGTTATCTCAGATTCGTCTCTCTCTACCCCATCATTCCGTTCGCTCTCGGGGTGGCGCTTTGTCTGACCGCCCGGTCCCGCGATCGGTGTTTCGCTTCGTGTTTCACGAATCGCCTAACCTCCCTTTTGAATGAGGAGCTCAATCTCTTTTTCAACCGCCAGATTTCCGTATCATGACCGACCTCTCTGAAACGGCAGATAAATTGGGGTTCCCGCCTCAGACGGGTCTTCATTCTTTCGAGCTCTTTGATAGTTTCTCCGTCGCTCTAACGGCCGCTAGTACTTCAAAGATACGACTTTGCTTAGCGGGTGAACTCTTGCGATATCCTTGTCGATCGGTCGGCCTTTTCCAGTTCGACTGGTTTTTTGCCGTTTGTGCGGGTTGCCCGCCCTATCGTTCGGCGAGCGATCTTCCGTCCGACGCCTCTCGTGTTTTTCAAGATTCTTCGCTGAATATACCTATCCGCCTTCTTATTTCTGAGCACCGAGCGAGGTTGATCGAGGGCTAACGACTTCTTGAACTCCTCGTCCCTCGTATTGCTCATAAGTGCGGCTAGCATAGACGAGCAGGTGAGATCGGGTACCTCGACCGCCTCATTGTTGAACCGAGTGATGAACTCCCGTAAACTCTCATTCCTTCCTTGGGTGAGTTGCATCACCTCCAAAGCCGTCTTCTGCGGTCGCTTACTAGTGGCGAACTGATTCAGGAAGAGCGACCTGAAGTCCTCGAAACATGTGATACAACCCGGGGTAGGTTGTTGAACCATCGCCGAGCTCCCTCTTGGAAAGCCGTGCAGAAGGCCTTACACTGAATAGCATCCGGGACACAGTGTAGGCTCATCATGGACTGGAAGTGCTGCATGTAGTCCAAAGGGTCGGTCTTCCCGGTGTATTTCTCAGGGGTCGGTATCTTTGCGTCGGGTGCTGGGAGGCTATCCAAAATGTCCGGAATGAAGGGAGAGTTGTATTGCGCCGTCGGGCGATCTGGACGGAAGCTCGTAGCCACGTGAGTCCGATCATCCGCGATTTTTTCTAGGGTTTCATACGGGCGGTGATCGGTTGTTGTCAATTGTCGGCGTTTGGTCGCAGACGGACGGCGGCCGTCAGGCCTTTGATTCTGATCGCAGATTCGCGAATCACCAACTCAGCTGCCTCTTCTATCTATTTCCGGCTCAGGACGGCGTGTGTGGACGGAGGAGGATCTGCACCTAATCGGTCTTTGGAGATTCGGGTTGCATGGTGCACAACGTTATCCTCCACGCCACGCTCTGCTTTTTTGCTCCAAGGCTTGAGGTCGCGATTGATCGTTAGATTGGAAGACTCGTGCGGGAGATGTGTGGTGCGGTGGCGTAGTGCAGTAATCGCAAACCGATCGTTACATCGCAAGAGCCGCAATGCAGCCTATGTCGGGATTCATCGCCGCCGCTTATCTCGCGTGGTTCTAGACGTGGTACCGAAGTCGAGCCCCACGGTGGGCGCCAATTGGTTCGCCGGATTACGGGTTTGAACGCGTTCCATTGAAATCCATCGTCTTCTATCTTCTGTGATGAACGCGACATGAATATACCGCAAAACAAGGAAGACTCGTCGGGGGTGACAACCCGATTAGCCTCTCCGACGCTCAAGTAAGCTTTTGGTGTAGGAAGGATTGATGAATTCAGAAAACAAATTAAAGTATGATCGCATACCGAATTATGGGAGAACAATACCTTATATACGAAGTAGTAATCGAGTTTAGGTCTTATACGATCTGCATGGGAGATCTCCTTCGCTAATGGTAGGGAGTAAAGTGGGCTTTGGCCTTAGAGTGATCTTCGATGAACGGACGATCGCCCACGGGTCGTCTTGATTGGGTCCGAGTCTTAATGGCCGAATTCGACCAAGAATATATATATATATTTGTTATTATATCTATATATACAGTAACAAAAATAATATTTACATAAATATATGAACTAATACTAATTATTCATTAAAGGGTTAGAAAAGCTTTTCGGAAGCATTAAATGGTTTGTAAAAAGGTTTGACATTCTGTTAGCATTAAATGAATTGATAAGCATTAAATGCATTATGAGAAAGAGGACTTGACATTTTTAAGCGAGAATTGGAGGGATATGGATTGAGATTTAAGTAATATATAGATTTAAGATATTTGGAATAAAATTTCTTAAAACTGACTCTTCTGTGATTAATGGACAATGGTCCATACTCCAAACCCCACTGGAAAATCAAGTCTGGCGTACTTTTCCATGCATGCATCTAGCCGTCGTTCACTTTGAATCTGAAAACAAAAACAAAAAGGCCATTTGTCTAGACTACTTGGACTTTACAAGCACAATAACAGTAACGTTTTAGAAAATTGTTTCCGTTTTACGAGAATGAAATCCACCCCAAGTCTGAATATTTCATTAAGAAAATATATATTTATGGTTAGTAATGTTCCCAGAAACTTATAACTAGATGCGTTTGGAGAAGGTAATATAAATTAAATGTATGATAGGTGCAAGTTCTTGAATGCCGTTCAACACACTCTCTTGAATTTTCTGAATTATATTTGGTCGGGTCGGGTCGGTCGTATTGAGCCCGGACTCAGTCAAAACGACCCGTAGGCTGATCGATCCATTCTTCAAATATCAGTTTTATGCCTAGGCCAAGCCCAAGTCCAGCTCATGCCCTCCTTGGCCCATCCGTAAAAGGAAATTTCACATGCAAACACGTAAAGACCTAAACCTAACTGCAAAACCATATATAAGGTATAATTCTCCCATAATTGAGGTACGTAATCATAACCTAATTTTTTCTCTGCATTCATCAACCTCACCTTCACCAAAAGACTGACTTGAGCGTCGGAGGGGCTAATCGGGACACAACCCCCGACAAGCCTTCTTTGTTTTACAGGTATCTTTACGTCTGATTCATCACAGAAAGTAGCCGACTTATGGATCCGAACGGCAACGTACAGTTCAGCCAAAATCCGGCAGAACCAATTGGCGCCCACCGTAGGTCCGACTTCCGGGCACCACGTCCAGAAACACACAGATCAGTCAGGCGGCGGCGACGAACCCTGATATAACCGCTGTCGCAGCTCTAGTGATGCAACACATGGGTTTGTAGCTACCTGCAACTCTGCCGCCTGCACCACATGTTTCCCGCACGGAATCCTCAGATCCTAACGATCAACCGCAACCTCAGAACTTGGAACAAGAAGAACAGAGTGTCGCTTTAGAGGATAACGCTGCACTTAATATGCACCCGAATCTCCGACGCCGATCGGATGCAGATCCTCTTCCGCCTGTTCACACCTCCCTCACCCGAAAACATATTGAGGAAGCAGCTGATCTATTGATCCGCCAGATTTTGCAATCTCAGCCAGCACAACGGCAGCCGTCTGCACTACAAACCACGCGACAGACCAGTATGACGACCGATCACCACCCAACCGAAGCCCTAGAGAAAATCGTGGATGATCGGATTAACGCAGCTATGAGCTTCCGTCCAGATCGCCTCGACAAAGACAAAGACAATCTGACTCTCCTTTACTCGGAAAATCTTGGATAACCTCCCGGCGCTCGGCACCAAATTACCGACCCCCGAGAAATACACTGAAAAGACCGACCCCCTGGATTACCTGCAACACTTCCAGTCCATGATGAATCTACATTGCGTCCAACACGCCATCCAATGTAAGGCTTTATGTACGGCCTTTCAAGAGGGAGCCCGACGATGGTTCAATAGTCTACCTCCGGGCTGTATCACCTGCTTTGAGGATTTTAGGCTTCTTTTCCTCAACCAGTTCGCCACAAGCAAACAACCACAGAAAACTGCATTTGAAGTGATGCAATTGACCCAAGGAAGAAACGAAAGTTTACGGGAGTTTATCACTCGGTTCAATAATGAAGCGATCGAGTGCCGACCTCGACCACTTGCTCGTCTTGGCGGCAAGACTCATGAGCAATACGAGGGATGAGGAGTTCAAAAAGTAATTGGCTCTCGATCAGCCCCGATCTATTCAGAGATCGACATCAGGCGCATAAGTATATTCAAATCAAGAAGTATTAAAGAATACAAAACGCAGGGCAGATGATCGCAGGCCGAGTGGTCGAACAGATGAGTCTCACAAGAGACAGAGGGATCAGTCGACCTGGAGGAAGCCGACTGGTCGGCAATGGCATCACCAAGACTTTACCCCACTTAACAAATGATATGCGGAAGTATTGGCGGCTATGAGAGCGGACGGGGAATCCATCCGAGAGCCCAATAAAATGAAGACCCCTTACAAGGATAGGAACTCGAATCTATATTGCCGTTTCCACAAAGAGGTCGGTCATGATACGGAAGATTGCTGGCTGTTGAAAAAAGAAATCGAATTCCTCATACAAAGGGGATGGTTAGGCCGATTTGTGAAGAACGAACAAAATGCCGATTGGGATAATCAATGCAGGACAGGTCGACCAGACAATAGACGACCGCCCTGGAGGCGAAATGACAGGAATGATGGAGAGAGGCAGAATGCGAATACAGATAATCGACGAGAAGAGAGAGGGCGATCGAGGGAAAGAAACGACGGAAACGCTGGGCAACAAGACGACCGACCAACTGGGGTCATTAACATGATATTCGGTGGAAATGCAATAGGGAGATCCACCGCTAAAGGGAGAAAAAGATATGCCAAACAGGTCGGCAAAGACTCATCCACCAAAAAGTCGAGGGAGAACGACGGAATGATATCATTCGATGAGTCCGACCTTGATGGAGTAAGTTACCCTCATGATGATGCCCTCGTGGTAAATCTGAACATGGACGGTTACGAGGTGAAGCGGGTGATGATTGATACGAGCAGCTCTGTCGACTTGTTGTATTATGAGGCCTTCAAGTAGATGAAGATACCCGAAGATCGACTAATACCTAGAGACGACCCTATCAAAGGGATAACTAGGGCGTCCGTCTACCCGTTCGCTCGGGTGTATTTGAAAGTGAAGTTCGGACAGAAGCCGTGTCAGATAGAAAGGGACGTCGAGTTCCTAGTCGTCAAGTTTCAAGGGGCGTACAATGCAATAGTCGGGCGGGCTACTCAAAATGCCCTCAGATCGGTCGTCTCCACCTACTACCAAGCTATGAAGTTCTCGACGCCCCACGGAGTTGGTATTGTCAGGGGTCAGCAGAGAATGCGGGTATTGTTGGTATTGTTCATTGACGGGTCGTCCAACGCTGAGGAATGCGGAGCGGGAGTAGTGCTGATCAACCCGCACAATGAAGAAAAGGTGGAATATGCCCTTCGGCTTGAGTTCAAGGCCTCCAATAACGAGGCAGAATATGAGGCTATGATAGTCGGTCTCCAACTGGCTAAGGAAATGGAGATAAAGCATCTAAAGATATACAGTGATGGCTAAGTGGTGGTCGGCCAAGTCACCGGGCAGTATGAGGCCAAGGGGAACAACATGATCAAGTACCTGGAGCTGGTAAAGCAAGAGTTGAGCAATTTCGAACAGTACTCAATCAGCAGAATAGAACGGGCTCAAAATGTAAAAGCGGATGCGCTCTCCAAAATGGCTTCCGACCGCGATGCCATAAACAATGTTCTGGTCGAACGACTAGACCGGCCTAGCGTTCAGAAAGTCGACGAAATTCTCAACTTAAGTACCGGTCGGTCGAGTTGGACGGAACCGATCGCGCAGTACCTTTTAGAAGGAAAACAACCGGAAGACGCGTCGGAGGCCAAGAAACTAATAATAAAGGCAGCCGAGTACACGATTGTTAATGGCACTCTATATAAGCAGTCTTACGACTGGCCGCTGCTTCGATGCTTGAATGAAGAAGAAGCCGAGCAGGCAATGACCGAAGTTCATGAAGGGATGTGTGGAAATCACATAGGAGGCAGAATATTGACGCACAGACTGATCAGACAGGGGTACTACTGGCCGACAATGAGAAGAGACTGCCAGGAGAAGGTCAACCGATATGAAGCCTGCCAGAGAAACAACAGTCTGTCTCACCAGCCAACCGAGAGGATGAAAATTGTGAGTCATCCTATCCCGTTCGCTCAATAGGGAATGGATATACTAGGTCCCTTCCCTCTCGGTCTGGCGTAAGTTCTTCTGATAGTGGCGGTGGAATACTTCACCAAATGGGCAGAAGCGGAAGCGGTGGCTACAATTTCCGAGCAGAAGGTGGAGAGCTTCGTGATGAGAAATATACTAACCCGCTTCGGGATGCCTATGGTGTTGGTTACGGATAACGGTCGGCAGTTCGATAACGACAAGTTCAGAGATTTCTGCACCGACTAAAGATCAAGCTTACAACCGACTTCATGAGCCCATCCCAAAGCAACGGTCTTCATGGAGAACACCAATAAAAGATAATGAGTGCTCTCAAGAAGCGCCTAGATGGCGGAAAGACCTGGGTGGAAGAACTAGACGAAGTGTTGTGGGCATACAGAACCACACCGAACGGAGCCACAGGGAAACACTGCTCAGATGACCTTGAGGCGAAGCTCTAGTTCGAGAGGTGGCATTGCATAATCAAAGAGTGTCGGGCTATGAAGAAGAGCGGAATGATGAAGCCCGCAGAGCGGAACTCGTTCTCCTCAGTAAAGATAGAGAAAGGGCAGTCGCTCGCTCGGAAGCCATCAGGCAAAAGGCGACCAAATTCTACAACAGAAGGGTCAAGCCGAGTGGTATAAAGGTAGGCGGTTACGTCCTACGAAAGGCCGAGGCGGCCGGGAAGCATCCTGGAAAGCTCGGACAGACGTGGGAAGGACCCTATCGGGTAATTAAACAAGTCAGGCATGGTTCTTACATCCTATACGATGCGAAAGGGAAGGTTCTACCGAGACCTTGGAACACTCGAAACTTGAAGGCGTTCTACCAATAGATAAGTTTTATTTTTGTTAATCTTCACTTATTATTGTTTTTGTATACAAAACGTGGGAATCTTTTTTCTGTCCCTGCCAGATAGGTTTTTTAACGGCCCACGCCCTCATTATCATCAATAAAGGGTTTCAAATTCCTCGGCAAACTGTTTAGCAAATCATTCAAAGGGAAGCCTGTCAATATTGCTCGCTCTCGCCTACTACTAGGCCGGGTCGCCAAGACAAGATCCTTGGGACCCTCGTTCGCTATCGCCCGACATCTCCACAGATCGACTACGGTCGGTCGGGTCACCAAGACAAGATCTTTGGGACCCTCATTCGCCATTGCTCGGCATCTCCACAGATCGATCACGGTCGGTCGGGTCGCCAAGACAAGATCCTTGAGACCCTCATTCGCCATCGCTCGGCATCTCCACAGATCGACTACGATCGGTCGGGTCACCAAGACAAGATCCTTGGGACCCTCATTCGCCATCGCTCTGCATCTCCACACATCGACCACGGTCGGTCGGGTCGCCAAGACAAGATCCTTGGGACCCTTATTCACCACCGCTCGGCATCTCCATAGATCGACTACGGTCAGTCAGGTCGCCAAGACAAGATCCTTGGGACCCTCCTTCGCTATCTCCATAGATCGACAACGGTCGGTCGGGTCGCCAAGACAGGATCCTCGGGACCCTCCTTCGACATCTCCATAGATCGACTATGGTCGATCGGTCGCCAAGACAAGATCCTTGGGACCTCGGCTCGGACTCGACTACGAGTCGACCTCGATACCGGTTGACCACGAGCAACTTCGTCTAATCCTACTATACATCCAAAACAAAGAACATAAACACGGAAATTGGCTTCGAAAAAATGACTTCGAAAAAATGAAGCGCAAAAATAGAGATTTTTATTCATTCAAATTTGCCCTGGCCACAAGCCCGACCAGGTGGGATTCAGAATTCAGCAGAGGGAGAAGCATCGAAAGTCGGCGGACGCACAGGGGAAGCCTCGAAAGCGGGCGGTAAAGTTGAAACAGGAACACGGTCCAAGGGAGCGGCCAATGAAATATCCTCACCAGGAAGCTCGTCCTCCTCAGCCGAGCTAAGGTCTAGCTCCTCATCCGGGACCGGCCCCCGGTCCTCCATGATCCTCTCCCTTACTTCCTCCAGAGAGAGGCCAAGGGTGGTAGGAAGCAGCGGCTCGGCAAACCCCTCAAACGGAGGACCGTCCGACCCCTCAGGAACGCAGGCGTCATAGCAATTCTTCAAGATCATGAGGGCGAAGTCACAAGAGTACTCCAAGCACTCCTCCTGCAAGAACCGCCTCTACCATCGCACGATCGCCTCGATCCTTTGTTCCTTTATGGAGGCTCGCACCCTCCTCAGCATATCTTCGGTTTGCGCATGGTCCCTGAGGGATTTTTCCTTAAGCACCCTCTCTGACTCCAACTTCCCTCGCAACACCGCGTATTCCTCGGACAACTTGTTCCTCGCTGCCATCGCCCTTACCCTCTCGACCTCCTCCGCGGTGAGCCGAGCTTTCAAGGAGCTCCTTTCCTCCTCTCCCGAAGCGAGTTGAGCTTTCAACACGTCACGCTCCTCCTCCCAGAGTTTCTTCTCCTCCATCAGGGAAGAGAGTTGAGCCCGGGAGAAATCTCCTCCCTCTCTGACCTCCGAGAGCTCGGTCTTCAAACCGTCCACACTCCCAGAGAGGAATGGACCTCCGATTCAGCAACTCGATTGATTGATCGTGGACAAAGTGAGAGCCACATCCCTCATGGAATTGCGGATGGCACGGCTCATCAGCTCCTCAACACTTAACGCGTCAAAGCGCTCCTCGTTCGAAGGAGGAATGACCCTCTCAGCGAGATGAAGAGCCACTTCGGCATCGACGATCGAGGCAGTCTTTTCGAGGCTAATCGCCGGCTCCCACTTGTCAGCACTCCCCGCTGGCTTCTTACCTTTATCCTTGGCAGACGGGGCAGCACGATCTCCCACTTTCTTCTTCCCCTTGCTTCGGTCCAATGGACGAGGAGACCGGTCGACTACTCGAGGAGATCGGTCGACTACTCGAACCCCCCTTCTCCTCTTCAGAGGTTGCTCACTCTCCTCCTCTTCCTCGACAATAACCAGGCACTGACCAGGCGGGACGACCATAGCGGGGGCTGCAGAGGGGTCGAAAACGGTAGAAGGAACATTCTGCTGCTCGAAAGTGATGGACCGAGCGACAATTGAACTGGCCTCTCCAATCCGTCCTGTCCTCTGGCCTCCGAAGGCCCTGCGACCTTGCGCTTGCCCCTGGCAGACTTGGGAGGGCCGGGGAAAGTATGAACCTTGACCATGGCTGCACAAACAACGAAAGCAGGTTAGAAATCGAACCAAAACCTACAAGCATGGAAAATAATTCAACCATGAGGGGTCAACTAGGCGGGGCGGTCTCCTCTCCTAACCCGCTGATTTGCGGCGGGGGGACACGCGAAAAGAAATCAGCACAAGCCCTTCCCAAAATACCCCTGGACGAGCCGAGCAAAATCATATCGACCGAGCTCCTTTATTTGCCCGACCACCTCCCATTCTTCTCCACTAAGGGATATGGTCGACGCGTCGTTCCACTGCTCGGCCAAAGGATACCTCCATGGCTGACACTCGGAGGAGGATCCTGGGGACTTCACAAAGAAATATTTAGTTCGCCAGGAAGAGATTTTCGAAGGTGTCTTGGCCGAGCGATATCGGGCGTCTCTATACTATAGAAAGGGGATCCCAGCCCCAAAGCTCGGGCTATGGCTCATCCTCAAGAAATGACGCAAGATGCCGATCGTGGCCAAACGACCGAATTGATGGCACAGTAATGCCAGACCATTAATAAACCTCCAACTATTTAGAGGAATCAGACTCGGCATCAGCTGATAGGCGATGCACACCTCATCGATAATCGGGGCGTATAGGAGCCTCATACCACCCACTGAGAAAAAGCTATCGGAAACGACGAAATATCCACTCAAGTTGCTATGGATACGCTCGTTCTCCAAAGCCAGCCGGGGTCCCTAGGACTCAGGGATGTTATATCTGAGTATTGACCGGTTCAGTTCCTTTACGGTCATCGTTGATGCCTCTCTTGGCGGCGCCTCCACAACCAGCCCATCCTTCCTCTCTCTCGTCGTAATCTCTTCAACATCTCCCAACCTCGTCATCGCCGTCGCCTCAGCCATAACTTCCGACGACCTCTCGTCAACATCATCCCTTGGAGAAACCCCACTTTGAGAACCGATGGACGACATGCTCACTAAGAGAAAATTTAGAAGAGAAAAATGAGGGAGAGAGACGTACCTATTTAGTGGTAAGAGATCGGAAATTTGTGCAAAGTCGAAGGAAACTTTCGGAAACTGAGAATAAGAAAGAGCAGAGGAAAGCAAGAATGAAACGAGCGCGAAGAAAACCAAACCGTCTGTCGACCCTGAACATTTATAGGGAAATGTTCGAATTGCGATCCAGCTAAAACTCGACGCGTGGAGAAAATCCGAGCTATTCCTGGACACGCGGCATGATCCGAGCGGAGAACAAATTAGGGTTACTCGAAATCCAGAGTGGCGCGAACAGTTGAAAGGACGTACGGGACAACTGCACAATGGTTACAAAGACGATACGTTTCGGATTTTGAAATGTTGTCAGATGGCACGCGCCGTCAAATAATAAATGCTTCAAGTACCTTCACGCGCTCGCTAATAACGACTACCCGACCTGCTTTAGCACGAGCTGTCGAGCAATAAGCGCCGAGGCCGACCAGTTGGGGCACTCAGCCGACCGATCCCAATACGAGTAGTCACGCATAACTAGTCGACATCCGACCGATCGGGACCACCCGAGCTATCCCATAACTGAGCTACAATGACAATGCCCGACCGATCGACTACTTCATTAGCTGACCTACGGACGGGCTACATCTCAATGCTCAACCGATCGCCCCAATTACGAGTCGTCCTATGTACGAGCTACGAAACTTCTACATACTCCTCCGACCCTTCTCTTCGCTCAGACTCGAGGAGTAGGGAGCTTATGGTCGGGTCGGTCGTATTGGGCCCGGACCCAGTCAAAACGACCCGTGGGCCGATCGGTCCATTCTTCAAAGATCAGTTTTATGCCTAGGCCAAGCCCAAGTCCAGCCCACTCCCTCCTTGGCCCTTCCGTAAAAGGAAATCTCCCATGCAAACACGTAAAGACCTAAACCTAACTGCAAAACCATATATAAGGTATAATTCTCCCATAATTGAGATATGCAATCATAACCTAGTTTTTTCTCTGCACTCATCAACCTCACATTCACCAAAAGACTGACTTGAGCGTCGGAGGGGCTAATCGGGACACAACCCCCGACAAGCCTTCTTTGTTTTGCAGGTATCTTTACGTCTGATTCATCACAGAAAGTAACCGACTTATGGATCCGAACGGCAACGTACAGTTCAGCCAAAATCCGGCAGAACCAATATTAAATGCAAAGACTTTTCAATTGTACATTTAATAGAAAGTAAACGTATTATTTTAGAAGCCTTTTATATTTGATAGTCTCTCAAATTCCTTATTCCATTGGCATTGCACGATGAAATAGTATTTATATACAACTTTTCAAACACGCCTACTAATCAACTTTTGCAACTCCTTTCTCTTGCCGGTTTTGAGACTTGGAGTCCCTTTATTTAACTGGCAACAGTTTCAACAATAGCATATAAAACTTGGATCTGGACAACAACGCTATAAATGGATCAATAAATATGACTCGTCAGTCGTAACTTTTTTGTCTATTAAGTAACATGATTAATAAACTTCTGATAAATTTTCGTCTTCTTGTTTTTAAAATTGAATGCTTTAAGCTCTTTGAAATTTAAGTGGAAATGAAATTGAGATAAAACAGAAAAAAATGTTTTAAATGCTTAATAATGTATTTATTTACCTTTAATTTCTAAATATCAAATCATCCGTCAGAATTCACATGCTCTGCTGTATACTTTTCACAACATAATAAGTGTAAAAGGTGCTAGCAACTTAAGTGTTCTTTATGTAGATCATCTTGTCAGCAATGTAATGGACTAGAGTTATTGGAGGAATTCTACAATCTTAAGAACCTTTCTCTGCAGGGCAACAATTTAACATGAGTAATGTTCAGTCATCAAAATACGTACGTAAATTATGTGACAAATAACAATAAAATTTAATGTCCAAAACATATGTAAATATTATATGCATTGGATTATAACTTTCACATGATACAGTTTGATAGAGTTGTCCCTAAACCATTGTTCTCTGGATGAAAACTTCCTCCAAAGCCTTGAGTCACTGCCTTCACTTACGATTCAAGAATCGCATACCGGTCTTCCAACATCACAAGGTTAATTACCAACTTTTCAACTTCCATGGAATAACAAGCTCTTAGTTTTTGGTTAGTTCAAGTGAAGAAATTATGTAGTCTATTACTTATTATCAGATAAACTATATTAAAATTACTTAACATATTTTATAATTATTTTTTAAATGCAAACACACATTTAGAGTCATTTGTAGATTGTTAATGTTAAGAAACAATCGGGAGAGAAATATTGTGAAATAATGATTTCATTGAATGAAAAATTCACTGTACAAAGAGCTAGTATATATACAGCTGTCATGAACTAAACCTATAACTAATTCTCTAACTAATTACAATTTGTACAGCTAATTCTCTACACTCCCCCTCAAGTTGGAGGGTGAAAAAATGTTTTTCACTCCCAACTTGAAAAGCAAATAATGATGTTGATGAATGCTTAACCCTTTGGTTAAGATATCTGCTAACTGTTTTTTAGTAGAAACATGTTGAGCAGTGATCAAACTTTGCTGCAGTTTTTCCCTCACAAAATGGCAATCAATTTCTATATGTTTCGTACGTTCATGAAACACCGGATTTGATGCTATTTGGATTTCTGATTGATTGTCACAATAGAGATCAACTGGTTTATCTTGCTTGTACCCCAATTCTTCCATCAAGCCAAGTATCCAAATCAATTATGCAACAGTTGAAGCCATGCTTCTATATTCTGCTTCAGCTGATAACTTTGATATTGTGCTTTTTTTCTTTGACTTCCAAGAAATCAATGATTTCCCAAGCTTGACATAGAACCCTGTGATTGATTTCCTAGACATTAAATAAGAGGCCCAATCCGAATCACAAAAAGCTGAGAGACCATGCTCACCTTCTGAAGATAATAGAATTCCTTGCCCTGGATTTTGCTTAATGTATCTCACAATTCTTATAGCTGCTGCATAGTGAGATTTCTTTGGCTATTGCATAAATTGACTCAAATGTTGAACTCCAAAAGCAATGTCAGGCCTTGTGTTTGTCAAGTATAATAAGCGTCCAATCAGTCTTTGATAAACACTTGGATCTGACAACAATGAATCTTTTAAATTCTATTCAACTGTAGTATCAAACTCAGCTGTTGTGAGCTTCAAATTTTGCTCCAAGGGAGTTGAAACTAGTTTTGCATCCTCCAATCCAACATCTGAAATTAACTCCAGTGCATATTTCCTTTGAGTCAACAAAATTCCCTCACTAGATCTAAGTACTTCTATTCTAAGAAAATACTTCAAGTCTCCCAAATCTTTCATCTTAAAAGCTTTATATAACATGGCTCTCAAATCATTTATCAATTCAGTGTCATTTCCAGTTATCACCAAGTCATCCAAATAGATCAACATGATAACAATCTTGGTTCCAACTTTCTTTGTAAACATAGAATAGTCATGCTTACTTTGTATATATCCAGAGCTAATAAGTGCTTCAGTGAGCTTTAAATTCCATTGCCTCGAAGCTTGTTTAAGGCCATAAAGAGATTTGAGTAGTCTGCACACACTTGTTTCCCCCTGACTACTAAAACCCTGTAGCAGCTCCATGTAGACTTCTTCAGAGAGATCCCCTTGAAGAAAAGCATTGTAAACATCTAGTTGAAGTAATGGCCAATTATTTAAGGAGGCAATGACAATGACAACTCTGACTGTGACATGTTTTGCAATTGGGGAGAATGTTTCTTGATAATCAACACCTTCTCTTTGGCTATATCCTTTGGCTACCAATATGGCCTTGTATCTTTCAATGGTACCATCAGGGTTGTACTTGATCTTGTACACCCATTTGCAGCCAATGGGGCGTTTACCATGAGGCAGAGGAACAACTTTCCATGTGGCATTTGACTTAAGTGCATTAATTTCCTGTTGCATTGCATCTATCCAACATTTATGCTTAATGGCCGCACTGTATGTTTTTGGTTTAAGGATCTGGGATATGGATGCAGCAAAGTATTGAGTGGATAAAGGTAAATGTGTATATGAAACAGAGGTAGATAAAGGATACTGACCTTTAACTGCAAGTGAAGAGGATACTGAAGGATTAGTAACATAGTCTTTCATCCAGACAGGTGGTTGAGTGGCTCTGGTGCTTCTCCTTGCAGGTTGGTCAGGTTGAGGTAAAGGAGGTGATAGTGATAATGTTGTTGTAGAGGTGGATGAGGATGATGTGGTTGTAATGGATGAGGATGAAGATGGTGAAGATGTAGATGGTGAGGATGGTTGGGAGTGTAACTGTAGGAAGTAAGGATCATGAAGGGCACCAAAGGAGGTAACATCTAAGGGAAACAAAGGTTGATTTTTTGGAGGATTATGAAAAGGAAAAATGGTTTCATGAAATGTGACATCTCTACTGACAAAGAACCTATGAGAAATAGGATTAAACAAAATGTAACCCTTTTGAACCAAGGAATATCCCATGAAAATTGCAGGTGTTGCTTTTGGTGAGAACTTATCTTGATATTTGGTGACAGTGGCGTAACATAAACATCCAAAGACTCTCAAATGAGATAAATCTGGTGGCTTGTGAAAAAATAACTCATATGGTGTTTTTCAGTCAAGAACAGATGCAGGTAATCTGTTTATAACATAACAAGCTGCAAGAATGCACTCATCCTAAAATTTCACAAGAACATTTGAATGAAATTTAAAGGCTCTAGCAATATCAATAATATGCCTATGTTTCCTTTCAGCTATCCCATTTTGCTGTGGAGTATTAACACATGATGATTGATGTATAATCCCCAAAGATGAGAAAAAAGGTTTACCCTCTAAAGTGAAAAATTCACTCCCATTATCACTTCTAATGATCTGAACTGTGGCTTGAAACTGTGTTTTGACCATAAGAATAAACTCTTTAAGAATAGTGAAGGCCTCATGTTTGAAATGTAACAAATAAACCCAAGTCATCCTAGTGTGATCATCAATTATGGTAAGAAAATGTCTATGGCCACTATGTGTGGAAAAACGGTAAAGACCCCAAAGATCAATGTGAAGCAATGAACATGGATGAGAAGCACGAGATTCACTAATTGGAAAGGGTAAGCGAGGTTGTTTAGCTAATGGACACACATGACAAGTAGTGATAACAGAAGCATCATTCATAACAGATTTCAAACAAGAAATTTTATTCATCTTTGATAAAGAAGTGTGCCCAAGTCTGGCATGCCAAAAACTAGCATTTGATTCAACATAAAGACAAGAAAATACATTGGTATTTGATGGTAAAGGGACAGTAGGTGATTGCTGTGAGATGAAGCTAGAAGTTGGTGATGATGATGATAAACCAGGCCAAGGTTGCAACAAATAAACTCTATTGCTCTCTTTATCAATCCCCAGTATCCTTCCACTATAGAGGCCCTGGATAACACAAAATTGAGGATAAAAGATGACAGAGCAATTGAGATCTCTGGTTAGCTTTGATATGGAAATTAAATTGTAATGAAAATCAGGAATGCAAAGAACATTGGTGAGCTTATGAGATGATGAAAGGAAATAAGATCCAATGTGAGTGATGATGGCATGTTTTCCAGTGGACAAGTGCACAAATGAGTTAGATGAACATGCAATAGGAGAATTAAGACAAGCAGAATCAAAGGTCATATGGTTAGAAGCCCCTGTATCAAGGATCCAATGTACAGATCTTGATTGAGGGAGAATACCTGCCATATGAGCAGTAGCAGTGACTGTCGAATCCTTGTTCAAGAGATTCAAAATTTGTTGATATTGCTCAGCAGTGAAGAGAGGAGCAGATTAAACAGAGGAAGATGCAGGAGCAGCAACAGAATGAGAAGCATCATCATGTTTCTCAGAAACAGTCACATTGTTTGCAACGACCCTCTTGTTCTTGGTGAATTTGAAATCTGGGGGAAAACCAGTGAGCCGATAACATGAATCAATGCTATGCCCTTTCAAATGACAATGAGAACAAGTTTCATCACTATACTTCTTCTTAGAGGAATGATATGAAGAAGAAGAATATAAGGCAGTTGGTTCTGAAGGGAGATCCACAGTGGAGGCTAGATGACGTTGAGATTCATCCTTGAGAATCATAGAGTAAGCTTGATTAACAGAAGGAAGTGGAGTCATGAGAAGAACCTGACTACGAGAATTGGCAAAGGAATCACTCAAACCCATGAGAAACTGGAACAAACGCTGTTGTGTTGCATGTTGAGTGTATTTCTTAGCTTGCTCACAATCACAAGGTGAAAGAGACACAAGCACATCATATTCATCCCAAAGTAAACGAAGCTTGGTGAAGTACTCAGAAACCGTCAAAGTGCCTTGGATCTGAGTAAAAATATCACGATGAAGTTGATAGATCCTAGATCCATCAACCTTATCAAACCGTTCCTTCAAATCTTGCCAAATAGTGGCAGCATTAGAAGCAAACACAATGCCGGCAGAAAGCTAAGGGCTGACAGTGTTGATGATCCAAGAGAGAACAAGGGCGTTGCAACGATCCCAATGACCATGAAACTCAGAAGTAAGATCTGAGCGAGGAAAAGAGCCATCAACAAAACCTAATTTGTTTTTTGCGACAAGAGCAATCTGCATTGATCTACTCCAATTACAGTAGCTCTCCGGTCCGATGAGTTGATGAGACACAAGAATAGTGCTCGGAGTGTCGAATGGATGAAGGTAAAGGGGATTGGAAAAATCAATGGTGGTGGAGGAAGATTGACTCGTTGAATCGGAAGGAGTAACCATGATGAACAGAGGAGAAGAATAAAAATGATGATTGGAAAAACAATCGGAGAAGAAGCGGAAGATGAGAACGATTTATGGCTCTGATACCATGTTAAGAAACGATCGGGAGAGAAATATTGTGAAATAATGATTTCATTGAATGAAAAATTCACTGTACAAAGAGCTAGTATATATACAGCTGTCATGAACTAAACATGTAACTAATTCTCTAACTAATTACAATTTGTACAACTAATTCTCTACAGTTAATCAATAAAATAAATAGTTTCTATTGATATTTTAGTATTTTATAAAATTAATATATCAAAATAAAAATATATAATTTGCCTATTCTCCTTAACAAAATAGTTTAACTACGGATGAAATATATGGAAATAATAATATCAATTACAAAGACTTTTTAAATAATAGAATTTTATATAATTCATCTTTTAAAATTTATGTTTAAAAACACACTTTAAAATAAAAGAATATAATAATAAATAAATGAGATCGAATTGTATTATATTTTTTAAAGCTATTTACCTAATTTTATTTCTCTTATCATCTTTTTTTTTGAACAATAACGCATGCACTCAGTGCATATTATTGAAATCCAATATTAAAATGTCATACAAAAAAGAAGGAGGGCATACCCCCCATTCAAAACTAGACATAGAATTAGCCGCCCTAGCTATGGTATAAGCAACTTGATTCGCTGGTTTTCTAACAAATGTAAAAAAGACCGATGATAGCTCATGAAGGAAAGCTTTACAATCTTGAATAATCACGGAGAATAAAGAGGAAAAAATATGCGAAGACTCCAAAAATTGTGAAATAATCAGACAGTCCGTTTCCACGCATATAGGTTTTGAAGAATTTGGAGCAATTGGACTTTGGTAACTCTGCTCTCAATAATAAAATTGTGCCAAGTATCAAAAATCTAAGATCACATCAATACTTAAACTTGGAGAATTGTGGACTAAGTGTCCATATATAAGTTCCTTAGAATACATCTTTGACAAATAACGCTTCAATTTTTCTAACGATTATAGCTTTTTTTTTTAAAAAAAAAACCTTGCAAGTTTATGTGCATTGAAAGATCTTCGAGAGTTATACATGGGCAACAACTTTCTGATTGGAACCTTGCCTTTCTGTATGCAAAATTTGACATCTCTTTAAAATTATATCTTTCTAGGAATAATTTAAGTGGAGATATTTACTTCTCACAACTTAAAAGTACCATATCTCTAGAAAGTCTAATCTTAAGGAATAACCATCTCCAAATTACAATGTCTTTTAGAGCATTTTTTAATCATTCAAAACTCAAGTCTTTTCATCTATTCGATTTGCGCATCTACGGATTTGAGTTATTACTTTTCAATTTCTGACTGAGTTTTATCATCATGAATGAGAATTTGAATAATTTGCTCTTAAGAAAAAACTCAAGTCTTTTGACGCTAAGTATACAGTACAACAAAGATGCTTAATTTGATTTCAAAATTTCAATTACGGAGCCTCTCACTATCATGTTATAGAATCGGTGGATCATTCTTACAATTCCTTTACTATCACCATGATCTTCAAAATCTTGATATTTTTCATGTCAGAATGAAAGGGAGATTTTCACATTATTTGCTATTGAACAACACAAATTTGAAGTCCTTAAATTTAAAGAATATTTCTCTTTCGGGACTTTTAGAGTTGCCAATTCAATCTCATATGAATTTGTGGAGTTTAGATATTTCTGACAATGAATTATTTGGACGAATTTCATCAGAAATTGGAGCATGCTTTCTTGGATTAGGCTCTTTGAACTTGTCTAGTAACAATTTTAGTGACATCATACCTTCATCGTTGCAACATCAATATGTTGGATCATTTAGACTTGACCAACAATGGACTGTCAGGCAAACTACCAAATCTCTTGATAAAAGATTGTCGGGACTTATCCGCACTTAAGTCGTCAAACAACGAGTTAAAAGGTCAAATGTTCCCAGGAAATGTATCCTTAACAAATTTGCATTGGTTTCAATTACAACCAATTTACAGGAAGTACCCCTGGTAGCTTGTCTAAAAGTCCCTACTTGGTTGTATTGGATGTGAGCCATAATAATCTCTCTGGTGGAATTCCCCAGGGCATCACAGATATGACTTTCGTTGATGTTTTAGACCTCTCACACAACAAATTAGATGGAATTCTACTTTCAAATTTGTTTCCTCCATCTATATCACAAGTTTACTTGTCAAATAACAATCTGCAAATATCATTGCTAAATGGCTCTGATTGTGAGAACATGGTGGCCATTGATCTTAGTCATAATAATTTAGTCATCGGCATTCCAAAATGGCTTCGCAGATGTTCAATGTTGAGATATTTTGTATTGAAGGGTAATAATTTTGAAGGGAAGATTCCGAGCTGATTGTGTAAGTTAGATTGATTAAGTCTCATTGATCTTTCTTCTAATTATTTATATGGTCGTATTCCTTCATGTTTGAGAGTAAGTGTCAATACTATTGACCAACCTAACGGAGCTTTTCATGAATCAAGTGCGCCTATTCGTTTGGATTTTACAACCAAAAGAGTATCCTATACTTGCGTATGCAAGATTCTTGCTTACTTCTTTGGGCTTGATTTATCAAGCAATGTCTTATTGGAGAGATTCCTTCTGAAATTGGAAATTTGAACACAATCTAGGTGTTGAATTTGTCTTGCAATAATTTGGTTGGATCAATACCACTAACATTCTCAAATCTTCAAAAAGTTGAAAGTTTGGATTTTTCACACAACAAATTGGGAGGTATGTTTGGAAGGTAACATACCTCCCAACTTACTCAACTACATTTTCTATCTGTTTTTAGTGATGCATATAATAACCTATCAAGAAGGACACATAATATGGTTGCACAATTTGCAGCATTTGAAAATAGTAGCTATAGGGAAATTCTTTCCTGTGTGGATCACCCTTGTCAAGTTGTGATGCAACACCAACGTCTGATAATTATAGAAATCTTGAAGAAAAAGAAGAAGATGGTTTCATTAATATGAATGTATTTTGCATAAGCTTTGGGGTGTCATTCATCATGTTGTTTTTGGGAATCTTTGCAATTTTATGCATAAATCTGTATTGGCGAAGAACATGGTTTTTATTCTTTAGGGAAGATAATGAACAGCAGCTTTTATTTTCTAGTGAACAATAATCCTATGTCGTCCAAATATAGATAAAAATTATATTTTTAAATTTTAGTTAAAATATTTTAATTTGTATAGTATGATACATTTTTTTAATCAATTAAGTTTCGAATTGTTCACATTATTAACATGATTAATGAACTTCTGACAATTGGTTTTTATTTTAGTCTTGATCTTGTAAATTTTCCTCTATTTGCTATTTAGGAATGAGTGCACTATGTTAGTGTCCAAAATATATATTACGCATTGTGTAGTAATCTTCCTTCTTAATATTTTGGGTTTCCTTTATTTCAGGAGGCTGGAGCAACTGGACTTGAGCAGCTCCAATCTTGAAGACAAGATTGTGCAAAGCATTGGAAACCTAACATCACTTCGGACTTCGGAGCTTAAACTTGGGAGAAAGTGGACTAAGTAGCCACATAATCCAGAGAACGTTCATAATAAATATATTGATATTCGATAAATAGAACCTTTATAATTCTAATGATTAAAGTATAATTTTACAACTTTTTTAGGTCTCTGCGCATTAAAAGATCTTCAAGCCTTACTTACTTCTGGGCAGAAACAATCTGAATGGTACCGTGCCCTGGAGAAACAGTGTCAGTTGCCACTGTTTTGTAGGAATACAAGTTCTTTGACCATTTTCTTGTTGAGAAAAGATGGGAATGTGACAGAAATTTTATGAGAGAGTATGCAAAAAATGATAAACAAGTCATGAGATTTAGTAGAAATCTCCTTTCTCATCTGTACTGAAACGAGATTAACGTCTGATTTTTTGCAGAGATCGACAGGGCACGGGTGCCTCTGAACTCCGACGACTCCGAACTTCAGGTATAAAACTGAATTCCGACGACTTCGAACTTCAGGTATAAACAATGTAATGAAACAAGATTATCTCCTTTGTTATTTGTTTCATGCTAGTTACTGGAAAATGTTTTTCTTATAGCACGGTAGGTGCTCGATGAAATGCTTTTTGCGAAAGCTGAAATAGGGAAAGGGAAAAATTTTAAATCTTTGCCTCTACTGGTGATCTTATACTGTTTTGCAAAAAGCGTAACCTCAAGTATGCCAGAATTGTACGGTTTCATGGAAGAGCAATATCTCTGTGCCTTAGACCTTTTTGTTTTGGTTTTGGAAGAATTCCTGTGTCTTAGACTTTGTAAACTAACGGATAAGCATTTAACTTTCAGTCTGCCCCAAAGGAAGCTCCATGATTTGATCGTTTAATTTCATGGATGAGCCGTAGTCCTAAGAACATTCATTACAGTACCCTAAAACACCTTCCATATATCGATTCGGTTACTTAAATATTTGGTTGAGTTGTACTCTTCTGCATCTAATAGTAATAGCTCTTCAGAGTATGTTCTTTGGAGCTTCTTAGACTTTTGGCGCATTTTTACCTCCTCAAAACTGTTTTCATCTCCCTTAGGAATCCTTACAGCCTACTTCAAATTGAAGACAGAAGCTGTCTACAATTAATAACTCAGCAATTTCCGAATTTTAGGTAGAACCATGGACAGAAGCAGTCAATGAACTGTCCATAACCTGATTGGGCTTCACGCCGGGCTCGAGTTCGGACCTTATAGGGCCTACCCTTGCTATTTCTAACCGATCTGTTTAACTGTTCACAGTCCAAACATTTTGTTTCTTTCTGTTTTTGACCTTCTTAAGATGTCATTTTAGTTTGAGGATTAAACCCCAGAACACAAACTTAAGTCCTCTTCTTTTCCTGGTCGATTTGCACAAATTTGTGAAACCATTGAGGGTGTTGTCATCGTGGTTGCCACTGAATTTCTGTCTTACTCACAACTTGATGCCTCCTTGGTAGGTAGGATGATTGTACACATGACATGGCTTTTCACAAGAAGAGATAGACAGTGATCTTTTATAGGTTTTGTGGTTTCCTTGAGGGTTTTTGAAGAAGAAAAGCCTGATGGGTGTTCAAATTTAGTGGTGAACATGCCTGGTTTACTGATCTGAGCTTACCTAGAATGTTGATTTTAGATATATATGGGCTAAAAATCATCAAATCTCTGAAGATTCTTGCAATATATATTTGACTGCAGCTGGCCGTGCTGGCTGGTTCAAGTATCACTGGGCAGTAAGTTAATACAGCTACATACATTTAACAATATAGACAGCTCCGAATCAGAGTTTCACTTTGAAAAGTTTGCTATTTTTAGAGGTATAAACAATATATTGTGTTAGATTCTTAAATTGTATTATAACGTGCCAACAACTAAAGTTTTGGACTTAAATTTTACACCAACAACTTTAATTCTAATATTTAATATTTAGGACTTTAATATTTATAAAATGTTATAATTTAAATATTATAATAAAATATTAATAAATTTATGACATGGACAATTAAGTTAAGTGTTTTAAATAAGTTTTATTTCATCTGTAATTAGATCCAACTTTTAAAAAATATTAAATTTTTATTTATTTTGTGACCATCTTTTTTTAATTAATGGACTATTTCTTTTATCTTTACTCTTCCGGTCTTCCCTACTACTTCGACCACCATAGCCACCACGCGCCATAGCAAGTTCCAAGCAAGCCAACCACTCAACCACCATCGCAATATTCCCAACCACAGTCTCAAGCTCAACAACCAAAGGAACCTTCTCTACCATATCTACAACCCCCCAAAATCCATTTTTTCCCTCCATGCTTTCACCACCCCCTCCACTGCTGCCGCTTACTTCCCCTCACCCTTCTCCTTCCTCCATCTCCCGCCATCTGTGCCTACCAAGATGACGGCACCGCCTCCTCCTCCACTGCCGACACGGTTTTGGGAGGTTCCCGTGGGAAGGCCGCAGGTCAGGAAGCGGACTGGGTGAGTTCAGGATCCCCGCTTCTCGTAACTCCTTCAAGGGCAGCAGTGGTTCAAAAGGCAGTGACAAGTTCAACATCTTAAATTTATTCAAAAAAACTAATTATTAAAAAATTTATAAATTGCAGTGTAGAATTATATAATTATAATTCAAATTTTCTTATTTTAAAGACAAAAGTTAAAAACAATTTAATTTAGTTAGATACTACTTAAATATATTAGTTTCTTAAAAATTATAAGTTGTGACTATTGCAAAATTATATAATCTTAAAATTACATCATTGATAGAATTTAAAATAAATGTCTCTTTATATTATTAAAAATAACTTTATAAAAATTTACAAAATACCCCAAAATTTAGGGAAAAATATAAACTAATTATTCAAGAATGTATTAATAGTTGTATAGTGTGTGGCAAACAAGTTATAATCTAACTAAAACTTGTTATATGGAACAAAAACAGTTGTCATATGATATATGACTTGGTGACTCCTGTTTTGACATATACATGTTCTGATACTGATTTCCTTTCCGAGATTGCCCTCATGCCAGGCAACTTTGGGCAGCAGATCCGCACTTTTGTCCGGTTTCTTTTTTCAACGAGCAGCTCTCTTTGGCGTGGCTTAAAGCCAATTGTGTCCCACCTAACGGGACCGTCCACTGTCTGGGGTGTTTTCTTATTACTTACTGGGTCATTTGGTGCACCCGCAACAAACTAGTGATTGAAGGTATCCAATTCACCTTGACAACCCAACTTAGTCAGGTACACCTCCTTTATAGCGACTTTCTTGCAGCATTCTCCATTAACCAATTCACGTTCCCTCCACCTCTGCCCTGGCTCCTGATTACCTGGATTCCTCCTCCAACTGGGTGGCTCAAACTCAATGTTGATGGGAGCGTTCGGGGTCCCTCCGGGCAAGTCGGGATTGGCGGCTTGCTTCGAGGTAGCACAGGTCTTTGGCTAGCTGGCTTCTCCTGTGGGGTTGGTATTACTACCATCATGGTTGCGGAGCTCCTCGCCCTACGATATGGGCTCGCATTTACCAACAATTACTCCTGGGCCAGCCTTATGATCGAATCCGACTCCAAGGAGGCATTACACTGTCTCACCCTTCCTGATGATATTTTATTCTTTCATCCTCAGACTCATCTTATACATATATACGCTCCTACCTGGAAAGGATTCCTCAATACAACATTGTTCATGTGTTTCGCGAAGGTAATCAATGTGCAGATTTTTTAGCTCGTTGAGGCTCGGGATGCCCACATTCGGAGAGCGTCTGGAGTACATCCCCACCTGGTCTTTCTCACTATCTATGCGCTGATGCGCAGGGTGTAACGTTTACTCGTTAATATTTTAGTTTGTTCGTCTGCTGTAACCAAAAAAAAAAAAAAAGAGTAGACTTGACTTCATGGACAATAATTCATCCCTCCGTTAACCCCACTTGACTTCTTGAACCATATTTCATATCTTGATAGAATAGTCAAGAAATTTGTTAACATTGTCAATAAAAATTAATGACGATTTAAATTGGAGACCATCAAAGAGAGCCTTTTGGTCTAGCTATGGAAGAAGGAATGCTACGTTACCTAAAATGATAAAAGATAAGAAATCGGATTGGTCATGAAAGGAATATCTGAGGCCTGCAGTTCACTCCATCTTACAATATCTTACATACTCGTAAAATTATATAATCTTAAAATTATATCATTAATAGAAATTAAAATATACGTCTCCTTATATTATTAAAAAATACTTGATAAAAATTTAAAAAGCATCCCAAAATTTAGAGAAAATATAAATTAATTATTCAAGTGGTTATATACTAAGAATGTATTAACGGATATATAGTCGGTGGCAAACAAATCATAATCTAACTAAAACTTGTTATATGAACCAAAAACAGTTGTCATTTTACAAGTTGCAGTGTTTGAACATGTCGGTACCGTAAAATAAATAAAATAAACATCTTATTATATTATTAAAAATAAATTGATAAATGTTCAAAAATTACAAAACCGTCCCAAAATAATGACGAAACATACACAATATAAATATTTAATATAAAATAATCAAATATTATTTACATGACTATTTAATAACAATTATTAAACTTAAATTGAATTAATTAAGTTTGATTTAAATTAATTATTTCTTGTTATAAACTATTAATTTAAATCAAATTCATTTAGTTATGATTTAATTTATAAACTGAGCTGAGTTATTATTTTAATAATATTTGATTAATTCACATTTAATACTCATAATGTATGCGTTGCATCGTTATTTTATATTTGCTTTTAAAAGACGGAATTTTTAAATATAATAATTTTTGAGAATCTTAAAATCAAGAGGTGTTTTAATATTTCTTAAGTTATAAGGATATTTTATATCTTTAATCCCTTGAATTTATACAAAAGTTTGCAATCAATCAACGATCAATTATACCATTTCACAAGCTGACGAATAGAAGAGAACCTTATTCCCAAAAATCTCTCTTTTCACAAGTTAGGGAAAAGCAAACCAAGTAAAGACTTTAGAAAAGAAATTTTATGTAATTAATATCTTTACTATTAATTAACATTATCAATTTCACATAATATCATTTTCTTGAATAAATTGGTGGTTGGTGCAATTTTGATGAATCACGTAACTATATACAAAAATAAATTTATGAACCTTGTGTATTCTAACTACATATTTATATATTTGTATTAAGCTAAAATGCACGATGTAAAATTAAAATAGATTTACTATGTAAATTTCATAAAAACATGACATAGACTTCAATTTTTCTTATTTTCTAGGAAAAGTTAAAAATTAATTTAATTTAGTTATATACTACTTAAATATATTACATAGAGTATATAATAATAGTTTCTTAAAAATGATAAGTTATGAATGTATTACAAAATTATATAATATTAAAATCTCAGTGTTATTAAAAATAAAGTGATAAAAACTTAAAAAAGTTATAGAGAAAAATATAAACTAATTATTGACGAATGTATTAATGGTTATACAGTCTGTGGCAAACAAGTCATAATCTACTAAAACTTGTTACGTGGATCGTCTGGGGCGCCACGGATCACGGGCAATTTACTGTTGCTTCAGCTTACGACTTTCTGATGAGTCCCTCGACTGCGACTCCGCATGGGACATGGAGGGCTATCTGGCAGTAGTCAGGGTTTCAACGGGTGCGCACTTTTTTATGATTGCTATCGCGTGATCGCTTGCTTAGTAATCAACAAAGGGTGCGGAGTCATCTCACTGCAGACAGTACCTGTCCCCACTGTGGCCAGGAAGAATCATCCCTTCATGCTATCCGCGACTGTCCGCTCGCTCGCCGAGTGTGGAACTTATTTCCATCGGACCGCGTTACCTCGTCCACCTTTACTCTGCCCACCTGTGACTGGTTACTTACCAACCTTCTCCACTGTCGGCGCGTGCATGACCAGGAGTGGGCTCTGATTTTCAGTTTGATCTGCTGGATCCGATGGACCTGGCGGAACAAATCTATTTTTGACTCTAATTTTGTTCGACCCAACTCACCTTTGTTTCTTATATTGTCTTTTACAGATCAGGTTCAGATGGCAGGAGCCCGGCTCAGTCTGGGCCACATAGTTTCTCGCCCACGTCGGGGTTACCAGATCAGTTGGAGTCGACCGCCGGAAGGCTGGGTAAAGCTGAACACGGATGGGGCGTGTAATCCTTCACAATGCACGGCTTCAGCTGGATGTCTTATACGTGATAGTGGTGGCAGTTGGTGAGGTGGGTTCTCCCATCTCATAGGGTGGTGTTCAGCGCAGTCAGCGAAACTCTGGGCAGTATACACCGGTCTATCCTTCGCTTGGAGATTGGGTTACCGTCGGATTGAGCTAGAAGTCGATTCTATGGGAGTGCACACTCGCCCTCGCCTCTGTCTTCTTCGCCTAAGTCGACAACTCTCTTGTTATGGGTATCCTAAACTCTCAACCGGGCTGATTGTTGTTCATCGTCATATCTACAGAGAAGAAGCAGATGTCGGACTGGCCATGGACCCAAATTTCCCAAAGACGACATCGGCGTCACGTTTTTTAATGTTCCACTCTCAGGATGCCATAGTCTCCTTGTAGAGGATTTATCGGGGTTTATCCTCCTAGATTTACTTAGCTTTCAGTGTTTTCTTTTTTCTTTATGAAAAAAAAAAACTTGTTACGTGAAACAAAAACAGATGTCATATGACAAGTTGCAGTGTTGGACAAGTTGGTGCCAGTAACTTCTATTTTGATGTATACATGTTCTGATACTGACCTTTATACGGGTGTTTTTGGAGTAGACTAGACTTCATGGACAATAATTCATCCCTACATTACGGGATCATTACTTACTCTCAAGTGGTCCAACCATGTTGTTAACCCCACTTGACTTCTTGAACCGCATTTCATATCACTGATAGAAGAAATTTGAAAAGATATGGAGTCCAATATTTTCTCCGACGTGATGAAGGAATGCTCTCCGTATAACACGTTACTTGAAATTTTATTTTAAATAAATTAACATAAAATTTATGATTTAAATCTTTTAAAAATGTAATAAGGATGTGTTGAAGAATTATATAATGACAATTCAAGATTTCTTATTTTCTAGAAAAAGTTAAAAGCAGTTTAATTTAGTTATATACTTATTAAATATATTACATAAAATACATAATATTAGTTTCTTAAAATTGATAAGTTATGAACGTACTCTTAAATTGTATAATCTTAATAAAAATATTAACGTCTAGCTAAAATTAAAAATTAAAATGTAATCATTTTGTTGTCACTTTTAAAACTATTAAAAACTCAATAAAAACTTTAAAATAATTATGAAGACATCTTAAATTTAGAAAAAAATAAACTAATTATTCAAAAATCTATTAATGGTTATATAGTCTGTGGGACAAAAGGCAAACAAATCATAAACTTACTAAGAACTTCTTATATGGAACTTCTTATATTTTGTATTATGTTTAAAATGCATTATATACATTTCTTATTGCATAATAATATTATTTTGCATAAAAGTTAACAAGAATTTGACACAAAGTCTATATCATATTGTTAGTTCCTTTAAATTTAACATTTAAAGTGAATTAATTAAATGTTATTTATGTGATAATTTAATTCAATTTTAAACTTGAATAGAGTTAGTTAAATTTGATTTAAATTAGTAATTTATTATAATTATCTTACACTATATTAATCTAAATCAAATTCAATAAGTTAGGATCAAAATTACAAGCTAGTTGGATCGGAGAGGGCATAAAATGATTTAAGCTATTTAGAAGAATTGGATTTAAGTGGAAATGAGATCATCAAATTTCACTTTACTATGTTAAATAAAATTTTGCAATACTTTGTGAATGCATTACAAAATTTTATAATATTAAATTACATCATTAATATAAATTAAAATAAACATCTCCTCGATAAGAATTTTAAAATAATTTTAAAGACAGCTTAAATTTAGAAAAAATATAAACTAGTTATTCAAAAAAATATAAATGGATATATAGTCTGTGAGACAAAAGGCGAACAAATCATAAACTAACTGAGAACTTATATGGAACAAAAGAATCTATCATTTTACAAGTTGCAGTGTTGGACAAGTTGGTACCGTGACTTGGTAGCTTCTCCTTTGATATAGATGTTATGATGCTGATTTTTTTACGCGTATGTTTGGAGTAGACCGAACTTCCTGGACAAGAATCTGGGACCATTGCACACTCCCAACGTGGTCCCGCCGTGTTTGGAGTGCCAATGACCACACTTGACACCTTCCTTGAGCCATATATATTCCACATCATTGATAGAAGAGTCGACAAATTCGTCATTTTTTTCTAAATAAAGTAGGGTCCCTAAAATAATGGATTCCTTTCTTTAATTTATGTTGTATTATATACTTTGTATTATGATAAAATACATTATATACTTTGTATTATATAAATTCCTTATTGGGTAATAATATTATATTTACAGAAAATTAACTAAAATTGACACAAGGGTTACAATTTGAGATAACGATGTTAAAAAAAAACGATAACCCATCTTTACTTATATTCTAAACAAAGGTTAAAAAGTAATTGATTTAGTTATATATTAATATTTAAATATAAATTATATAATATTAGTTTCTTCATAAGTTAAAGATGTAATAAAAAATTATATAATCATAATTTAAATTTGTTAAATAGGAGAAATTGAATAGTTATATAAAAGTCTAAACTGTTTCTCTTTTATATTTAAGAAAGATAAAAAATTAAATAATTTAAATACAACTGCAATAATACTAATCTCTTTAACAATATTAGAAATATTAATAAAATCACCTGTCTTTAACTAAAGGACAAATAAAATCACCGTTCTGATGGTGATCGCTTATCGTGTATATTTAGAGTAGACTTCATACTTTTGACTAATAATTAATCTTGTTATTGTCATTTAGTATCAGAAATTTTGTGATGCTAAAGTGATAATTTTAATTGATTGACTTTGTAAATGATGAATGGAAATTAAATCTATCAAAGGATACTAAAGTCTTTCTTTGTAATATCCTCTGACACAATGAATAATAAAATAAAACTTTAAAATTAAAAAGGAAAGTAAAAATATAAAATCAACTGCACTTTAAAATTAAAAAATAGAAAGTTGAAACTATATCAAACTTTCATATATTACTCTTGAATTTGAAATAATTTTAGTATCTTCTAATAAATTTAATTTTCATTTATTGATATTCGTCAATACTTTAAAATTTAAAAGAGAAAGAGAAAAATAAAATTAATTCTTAGAGTATGTTTCATTAATAGAAAGCGAAATAAACATATCATTTTGTTATTAAAAATAACTATATGAAAACTTTAAAATAATTATAAAGACATTCTTAAATTTAGCAAAAATATAAACTAATTATTAAAATGTATAAACTAATTATTAAAAATGTATTAATGGTTATATCTAATTTGTGGGACAAAAAGCAAACAAATCATAAACTAACTAAGAACTTATCTGGAACAAAAAAAGTTATCATTTTAAAAGTTGCAGTGTTGAAAAAGTTGGTGACTCTTCTATCAGTGATATAGATGTTAGTATGTTACCATATACTGATCTTTTTATGTATGTGTTTGGGGTAGACCGGACTCCCTGGACAATAATATGGGACCATTATACAGTGGTCCAGCCATGTTTGGAGTGCCAATGGCCACACTTGACTTCTTGAACCATATTTCACATCATTGATAGAAGAGTCCAGAAATTCTTTAAGCTTGTCAATAAAAATTAATGACGGTTTACACTGGAGATATATAACCAACAGAGACGGGGTAGCAATTTTTCCTGACGCGAAGAAGAAATGTAGTCTACTTTGCATGTTACCTGCAAAGATATATAAAAGAAAAAAGAAAGACTCGGATTAGTCGTGCACTACACCTAGCATTCATTTTTCTAAATAAATTGATGGATTTAATTAGAAAAAATAAAAATTTGGTGGATTCTTTTCATTAATTTATGATGTATTATATATTTTGGTATTATGTTTAAAACGCATTATATAAATTTCTTATTGCATAATAATATTATTTTGCATAAAGGTTAACAAGAATTTGAAACAAAGTTTATATAATATTGTTAGTTTCATAAAACTTTAAAATCAACATTTAAAGTGAATTAAACAAATATTATTTACGTGATAATTTAATTTAATTCTTAAACTTTAATTGTGTTAATTAAATTTGATCTAAATTATTAATTTAAATCAAATTCAATTAATTAGGATCAAAATTACAAGCTAATTTGAGTATCATATTATTAATATATGAAAGTTTAATATTCATATTGTGATCGGTAAACAATAACAAGTTGAGGAGCAAAACACATAATGGAACCTTATTCTAGAAAAATCTTGCTTGTCAAAATCCTCTGCTTCATTCCACAAGTTATGGGAAAAGCAAAACGAGGAAATGACTTGAATTTGTTAGAAAAGAAATTACATGCAATTAATATCTTAACTCTTAATTAATATTATTAATTTCACATAATATCATTTTTTCAAATAAATTGGTGGTTGGTGCAATTTTGGCAAATCACATAACTATATATAAAATAAATTTCTGAACCTCAAGTATTCCAACTATATATTTATTTATTTGCGTTATGTTAAAATGCATAATGCTAAATCCTTCTTGCAAGAAATCAAAATTTGATTTTCAAATAAATTAACATAAAATATATGACGTAATATGATAAGGATTCATCGAAGAATTACATAATCATCATTCAATTTTTTTATTTTAAAGAAAAAGTTAAAAGCAATTTAATTTAGTTAGATACTAATTAAATATATTAGTTTCTTAAAAATTATAAGTTATGACTGTATTGCATAATTATATAATCTTAAAATTACATCATTAATAGTCATCAAAATAAACGTCTCCTTATATTATTAAAAAATAACTTGATAAAAATTTACAAAGACATCCCAAAATTTAATCTAACTAACAACAAAAACAGTTGTCATTTTACAAGTTCCAGTGTTGAACAAGTTGGTACCATGACTTGATAATAGGGATGGCAATGAGTTTTCAACCCGATCCATATCTGTACTACCCGACCCTAAAAAATAGATATGGATGCTAAAAAATAGATTTTAAATAGATTGTAAATGGATGTTAAAAAATGGATGTGAATATGGATTTGGATATAGATCTAGTAAAAACCTGAACCGATGGATACCCATACCCGATCCGTTTTCAAATAGCAATATTTTTTTCAAATAGCAATATTAATTGGTACATATATAATTGTTTGCATCTTACCATAGTTATTAAAAGAAACGTAAATACTAAGAAATCACTTAACTGAAGGAAATAAATAAATTAGATACAACAAAATCTAACAAAAATTTCCTCATTAATCGAAACTTCTTATATGTACAATTTTCATATTGAATTTTCCTTATAGATTCTACTTTACAAAGTTCATATGTGATTGCTTCAATCTTTGAAGATGTTGATGCAAGCGAAGAGGAACCGGGTGAAATGATTGATTTGGTAATTCATTTTATTTTTCATCATTTATTTATTTTTACTTAAAATATTAAATTAACTTATAATTTGGCTCTATTTATTAACATATTTTATTTTCTTATAGGATGATAATAATGCAAATGATATGGAGATGGAGATTTGAATGATGTGGAATTCAGGCAAAGACAGTTTGAAGTTTTTGATGTTTCAATTTTTTTTTAGTTATTGGTTGTGAAAAACATATGTTGTCTACTTGTCTTTGCACTAAACATTATGATTTTTATTATTCCAATTTTATATTTTTTTAAGACATACAAATCAAAATCTTGACTTATTATTATTAAGTTAATTTTGATTTAGAGCGTTCGCAAAAATTTGCTATCCATATTTTCAATTTAGATGTTATATTGTTATGTGCTATACAACTCGATGGATATCCAAAAATTCGAATAATCCAATAGATTTGGATATGGGTAGTAAATTGTAAAAACCGATGGATATGGATATGGATATGGGTTGAGTCACAAAAAATTAATATGAATATGAGTTGAGTAAAACTCGAACCGAACCCTACTCATTGCTATCCTTACTTGGTAACTTATCTTTTGATATACACATGTTCTGATGCTGATCTTTCGACGCGTGTGTTTGGAGTAAACTCGACTTCATAGACAATAATTCATCCCTACATTTTGGGATCATGACTCACTCGTAAGTGGTCCAACCGCATTTGCCTTCCAATAACCCCACTTGACTTTTTGAACCGTTTTTAGCTAAACATGGCGCACGCTCTCGTCATTCTTGGTTGATTTGGGAGACCCCCATCCCTGTTCTTCACCATCGTTTGGCTTTTAATGCCTCTTCTGTGGCTTACTTACGTACTTAGCTTCTTTCTCCCTTGTCTACCAAAAAAAAAAAACTTTTTCTTTCATATGCAATTGTTCTGATGGGGATCTCTTATCATGTTTTTATATAGTAGACTTTACACTTCTTGAACGATAATTAGAAATTTATGTGACGATGAAGTGATAAATTTAATTGACTAACTTTGTAAACGATGAATTAAAATTAAATTTATGATAGGATACTAAAATCCTCTTTTAATATCCTCACAAGATAAACAACGAGAATAAGACTTTAAAATTAAAAAATGGAAAATATAAAATTACTTTAAAATTGAAAAAGAGAAAGTGAAAAATTCAGTTATTATTCTTAACCAATAATTTACATTATTAATCTATGTAATTTTATTTACATTATTAATCGACGTAATTTTAGTTTTGTTTAATAAATTTAATTTTCATTGATTGATATTTGTCAATACTTTAAAATTAAAAATAAAAAAGCCAAAAACTAAAATTAATTCTTATAGTATGTTTCAAGTCTGCTCTTGACTAATAGTTTATATTCTTAATCGATATAATTTTATCACAATATAAAATAAAAATTTACATTAAATTTTCTTTAATAAATTTTGTAAAACTTATATATTTCAATCATTAAATTTGTCTATATTAATAATTTCATTTATTTATTTATTTAAATATTTTGTTTTATATTAAAATTTAGGCAGAGAGAAGACACTGATATTACTCTCTCTGTCTCTGTATGTATTTATTTGCAGTGTTTCAAAGCAAAACGTGGGAAGGATTAGAAGATCATCAACTAGGGAGTTCAGATTGTTAAAATATACGTAGACTAATATAATCGGCAATATTAATTTTATATACATAACCATTAATTGAATTGCCTAATTAACATTAGAATTAATTAAAATGTGAGTTCATAGTTATAAAATAAATAAAGTTTTAATATATTTTTAAAAATTAAATTCCACTTTACTATGCGAATAAAATTTGGTAATACTTTGTGAATGTATTACAAAATTTTATAATATTAAATTACATCATTAATAGAAATTGAAATAAACATTTCCTTATGTTATTAAAAATAAATTGATGAAAACTTTAAAATAATTATAAAAACATCTTAAATTTAGAGAAAAAATTTAAACCAGTTATTCAAAAAAATATAAACGGACTTTCTGGACAATAATATGGGACCATTACACACTCCCAAGTGGTCCAGCCGTATTTGGAGTGCCAATGACCACACAGTCTTTACATGGAGAAACTGAAACTTGTATATAAAATGCTGAAGCTACTTATTTGGTGAATGCCTGAGACTGAGAGGTGGATATTGAGAAGAATAGGTTGGCTGAGACTTGAGATTGAGATGTGGCTTACAAACAAGTATTGGTATTGGGGAGTAGTAGTAATAGTATTAGTAGCCAATATTACATCGCAAGGGTTGCTGTGTTATGGCTGTTCCTCGCATGAAAGAATTGCCCTTCTACAGCTCAAACCACATTTCCCAAAATTATGTTCTTGGGGGATAGACGATGATTGTTGTAATTGGAATGGAGTTACATGCAACCCAATAACGAGTCGAGTTTCTCAACCCAGAATTGCGGGCAATATATATGATTCTGAGAGAAGAGATTGGTACCTAAATGTCTCTCTGTTTCTTCCCTTCCATGAATTGACAAGTCTTAACTTGTATCACAATAATATCGCAGATTGTGTGGAGAATGGAGGTGAGTCTTCTTTATTTTTTAATGTTTAAATAGAAACAATTCTCTCAAATTCCTTATTCCATTAGCATTGCACGATGAAATAGTTTTTATATACAACTTTTTAATCACACCTACTAATCAACTTTTGCAACTCCTCCTTTCTCTTGCAGGTTTTGACTTCGCCCCAAAAATACACAAAAACCAGTTAAAGACTTTCTTGTTAAAGTGCAAGTAGCCCAATCCGCATCTGAAAAAGCTTGTAAAGATAAATCCGAATTCGCAGGGAAATGAAGACCTAAAGAAGGGTTACCTTTTAGATACTTCAGAACATACATCGCATGATGAAGATGAACCTCACGTGGAGATTGTAAAAACTGACTAAGCTGCTGTACACAGTAAGTAATATCTGGTCTGGAAAATCCCAAATATAACAATCTCCCAACTACGCTTCGAAACGTCTGAGGATTCTCCAATAAAGGGCTACTGTCATCCTGTAAATTACCACCCCTCGGGAAAGGCACATGTTTAGGCTTAGATGCAAGAAGACCCATATCCGTTAGCAAATCTAACACATATTTTCTTTGATTCATAAAAATACCAGTATGATCACGAATGAGTTCCAAACCAAGGAAATACTTAGCCTCCCCTAAATCTTTAATGGTGAATTTCTCATGAAGGGCAGATTTCAGCCGATTAATAACAACAACAGAATTCCCACTTACAAGAAGATCATCCACGTATACTAGTAGCATTGAGAAACAATCATCCTCACAGAACACAAACAAGCAATGATCATGGACACTCTGTTGAAAACCAAAATTGAGGAGAAAACCTGTAAGCTCCGCGTTCCACTGTCGCGAGGCTTGTTTAAGCCCATACAAAGACCGCACAAGCTTACATACCTGACCTTCACGTGCGGCAAGATAACCTCTGGCGGTACCATATAAACGTCTTCATCAAGATAGCCATGTAAAAATGCGTTATTTATATCCAATTGATACAATCCCCATCCTCGAGCCGCCGCAATAGCCAAGAAAATCCGACCGTGACGACCTTGGCCACCGTGAAAAAACTATCATAGTAATCCTCTCCATAAATCGATTGTATCCCTTAGCCACCAGACGAGCTTTATGCCTATCGATCGTCCCATCCGGCTTGTATTTCAACTTATAGACCCACTTACTCCCAATCGCAGTCTTCCCAGAAGGCAATGTAGTAAGCTCCCAAGTATGATTCCTCTCCAACGCCTCCAACTCGGAATCCATAGCCTGAACCCATCTAACATCATGACAAGCCTCACGAAAATTTCTAGGTTCCTTTGCAACATCGATATGACCGAGAAACCCCACCATATCCGCAGACAACCCAGCAGGAACGGAATAGGGAAAGGTGCTGGGCAGATGAGGCGAAGTACGTTGTTCGACGTTGACGTCGAGGGTGTGATTCACCACATAATCGGACAACCATGATGGAGCCCTCTTCACCCGGCTACTTCGACGATCGACAGGAAGAGGAGAAGAACGATGCACCACAGCGGGAAGCACATCCGGCACTGGGTGTGCCCTATGAGGCTCGTCGGAGTACGGAGAGATTTGAGTATCCACACCGGCGATATCTCGACGTGCTACACGAGACACTTGAAGATCTGCGTCCCTACGCGCCACCCAAGGCTCCTCAAGATCTGTGTTTCCCCCACTTGGAGTAACACGTGGACAATGGACATCCACACCCTCAGTCAACACAGGAATAGAAGGGATAGGTGTGTCCGTATCCGCAAATAAATTCCCTGCACAAGGAAATAAAGTCTCATGAAAAATAACGTCCCTAGAGACGAAAACTTTCCCTGTGTCTACGTCATAAACTTTATAACCCTTGACTCCAGCAACATAACCCAGAAAAAGGCATGTAGAAGCTTTTACAGCAAACTTATCCTTTTTCGGCTTAGGATCCGTGGAATAGCACAAACAACCAAACACCCTCAAATGACCAAGATCAGGAGGTTTGCCGAACAGAACTTCATAAGGAGTCTTCCATTCCAAAATAGCAGAGGGCAGATTATTTATCAAGTACGTAGCATGAAGAATAGCTTCGCCCCAAAACTTATTCGACATGTGAGCTTGATGCAACAAAGCTCGGGCTACTTGAAGAATATGGCGATGCTTCCTCTCAACTCTACCATTCTGCTGTGGAGTATAAACACAAGATCGCTGATGTTGTATACCATGATCGAGAAACACTAGCGACAATTATATCCAATAAACTCACCCCATTATCCGTCCGAACAATCTTAACCAGTAACCATACGGGTTTGTACCAATAAGAAAATTTCCGCAAAATAGAACCAACCCGATCCTTACTCGCATAAGAAAAGTCCAAGTAATGCGACTACAATCTTCAACTATGGTGAGAAAATAAAGGCACCAGTCAAAGACGGCTTCTTATATGGACCCCAAACATCAACATGGAGTAATTCAAAAATTTATCACTATGACTTCGACTAATGGAAAATGGTAATCGAGTTTGTTTTGCCCTTGCACAAACATCACAAACAACATCTCAGATTACTCATCCTTTTATTAATGAAAAGAAACTTCTGTACAACATCAAAAGAGGGATGTCCTAATCGTTGATGCCATAATGCTGTAGAGTCAACACCATTAACTCTGTTTACATATTTCACATCGTTATTCAAACAACAAGTAACAACATCAATTGCATTTCGTCTCAAAGAAACAGAAGCAGTAGTCAACAAATCCTTATGAAAAGATTCTCATGAAGGTAATATAGATGACCAACAGCTCTCCCCACAGCTAAGACACTCTTAAAGTTCTGGTCCTGTAAAACACAGAAGGAAGAATAGAAAGTGAAAACTCCATCACCATGTTGTAAGATCCGGTTCACGGATAACAAATTATACTTGAAACTCGGAACATAAAAAACATGTGTCAATACAATATCCTTGCTAAGTCTTATTTCTCCCATCATGCTAACTTTCTTGATCGTACCATCTGGTAAACTAACTGTTGAAGCCTTTTTTGCCGGAACTAGCTTATGAAACAAGCTAGCATTACCTGAAATATGGACACTAGCCCCAGTATCCACTATCCAACAGAAGTTCTTTATGTCTTGATTGCCTAATTTCTTTTCAAGGGCAGAAATATTACCTGCAAACTCTGCTCCAAAGTTCACTTTCTCCATGGTAGGCAACGTTTGTTGATCTTTCATCAACCTCGATAACTCCTGTTGAATGATTTCCCTCATACTTAACCCTCCAGTATCATCTTCACTGACCTCCAAAGGTGTCTCTGCCAAGTTAACTTTGCCTGCTTTACCACTAATCTTCTTCTGTTGAGTGCGATTTTTAAGATCAATGTACCACTCAGGATAACCATGTAACTTAAAACATGTATCCTTAGTGTGTCCATCTATTTTGCAAAACGAACATTTCTTATCCTCTTTATCGACTTTCCAATCCTTTTTCTTTCCATTCCCTTTTCCTAAATTGTAAGTTTTTACTGTCCCTGAGCCAATCATAAGAACATTTCCTTCTGTTATCTCCCCAAAAGAATCGGAAACCTGTTTTTGCCTTTCCACATTCATCAGCATTGAATACACCTTATCAATATTAGGATAAGAATCCATCATAAGGATCTGGTTCTTGACATGGCTGTACGAATCATTCAGTCCCATTAAAAACTGAATAATTTTTGCATTATCATTGAGCCGCATAATCTTGCCAGAAACATCACAAGTGCAACATCCACAAATGCATTGTGGAACAGGTATGATACACTGCAGTTCATCCCACAGTTTGCATAGTTTGGTATAATACATGGAAAGACTAGAGTTACCTTGCGAAATACTACCTATTTCCCTTCGGATTTGATATTCTTGAGGTCCAGTAGAATCACCGAACCGATTTGCAAGTTTATCCCAAAGATCTTTGGCAGAAGACACATAAAGAAATGCATCGTGCAAATCCTTGGTCAATGAATTCAAAATCCAAGACTCCACCATTGCATTTCCACTCATAATTTCCTCGTAATCTTCCGCATCCTCAGCTGGAATTTGTATCTTGCCAGTTATATAACCAAGTTTGTGCTTAGCGGCAAGAGCTTTCTTCATAGATGTACTCCATGTTCTGTAGTTGAAACCATTCAGAGGAGTAGTGACGAGGCATGCACCGGATTATCGACTCTTCGAGGATTGTCGCCATCGCAAAACGCAATTCTTGAAAGAAAACCGTTTTCTGATCAAGAGTCCGACGTCTTAGATCAACAGCATGAAACGGTTATGGCTCTGATACCATATGAAGAATTACGATAGAGTTATTTGAGAGAGAACAATCACTTCTTACTCTATATTTCTCATAATCTAATAAAGCTCAAAATGAAAGCTTAAATAGCGTCTGTACAAAAGTAGTAACTACTCTATTGAATTATCCAACTGTAACTAACAGTAACTAGCTAAAACTACTGCAGTAATTACAAGATTAATAATCTGTACATCAGTAACTAGCTAAACTACTTCAGTAACTACAAGACTATAATCTGTACAAGCATTGCACGATGAAATAGTTTTTATATACAACTTTTTAATCACACCTACTAATCAACTTTTGCAACTCCTCCTTTCTCTTGCAGGTTTTGAGACGCTATCAAAACTTGAAATTTTGGAGTCCCTTGATTTAACTGGCAATAGTTTCAACAATAGCATATTATCATCTCTGGGTGGGCTTTCTCTCAAACAATTGCATCTACGAGATAATGCTATAAAAGGATCAATAAATATGACTGGTCAGAAAAATATAATATTTTTTCATTTTATCTATTAAGTAACTTGATTAATAAACTTATGATAAATTTTCATATTCTTCTTTTTTAGAATTGAATGCTTTAAGCTATTTGGAAGAGCTGGATTTAAGTGGAAATGAGATCATCAAATTTGAGCCTTCTAGAGGTAAAACAGAAAAATGTTTTAAATACTCAATCATGTATTTATTTTCTTTTAATTTTTGAATATCAAATCATCCGTCACAATTCACTAAGCTCTGTGACAAATAACAATTAAATTTACAAGTCTTGGCTTGTATTACAATAATATCGCAGGTTGTGTGGAGAATGGAGGTGAGTCTTCCTTATCTTTTAATGTTTAAATAGAAACAATTTTCTCAAATTCCTTATTCCGTTAGCATTGCACGATGAAATAGTTTTTATATACAACTTTTTAATCACACCTACTAATCAACTTTTACAACTCCTCCTTTCTCTTTCAGGTTTTGAGACGCTATCAAAACTTGAAAATTTGGAGTCCCTTGATTTAACTGGCAACAGTTTCAACAATAGCATATTATCATCATTGGTTGGGCTTTCTCTCAAACAATTGCATCTACAAGACAATGCTATAAAAGGATCAATAAATATGACTGGTCAGAAAAATATAATATTTTTTCATTTTATCTATTAAGTAACTTGATTAATAAACTTATGATAAATTTTCATGTTCTTATTTTTTAGAATTGAATGCTTTAAGCTATTTGGAAGAGCTGGATTTAGGTGAAAATGAGATCATCAAATTTGAGTCTTCTAGAGGTAAATCAGAAAAATGTTTTAAATACTCAATCATGTATTTATTTACTTTTAATTTTTGAATATCAAATCATCCGTCACAATTCACTAAGCTCTATTGTATACTTTTCGCAACACAAACAGGTGTAAAAGGTGCAAGCAACTTAAGCGTTCTTTATCTTGATTATCTTGTCAGCAGTATCACAGACGAATTGCTAGTCATTAGGAGAATTCCACAATTAAGAGCCTTTCTCTGTTTCGTAACAATTTAGTTGGAGCAATATTCCGTCATCAAAAGAATGTTTTAAATGCTCAATAATATATTTATTTACTCTTAATTTTTTAATATCAAATCATTGATCACAATGAAACAGGCACAGAAGGTTTCAACAACTTAATTGCTCTTTACCTTGATCGTCTTGTCAACAATGTAACAGACGAATTGCTAGAGTCATTGGGAGAATTCCACAATCTTACAAAGCTTTCTTTGAAGTCCAACAATTTAACTAGGGCAATATTCCGTCATCCAAGTGCGTACATAAATTATGTGACAAATAACAATAAATTTTAATGTACAAAATATATGTACGTATTATTTGCATTGTATTATAACTTTCACAGGATACAGTTTGATAGAGTTGTCCCTGTACAATTGTTCTCTGGATGAAAACTTCCTCCAAAGCCTTGAGTTACTGCCTTCACTTAAGGTGTTAAACATTCAAAGCTTATCGACCGGTCTTCCAATATCACAAGGCTAATTACCAACTTTTCAACTTCCATGGAATAACGAGTTTTAGTTTTCTGTTAGTTCAAGTGTAGAAATTATGTACTCTATTATTTATTATCAGATAAACTTTATTAAAATTACTTAACATATTTTATAATTTTTAAAATGCAAACTTACATATAATGTCATATGTAGATTGTTAATCAATAAAATAAATAGTTTCTATTGATATTTTTAATATTTATAAAATTAATATATCAAAATAAAATATGTAATTTACCTATTCTCCTTGACAAAATAGTTTAAAATAAATTTTAACTACGGATGAAATATATGAAAATAATAATATTAATTACAAAGAATTTTTTAAATAACAGAAATTTTATATAATCCATCTTTTAAATTTTATGTATAAACAAACTTTAAAATAAAAATATAGTAATAAATAAATAGATAAATGAGATCAAATTGTATCTATTTACCTAATTTTATTTCTCTTGTTATCTTAGGTTTTCCTCGTCTGATGAATTTGGAGCAATTGGACTTAAGCTACTACGCTCTCAATAATAAAATTGTGCTAAGTATCGGAAATCTAGCATCACTTCAATTCTTAAACTTGGCAGGTTGTGGACTAAGTGGCGATATACCTAAGAGTAAGCTCCTGAGAATACATCTTTGACTATAACATATTATAATCGATAAAGTTATAATATTTTGGAGTTCCTTGATTTAAGTTATAATTGTTTTAACAATAGCGTATTATCATCTCTGGGTGTGCTTTCTCTCAAAAACTTGGATCTGGACTACAATGCTATAAATGGATCAATAAATGTGAGAGGTTAGAAAAATACAATATTTTGTTGCCTAAAATTGGATTCACTAAGTTACTTGAAGGAGCTGTATTTAAGTGAAAATGAGGCTTTCTTTATTAAGTTTGAAGATGTTGATATATTAACACGGTCAATAAACTTATGATAAATCTCTAATGATTACAATATTATTTACAATGTTGCAGGCTTATGTGCTTTGAAAGATCTTCAAGAGTTAGACATGAGTGGCAATTATCTTAGTGGAACCTTGCCTTACTGCATGGAAAATTTGACATCTCTTCAACAATTATATCTTTCTTCGAATAATTTAAGTGGAGATATCTACTTCTCACCACTTAAAAGTCTGATATCCCTGAAAAGTCTAAGCCTATCGAATAACCATTTCCAAATTCCATTGTCTTTTAGCTCATTTTTCAATCATTCAAAACTCAAGTCTTTTGATGCTTCAGAAAACAAAGTATACAATAGAAGGGAGATGCATAATTTGATTCCAAAGTTTCAATTACAGAGCCTCTCATTATCTTGTTGTGGAAACGGTGAATCATTCCCACAATCCCTTTATTATCAACATGACCTTCAAATTGTTGATATTTCTCATGTCAGAATGAAAGGGAGATTTCCACATTGGTTGCTGCAGAACAACACAAATTTAGTGTCTTTATATTTAAAGAATATTTCTCTTTCAGGACTTTTGGAGTTGCCAATTCAATCTCATAAGAATTTGGTGAGTTTAGATATTTCTGACAATAAATTATTCGGACAAATACCATCAGAAATTGGAGCATGCTTTCCTGGATTAGGCTCTTTGAAAATGTCTAGTAACAATTTCAGTGGCAGCATACCTTCCTCGTTGGGCAACATGAATAGATTGGGTGATTTGGACTTGTCCAACAATGGACTGTCTGGTAAACTACCAAATCTCTTGATAAAAGGCTGTCAGGACTTGTACGTACTTAAGCTGTCAAACAACAAGTTACAAGGTCAATGTTACCCAAAAATGTCTCCTTAACATGGTTGATTGAATTGCAATTAGATGGCAACCAATTTATAAGAAGTATCCCTGATAGCTTGTCTAACAGTCCCTACTTGGCTATGTTAGATGTGAGCCATAATAATCTCTGTGGAGGAATACCCCGGTGGATCACAAATATGACTAATCTTCACATTTTAGACCTCTCACACAACAAACTTGATGGAATTCTACTGCCAAACTTGTTTCCCCCATCTATATCACAAGTTTACTTGTCAAATAATAAGCTGCAAGGATCAATGCTCAATGAATTTAATTGCACAAACATGAAGGTCATTGATCTTAGTCAAAATAATTTGACTGGTGGCATTCCAAGGTGGCTTGGTAGATGCTCAAATTTAAGACATCTTTTGTTGAAGGGTAACAACTTTAAAAGGGAGATTCCGAAACAATTATGCAAGTTAAATTATTTAAGTCTTGTTGATCTTTCTTCTAATCATCTATGTGGTCGTATTCCTTCCTGTCTAAGGATAAGTGTTAATGATATCCCCTTCAAGGAAGATCCTGGTTCATATTTTGAAGGTTATTATGAAAGGGGTTATGCATTTCCTTTAGTGCCAATTCAAGTGGATTTCACGACCAAGAACATACTGTACTCTTACACAGGTAAGATTCTCAATTATTTGTCTGGGCTTGATCTATCAGATAATGCTTTGGAAGGAGTGGTTCCTTTTGAAATTGGAAATTTCAACACAATCCAAGTATTGAATCTATCTCACAACAATTTAGTCGGACCAATACCACCAACATTCTCAAATCTTTGGAAGGTTGAAAGTTTGGATCTTTCACACAACAAATTGGAAGGTAACATACCTTCCCAACTCACTCGACTACATTTTCTATATGTTTTTAGTGTTGCATATAATAACTTATCAGGAAGGACACCTGATATGGTGGCACAGTTTGCAACATTCGAAAACAGTAGTTATGAGGGAAATCCTTTCTTATGCGGATCACCATTGTCAAGAAGTTGCGATCCAACCTTGTTGTCTAATAATTCTAGCAATGGAGGAGAAAAAGAAGAAGATGGTTTCATAGACATGAACTTCTTCTACATAAGCTTTGGGGTGTCATTCGTCATGATGTTAATAGGAATCTTTGCAGTTTTGTGCATAAATCCGTACTGGCGAAGAGCATGGTTTTACTTTGTAGGGAAGATAATGAGATATTGTTTTTATTTTGTAGTGGACAACGTTCCTATGTTGTCCAAATATAGATTTTATCAACCTTTTGAATAGGGTTTGGTATTAAGTACTTAAGTTCTGTGCTTCTGTTTTCATCAATCTCAACCTACTATGACGCAAACATGAAGCAAAGATGAGCTTTCTGATTTTTCAAAGATATGATTTTTCTTGTGGAAGGTCCATCAAGGCATTAGTTATTCGTTACTTAGATTTGATGTATTTTTGTAACTATATAATTTATAAATACTTTTTATCACATTAATTAAAAAGCGAAAGAACAAAATAAAACAAAAAATAAAAGACGAATAATAATTCAATGCCGACAAAGCTGAGAATTTTTATTAGCACGTTGAGCTAGCCAAATCTCCTGTGATAAAGGAAGGGGTCCCACCTTAATTATTACGTGGCAAAATCCTTTAAACGATTCTAAAAATCTAAAGCAAACGAAAATTAAAGAAGTGCCAAGTCAATGGCTGACTTTGTGCCACGTAGGATCTACAGTCAACTAATGTGGGACCAACAATAGTAACTAAGTGGACTCCACACTATTCACAATAATAATAATAAAATTAATAAATAACAGACAGAAAAACTCATCAAACAACGCCATTACCTAACATCCACCGGAACACGAACAACAAAAGAATTCCATTGATAGAATCAATAAATAAACAAACTACTAGATTCCCAATTTCATCAATCTCTTTTAGATCTCTAGGGAGGGTACTCTATAATGGAATTGGCATCGTCAAAGGTGAAGGTGAGCAAGAAGGGCGGCAGTGATGACTCTGACACCGGTAGCAGCGGCCATGCGAGCCATCATAGGGTGGTCAGCGCCAGCAATATCGGGATGCATCAGGTGCCGATCGCAGGTGTGAGTCATCGGAGGATCGCCAGTGTGAGTGTGAATGGAAATGGAGGAGAGGGAGAGAGGGCATTCTGAGTACTTTGGATGGGTTGAAGTTTGGTACTACCATCGCTTTATTAGCCATTTTGCATCTGTTGCTGGTCCGTTAACCGATTTATTGGGCAAAGATGGCTTTCAGTGGACAGATGAGTCTACTAAGGCTTTTATTCACCTGAAACATCTCTTGAGCACAGCTCCCGTACTTGCTCTCCTTGAATTTTTCAAGCCCTTTATAGTTGAGACGGATGCCTCGGGTATAGGAATCGGTGTCATTTTATCCCAAGACAAGCACCCCATTGCCTATTTCAGCCAACAACTTAGCCCACGTATGCAGCACTCTTCCACATATCACCGAGAGATGTTCGCCATCACTCAAGCCATTGCCAAGTGGCGTCAGTATCTTTTGGGGCGTCGATTTACCATTGTTACTGATTAGCAGTTTTTAAAAAACCTCACTCAACAAGTCAATCAAACACCAGACCAGCAAAAATGGCTCGCCAAGCTCCTTGGTTATGATTTCGAGATTGTTTACCGCCCAGGGAAGCAGAACAATGCTGCTGATGCTTTATCTCGAATTCCGACCTCTCAATTCTTAGCTCTTTCCCAGGTTCAATTTGATATTATTTCTGATATCCGTCAAGCTAATAGCACTCACCCTTAGCTACTGTCCTTACAGCAGCGTTTGCTGCAAAATCCTCACGCACTTCCTAGTTATGTGTTCAAAGATGGCTTGTTATTGTTTAGAGGTCGGTTAGTGCTACCGTCCGATTCCCCCTTGCGTGATCAGTTACTTCTTGAGTTACATTCTTCTCCTGTTGGCAGTCATGCAGGTGTCACTAGAATCTTTCATCGATTGGCCTCTCAGCTTTTCTGGAAATCAATGCGCAAGGACATTAAGAAATTTGTTGGGGGCTATCAAGTATGTCAAAAGATGAAATCTTCTACTTTGAGCCCTGGAGGGTTGCTCCAACCACTACCCATTCCCAACTTAGTATTTGAGGCCATCTCCATGGATTTCATTACTGGCTTACCAGCTTCCAAGGGCAAAACTGTGATTTTAGTTATTGTCGATCGCCTTTCAAAGTATGGACACTTTATTGGACTACATACTCATTTTTCTAGCCTTTCCGTTGCTGCAGTCTTTGTCCAAGAAGTTATTCGGCTCCATGGCATTCCAGCTGAAATTGTTACGAACCGTGATGCTCGTTTCTTATGCAAGTTTTGGAAAGAAGTTCACCGTCTCCAAGGTACCACACTTCGCATGAGCACCGCTTACCATCCCCAATTGGATGGTCAAACCGAAGCTCTCAACAAGTGCCTTCAGATGTATCTCCGCTGTTATGTTGCTAACAACCCATCCTCTTGGCTGCCGATGCTACATTGGGCGGAATTTTGGTACAACACAGCCTACCAAACTTCAGCCCGCGTGACACCCTTTGAAATCCTCTATGGTCGACTATCCCCTTCCATCCCTCGCTACGTTAAGGATGCTACTGGTAATGCAGTGGTCGAAGGCCAACTACTGAAGCGCGATCAGCTCTTATCCCACCTGAAAGCCAATCTCCACAAAGCTCAAGCTTGCATGAAGTTCTTGACCGATCAACATCGACGGGAGGTATGTTTTGCGGAAGGCGACTGGGTCTATGTCAAGCTCCAGTCGTTTCGCCAACATTCCGTCCACTTGCAACGACACAATAAACTGGGCCGTCGATTTTTCGGGCCTTATAAGATCACTAGCCGTGTGGGACCGATTGCTTACAAGTTAGAGTTACCAGCTTCTGCCCACATCCACCCTGTTTTTCATGTGTTGGTCCTCAAGAAATGTGTGGGACAACCTGATCAGCAAGTTACCCCACTCTACTTAGTTGACTCCTCTGCTTCCTTTTTTTTATTACATTAGGTATCCTGGCTTAGCCAGACTAATTCTAAGCCCTTACGACCCCACCCCAAGAGTCTAGAGGATGTAAATCTGGAACTCCAAGATCCCTCAGGTTCCTACGTAGCCTGTACATTTCTGCGCACAAGGAATCTTCACTTACTCTAGATTGTTCAGCTGATGATTGACCACTGGCTCCCCCTTTCGATCGTTTCCCATAAGCCCCAAGGTTCCCTAGCAACTCCAACTCCCATATCCTTTGGGCGAGACGTCCGTAATTGATCCGATCAAGGAGCTTTGCTCAGGGGGCTAGAGGATCATCAATAGGAACATGCCTATTTCTCCTCCTTTGGCGTGACTCGAACTCAAGACCTCCATTGAGGGGAGAGTTTTAAGTGAGAAATATGGACCAATTGTTCCACCCCTCGTTGTCACTCCTCTGCTTCCTTGGTTCTACAGCCCCTCGCTTTGTTAGCAGCACGAGTGGTGCAGCGTGCTAATTCATCGGTTGTGCAGTACTTGGTTCACTGGGAAGGCTTGTCTGAGCGCGAGGCAACTTGGGAGGACAAGGACCATCTGCTTCAATCCTATCCACACTTGAACCTTGAGGTCAAGGTTGCTGTTGATGGGGAGGGTACTGTTATGGATCAATCCTTGTTGCAGCATATCATTACTGATGAATCACAGGCCCTAACGAGAAGCTCAAGGTCAAGGACTATTTCTGGAAGGTTGAATGATTATGTACTGATGTCCACTTCAGTTACTGACAGGTCAGAGAATGTTTAACGGTGTGCACACAATGGGTCAGCTATTTGAAGGAAGAGGGTACCGAAAGTTGGTTATGATATTTTCTGTTATGCCTTTGGTAGACCCTCTCTCTCTCTTCCCTTTCCTTCTGATGTTTTCTCGTCCTCTTTCTTGTTTCCCTCGTTGTTTGGAGCAAAATACGTTGTAATTTTCCTTACTATCAATAACAAACGCCACTGTTTCTCTGGTTTTGGTTTTATTCTCGTTATCGTCTATTAGGCACTCACTACAGATGTTTACTTCATACTGTTTTTACGGTCGATTGGATGAGGCGAAGAAGGGAGAAGTAAGTTACCTTCTTTTACAATTTGTTTGATTTTATTTAGCATACGAACTGAAGCATCAGCAGATATGCTGCTTAACTAAGTAAACTACCATTCCCGGTAGATTTGTAACTAGGTGACATTACAACTTATACTCTTTCATTTACTTCCATCTCATGTAATATATTATACCCTTTTACATTTCTGCCTGGTGCAATAAATCCAGTCAAATGCTTTTAAATAATACAAATCCAACTTTGGCCAGTAACTAAAAAACATAAATTCAATTAATTAAAATAGCCAACTGTGACGCATTGAAATGATATAACCAAAGAAGTTACAAGTATGGATTCAACGATAACCTACCCAGAGTTAAAATACATTTTGCATCGGAGAAAGAAAAAATCTTTATAGAAATACAAGCATACAAGTGTAGGCCATTGAGTTAAGCATAAGTAAGTGTTGTTAAATGTCAAATTTGGACATCATAATGTTTCACAAGGTGAATTGCTTGATAATGTTAGATGTGATGAACAAAGACAACCGAGTACAAGAACAAGCAAATGTCAAATTCAGACGTAAGTCAACATAGAACAATTTAAACCTGTGGACAACGGAAGAAATTGCCAAGAAAAGAACCATAGTATACTCAAAACAAGATCATAAGGGCGGACTTCCATTTTATCAACATCAAAAATTATCATCTCTCAATAAAAAAACCAAGCCACTCTGTAACCAACACAAATTTTACGAACCATCAGCATCAATCCGTCCAAAGGTGAAAACTTCAACACTAATTCATCCAAAGATGAAAACATTTTAAAGGTCTAGATCCACAATGATCAAAACAATATAAATAGGCAAAATGGGTTTTCTTTCTTCTCCAGATTAAATCGATTCCTTGTAAGTCGTACCGGGTTAACACCAGTTTCACAGTCACCGATCATCAGAAGTGATAAAGAAATCTGAACATAAGAAAAAATAAGCACATGTGTTTTAACGATTGCTTATAGGGTACCTGACAAATGGTCTGAGAAGAAGAGCCGCCACATAGGAAAGAAGAGGTTGGCGCAGTTGTTGCGATTGGCTCGGCGGATTCCCATTCGACTATTGCCCGAACCCATTTTGTAGAGAGACTGAGTCATCTATTCTGCTGTTCCACTCATCCTATGCCACCCTGTGCCCTCTTCATCTTGTCTATTCATTACGGAGAGAGTACAGGGTGACACAGCATAATTGGAACAGCCACCTGTGCCCCACAAAGATAGGCTTTAGGACAAACAGAGGCTGTGAAATGGGAGACCATATCCTCTGGTCCACTTTTTGTAGACCATCTCTGTGTCACTTCATCTGACTCATCTATTTATGTGGGTCTCACATAAATAAATGGATCAAATAGAGTGGCACAGAGTTGGTCCACAAAAAGTGGACCAGAGGATTTGACGCCGTGAAATGGTGGCAATTGGAATATGTGGCGAGAAAGAGAGGGAGATGGTTTTGGGTATAGTTCCTTCCGACAAAATAATTAAGGTGCTTGGTTTACGGGTTTAAGAAGAGGTTAACAGGTAAAGAAAAAAAAAGTGGTTAGATGTTGATTATTATTATTATAGAGGTAATAGTTTGATATCTCACTTTTGGAGAATTTTCCATATCCTTCATTTACTAGAGAAATGAATCTTATTTTAGTTTTTAAAATATTTTAATGTTAATTAATTAAATATAATTAATTAATTACAACATAATTAATCAAAGTATAATTTATTCATTAATTAAAATATTGTAATTAATTATAATAAAATTTTCTCGATATTTTTACATTAACTATTGTCAATAGTAATGGTAATCATTCATTTCTTTTAACCAACCATTATAATTATAATGATAATATCTATTCTTATTACTTACTATATTCATTCTCATTTTTATCATCATTTTCTCATACGAACTAACCGTACCGTTAAAATTCAAGTTTTTGGGAGGTTTTAGGTAAGTACTAAAACTAACAAGGTGTCTTGTTCATTTGGTGGTTTCCTAGACACTCCATTTATGATGCCTTTAAACTTCCCATCTCTTGTAATTTCCAAAACATGAGCTAACAGATTTTTATTATGAGCAAGGTTCTAGCTCTTTTTCTACGAGCAAGTTTATAGCTTGTTAATCACCTTTGCATTCATAAACTTTATTTAAGAGTTATTAAAAGTAATTATAATGACTATAGTTTTACACTATAAAGCAACTTGATTGACTGACATGCCATTGGCATGCCAGATTGAGTTAAGAGCGGTAGTTTAGAAGTCAATATGTAGCTGCCCCTTTTAACCTACCACATCAAATGTGGTTAAGGATTGAGAGTAACAGAGGAACTACAGAAAAGCTAAGTTAAAGGCTCTTTTCATCCCTCCTTAGGATTGAGTTATAACCCATAAAAACCGTGTGATGTTTTATCCATCTCATCATGGAGAATGGTTGAATTGTGACCAAAATAATAGAGATCGAAAGAATTGGATTGAAGATAGGGCTCCTTTGGATTAAGTCATTGGACCAGACGAGGCACTGTAAGAATGGGATCTTGTTGGACTTCAAAATCCAAATATGGTTGCTTGATGGTATAGGAAGGGATCAACCATATTTGATAGGCAAAAAGAAATTGAAGTTTGCCCGTTTTGTAAATTTTGCAATAGCTATTATGCCACAATAAAATCTGTGCGTTAGACTTTTTTTTTTTTTTTTTTGGGTGTTGGAAAGAATTCCTGTTTCTTAGACTTTGTAAACTAACGGATAAGCATTTAACTTTCAGTCTGCCCCAAAGGAAGCTCCATGATTTGATCGTTTAATTTCATGGATGAGCCGTAGTCGTAAGAACATTCATTACAGTAGCCTAAAACACCTTCCATATATCGATTCCGGTTACTTAAATATTTGGTTGAGTTGTACTCTTCTGCATCTAATAGTAATAGCTCTTCAGAAGATGTTCCTTGGAGCTTCTTAGACATTTGGCGCATTTTTACCTCCTCAAAACTGTTTTCTTAGAAACAATTAATAACTCAGCAATTTCCGAATTTTAAGTAGAACCATAGACAAATGCAATCTATGAACTGTCCATAGCCTGATTGGGCTTCAGGCTAGGCTCGAGTTCGGACCTTACAGTGCCTGACCCATTGCTATTTCTAACCGAACTGTTTAACTGGTCACTGTCCAACCGTTTTGTTCCTTTCTGTTTTTGACCTTCTTAAGATGTCATTTTAGGTTGAGGACTAAACCCCAGAACACAAACATAAGTAAGTCCTCTTCTCTGCCTGGTCGATTTGCTCAAATTTGTGAGACCATTGAGAGTTTCGTCATCATGGTTGCCACTGAATTTCTGTCTTATTCACAACTTCATGCTTCCTTGGTATGTAGGATGATTGTACACATAACATGACTTTTCACAAGAAGAGATAGACAGTGATCTTTTATAAGTTTTGTGGTCCCTTGGGGGTTTTTGAAGAAGAAAAGCCTGATGGGTGTTCAAATTTAGTGGTGAACATGCCTGGTTTACTGATCTGAGCTTACCTAGAATGTTGATGTTAGATATATATGGGCTAAAAATCATCAAATCTCTGAAGATTCTTACAAGATATGTTTGACTGCAGCTGGCCGTGCTGGCTGGTTCAAGTATCACTAGGCAGTAAGTTAATACAGCTGCATACATTTAACAACGGCATAAAACCAGCTCTTTTACTGAAGAAGTACAATTAGAGCAAGATGGATGGAGCCATACATACGTAACTGAACTGAGCCCTTTGAATGTTTAAGAAGCTAAGAACAAAGAAAAGGAAAATAAAAATTGGTTCACTAGTCTTTCCGTTTATGTCAAGATGTTTTGTTTTTGCATTCAATAGCATTTCATGTTTGAGAGAATCATTTGAATAAAAAATTGGCTTATATTTGTTACTTATGCACTGGATTACTGTGCTGTACTTTAGTAACCTGTTCAGCTGAAGAAGTAGAAAGAGTTAGAATGCCTCTTTCTGATTGCATGCTTCTGCTGAAGCCTCATGTGAAGAAGGAAGCATTGGCAGACTTGGTTGCTCGGGTAGGAAAACATGTTAACAGTAGAAACGGTGTTCTCACTGATATAAAATCATTGGACACTGTTCATCGGGGTTATGGTATTCAGAAGCTTGATGGAAGATGTTATCAAGTGAGTATATGTGTTCTGTAACTTCATATCATTATATGGCATGAGGATGTTCTTTGAGATTGTGACTCTAGGTCCTTTACTTATCTCATGCATTCTTTATGCTAAAAAATTCTGGTTACTGATGAAACGTTTAAGCTGTTCAAGGTATTGGTAATTATTTTGGGATTGTGAAGAATGGCAAGTTCCAGTCATATTTCATATTGACAATTCATGTCCTACATGATCTATTATATGGCATGAGGATGTTCTTTGAGATTGTGACTGCTTCCTTTACTTATCTCATACATTCTTTATATATGTTTAAAAAAATCTGGGTACTGATGAAACGTTTAAGCTGCTCAAGGTATTGGTAATTAATTTGGGACTGTGAATAACGAAAAGTTCCAGTCATATTTCATATTAAGAATTTATGTCCTCATTTCGGAATGATTACTCACTCCCCAGTGGTCCAACCGGTTTGCTCTTCCAATAACACCCACCCCCCACCCGACAATTTGTTAAGTATGTCAATACAAATTAATGATGGTCTAGCTGTGGAGTCCAGTATTCCCCTGACGTGAAGAAGGCGTTACTTGAAAAGATAACAGCTAAACTGCCACTAATAGACTTTTAGATAGCTTGTCTACTTGGCTCTTTTGGATGTGAGCCATAATAATCTCTACGGAGGAATACCCCGGTGGATCACAAATATGACTGAACTTCATGTTTTAGACCTCTCACACAACAAAAGTAAATTTGTTTCCTCCATCTATATCACAAGTTTACTTGTCAAATAATAGGTTGCAAGGATCAATGCTCAATGAATTTAATTGCACGAAGACGAAGGTCATTGATCTTAGTCAAAATAATTTGACTGGTGGCATTCCAAGGTGGCTTGGCAAATGCTCATATTTAAGATATCTTTCGTTGAAGGGTAATAACTTTGAAAGGAAGATTCCGAAACAATTATGCAAGTTAAATTATTTAAGTCTTGTTGATCTTTCTTCTAATTATCTACGTGGTTGTATTCTTTCCTGTCTAAAGATAAGTGTTAATAATATCTCCTTTAACGAAAATCCTGATTCATTTATGTTCGGTTATTTATACGCATTACCTTCAGAGCCAATTCCAGTGGATTTCACGACCAAGAACGAACTGTGCTCTTACGTAGGTGAGATTCTCAACTATGTCTGGGCCTATCAGATAATGCTTTGGAAGGAGTGGTTCCTCTTGAAATTGGAAATTTCAACACAATCTAAGTGTTGAATCTATCTCACAACAATTTAGTTGGACCGATACCACCAACATTCTCAAATCTTCAGCAGGTTGAAAGTTTGGACCCTTTCACACAATAAATTGGAAGGTCACATACCTTCCCAACTTACTAGACTACATTTTTTATCTGTTTTTACTTTTTAGTCTTACATATAATAACTTATCAAGAAGGAGACCTGATATGGTGGCACAGTTTGCAACATTTGAAAACAGTAACTATGAGGAAAATCCGTTCTTGTGTGGATCACCATTGTCAAGAAATTGCGAGCCAACCTTGTTGTCTAATAGTTCTAGCAACGAAGGATAAAAAGAAGAAGGTGGTTTCATAGACATGAACTTCTTCTACATAAGCTTTGGGGTGTCATTCGTCATGATGTTATTAGAAATTTTTGCAGTTTTGTGCATAAATCCATATTGACGAAGAGCATGGTTTTACTTTTGGTCGGGTCGGTTGTATTATGCCCGGATCCAGGTAAAACGACCCGTGGGTCGATCGGTCCATTCTTCAAAGATCAGTTTTATGCCTAGGCCAAGCCCAAGTCCAGCTCACGCCCTCCTTGGCCCATCCGTAGAAGGAAATCTCTCATACAAACACGTAAAGACCTAAACCTAACTGCAAAACCATATATAAGGTATAATTCTCTCATAATTGAGGTACGCAATCATAACCTAGTTTTTTCTCTGCATTCATCAACCTCACCTTCACCAAAAGACTGACTTGAGCGTCGGAGGGGCTAATCGGAACACAACTCCCGACAAGCCTTCTTTGTTTTGCAGGTGTCTTCACGTCTGATTCATCACAGAAAATAGCCGACTTATGGATCCGAACAAGAACGTCTGATTCAAATCCAAAATCCGGCAGAACCAATTAAGCGCCACCGTAGGGCCCGACTTGAGGCACCACGCCCGAAACACACAGATTAGTCGGTGGCGATGAACCTGATATAGCATTGTTGCGGCTCTGGCGATGTAACGCGTGGGTTTAGCTACCGCAACTCGCCTTTGCACTACATGTTTTCCGCACGAAATCCTCAGATCCTAACGATCAACCACAACCTCAGGGTTTGGAACAAGAAGAACAGAGTGTCGATTTAGAGGATAACGCTGCACTCAATATGCACCCGAATCTCCGACACCGATCGGATGCAGATCCTCTTCCGCCTGTGCACACCTCCCTCACTAGAAAACAGATTGAGGAAGCGAATGACTTGTTGATTCGCCAGATCTTGCGATCTCGGTACCATGCAAAGCAGCCTGCCGTCAGACGCAAAACCGCATCAGCGGAACCAATATGGCAACCGATCGCCACCCGATCGAAAACCTAGAAAAATCGTGGACGATCGGATTAACGCAGTTATGAGCTTTCGCCCAGATCGCCCGACGGCACAATACAGCTCTCCCTTTACCCCAAAAATTTTGGATAGCCTCCCGGCACCCGAAACCAAAATACCAATGCCAGAAAAATTCACTGAAAAGACCGACCCCCTGGACTACTTACAACACTTCCAGTCGATGATGAATCTGCACTGTGTGTCAGATGCCATCCAATGTAAGGCTTTCTGCATGGCCTTTCACGAGGGAGCCCGACAATGGTTCAATAGTCTACTTCCGGGCTGTGTCACCTGCTTTGAGGATTTCAGGCTACTTTTCCTCAACCAGTTCGCCACCAGTAAGCGCCCACAGAAGACAGCTTTGGAGGTGATGCAGCTTACCCAAGGGAGGAATGAAAGTTTGCGAGAGTACATCACTCGGTTCAATAACGAAGCGGTCAAGGTCCCCGACCTCACTTGCTCGTCTATGCTGGCCACACTTATGAGCAATACGAGGGATGAGGAGTTTAAGAAGTCGTTAGCCCTCGATCAGCCCCGATCTATTCAGGAGATCAGACATAGGGCAGACAAGTACATTCAGCTCGAAGAAGTATTAAAAATACAAAACGTCGGGCAGATGATCGAGGGCCGAGTGGTAGGGCAGATGAGTCTCACAAAAAACAGAGGGATCAGTCGACCTGGAGAAAGTCGATCGGTCGGTAGTGGCATCAACTAGACTTCACCCCGTTTAACAAACGATATGCGGAAGTACTGGCGGCCATGAGAGTAGATGGGGAAACTATCCGAGAACCTAATAAAATGAAGACCCCCTACAAGGATAGGAACCTGAATCTATATTGTTGTTTCCACAAAGAGGTCGGTCATGACACGGAAGATTGCTGGCAGTTGAAAAGAGAGATCGAATCCCTCATACAAAGGGGAAGGTTAGGCCGGTTCGTGAAGCACGAACAAAACGCCGATTGGGATAATCAGCGTAGGACAGGTCGGCCAGACAATAGGCGACCACCCTGGAGGCGAAATGACAGGAATGATGGAGGGAGGCAGAATGCAAATACAGATAATCGACGAGAAGAGAGAGGGCGATCGAGGGAAAGAAACAACAGAAACGTCGGGCAACAAGACGATCGACCGACTGGGGTCATTAACATGATATTCGGTGGAAATGCAGCAGGGGGATCCACCGCTAAAGGGAGAAAAAGATATGCCAAACAGGTCGGCAGAGACTCATCCGCCAAAAAGCCGAGGGAGAACGACGGGATGATATCATTCGATGAGTCCGACCTTGACGGAGTGAGTTACCCTCATGATGACGCCCTCGTGATAAACTTGAACATGGACGGTTATGAGGTGAAGCGGGTGATGATTGATACGGGCAGCTCAGTCAACTTGCTGTATTATGAGGCCTTCAAGCAGATGAAGGTACCCGAAGATCGACTACTACCTATTGACGGCCCCATCAAAGGGATAACCAGGGGCGTCAGCCTACCCGTTCGCCCGGGTGTATTTGAAAGTGAAGTTCGGGCAGAAGCCGTGTCAGATAGAAAAGGACGTTGAGTTCCTAGTCGTCAAATTTCAAAGGCGTCTGATCAATAATCGGGCAGACTCGAAAATGCCCTCGATCGATCGTCTCCACCTACTACCAAGCTATGAAGTTCCCGACACCCCACGAAGTTGGTGTTGTCAGGGGTCAGCAGAGAATCGCCAGGGAATGTTACTTAGCGGAAACGAAGACATTAGAACGGGCGGTAGTCCTGACGAGCTCTCTTGATGTGAGAGCCGACGAGGAGATGGATAGGATGAACCCAGTGGAAGAAACACAGCGGGTCGGACTGGACGAAGCCGACCCCTCTAAATTTACAAACCTAGGCTCCGAGCTGTAGGGCGACCTGTTCAAAGAAATCAGAGACTGTATGGTGGAAAATAGATCGGTCTTCGCTTGGGTACCGAGCGACATGTCTGGAATCTCCCGATCAGTCACGTCGCACTCCCTCAGTATTCGGCATGACTACAAGCCGATCAGACAAAAGAAGCGATGACACAACAAGGAGCGACAGGGGGTGATCGAAAAAGAAGTAGAAAAATTACTCGAAGCCGGGTTCATCCGAGAAGTCAAGTACCCCGAATGGCTCGCCAATGTGGTTTTAGTGAAAAAGAAGAACGGGAAGTGGAGAATGTGAATAGATTTCACCGACTTGAACAAAGCGTGTCCAAAGGACAGTTTCCCCTTGCCTAAGATCGACCAGTTAGTAGACTCTACCTTAGGGCATGAACTTCTCAGCTTCCTGGATGCTTTTTCAGGCTATCATCAGATTCAAATGAGTCTGGAAAACGAAGAAAAGACCGCCTTCATAACCGACCAAGACACATATTGCTACCAAGTAATGCCTTTTGGCTTGAAGAACGCGGGGGCGACTTATCAACGACTCGTCATGGAGGTTTTCAAGAAACAGATCGACCGGTCGGTGGAAGCTTATGTGGATGATATGGTGGTCAAAAGTAAGACGGCCACGAAGCATGTGGAAGATCTCAAGGAAGTCTTTCAGACCCTGAATAAATTTCAGATGAAGCTGAACCCGAAAAAATGCATTTTTGGGGTGGCATCCGGAAAGTTCCTAGGATTTATGATCACTTAGCGGGAGATTGAGGCTAATCCAGAGAAGATCGAAGCCATCATCCAAATGCACTCGCCCCAATATTTGAAAGAAGTGCAGATATTGATCGGTCGGATAGTCTCTCTAAGCAGGTTCATTTCGAGATTGGGAGACAAGTGCCTCCCATTTTTTAAAATCTTGAGGAAAGCGAACGTGACCCAATTCTAATGGGCGGTAGAGCTTAGAGAGTTCGACATACAATACAAACCCCGCACGACCATTAAAGCGCAGGTGTTGGCAGACTTCATCGCAGAAATGAACCAACCCAGCTCGAACGACGAGCAGTTCCCTGCCTAGAGCTTGTTAAATCGACGGTCGTCAATCTTGAGGATGCGGAGCGGAGTAGTGCTGATCAGCCCACACAATGAAGAAAATGTGGAATATGCCCTTCGGCTTGAGTTCAAGGCCTCCAATAACGAGGCAGAATATGAGGCTCTGATAGCCGGTCTCCAACTGGCTAAGGAAATGGAGATAAAGCATCTAAAGATATCTGATGATAGCCAAGTGGTGGTCGGCCAAGTCACCGGCAAGATGAGGCCAAGGGGATAGCATGATCAAGTACACGGAGCTTATGGCGGGGAGTTGAGCAATTTGAGCGATGATTCGATCGGCGAGAATAAACGAGCTTAAAATGCAAAAGCGGATGCGCTCTCCAAAAAGGCTTCCGACCGCGATGCCATAAATAATGTTCTTGTCGAACGACTAGACAGGCTTAGCATTCTGAAAGTCGAGGAAGTTCTCAGCATAAGTACCGATCGGTCGAGTTGGACGGAACCGATCGCGCAGTACCTTTTAGAAGGAAAACAACCGGAAGATGTGTCGGAGACCAAGAAACTAAGAATAAAGACAGTCGAGTACACGATCTTTAATGGCACTCTATACAAGCGGTTTTACGACTGGCCACTGCTTCGATGCCTGAATGAAGAAGAAGCCGAGCAGGCAATGGCTGAAGTCCATGAAGGGATGTGTAGAAATCATGTAGGAGGCAGAATGTTGACGCACAGACTGATCAGACAGGGGTACTACTGGCCGATAATGAGAAGAGACTGCCAGAAGAAGGTCGACCGATGTGAGGCCTGCCAGAGAAACAACGGCCTATCTCACCAGCCGACCGAGAGGATGAAAATTATGAGTCATCCTATCCCTTTCGCTCAATGGGGGATGGATATACTGGGTCCTTTCCCTCTCGGTCCTGGGCAGAAGAAGTTCCTGATAGTAGCGGTGGAATACTTCACCAAATGGGTAGAAGCGGAAGCGGTCGCTACAATTTCCGAGCAGAAGGTGGAGAGCTTCGTGATGAAAAATATACTTACCCGCTTCGGGATGCCTATGGTGCTGATTACGGATAACGGTCGGCGATTCGATAACGACGAGTTCGAGATTTTCGCATCGACTAAAGATCAAGTGCGGTGACTTCTAGAGCCCATCCCAAAGCAACGGTGTCGCGGAGAACACCAATAAAAAGTTAATGAATGCTCTCAAGAAGCGCCTAGATGGCCGAAAGACCTGGGTAGAAGAACTAGACGAAGTGTTGTGGGCATACAGAATCACACCCAACGGAGCCACAGGAGAAACACCGTTCAGGATGACCTTCGGGGCAAAAGCCCTGGTTCCAGTAGAAGTGGCATTGCATAATCAAAGGGTGTCGGGCTATGAAGAAGAGCGGAACGATGAAGCCCGCAGAGCGGAACTCGTTCTCCTCAGCGAGGACAGAGAAAGGGCAACCGCTCTTTCGGAAGCAATCAGGCAAAAAGTGACCAAATTCTACAACAAAAGGGTCATGTCGAGCGATGTAAAGATAAGCGGTTACGTCCTACGAAAGGCCGAGGCTGTCGGGAAGCATCCTGGAAAGCTCGAGCAGACGTGGGAAGGACCCTACCGGGTGATTAAGCAAGTCGGGCATGGTTCTTACATCCTACGCGATGCGACAGGGAAAGTTCTACCAAAACCTTGGAACTCTCGGAATTTGAAGGCATTCTACCAATAGATAAGTTCTATTTTAGTTAATCTTTACTTATTACCGTTTTTGTATACAAGTGGGAACCTTTTTTCTGTCCCTGCCAGACAGGTTTTTTAACGGCCCACGCCCTCATTATCATCAATAAAGGGGTTTTCAGATTTCTTGGCAATGAAAAGATCCATTATATGTGGCAAAGAGTAAAAAATCCAATCAACCATCGCCCGACATCTCCATAAATCGACTACGGTCGGTCGAGTCGCCAAGACTAGATCCTTGGGACCCTCGTTCGCCATCGCTCGGCATCTCCATAGATCGACTACGGTCGGTCGGGTCGCCAAGACAAGATCCTTGAGACCTTCGTTCGCCATCGTTCGGCATCTCCATAGAGCCCGGCATCTCCATAGATCGATTACGGTCGGTCGGGTCGTCAAGACAAGATCCTTGGGACCCTCACTTGCCATCGCTCGACATCTCCATAGATCGACTACGGTCGGTCGGGTCGCCAAGACAAGATCCTTGGGACCCTCGCTCGCCATCGCTCGGCATCTCCATAGATCGCCTATTGCTCGGCCAGGTCGCCAAGACAACTCTTGGGACCCTCGCCTGACATTTGTATAAACCGACTACGGTCGACCGGGTCGCCAAGACAAGACTCTTGGGACCCTCGCTCGGTATCAACACAGATCGACTGCGGTCGACCAGTCGCCAAGGCGAGACCCTTGGGACCTCGGTTCGGATTCTACTATAAGTCGATCTCGAAGCCGGTCGACTATGAGCAACTTCATCAAACTCCACTATACATCAAAAGTAAAGAACATAAATACAAAAAATGACTTCAGAAAAATGAAGCAAAGGAAAAGATTTTTATTCCATTAAATTTGCCCTGGTCACAAGCCCGACCAGGTGAGCTTCAAAAATCCACAGAAGGAGAAGTGAGCGAATACCCAGGGGAAGCCTCGGGAGCGGACGAAAAAGTCGAAGCGGGGGCAGGGTCCAAGGGAGTGGCAGAGAAGTATCATCACGAGGAAGCTCGTCTTCCTCAACCGAGCTAAGGTCCAGCTCCTCAATCGGGACGGGCCCCCGGTCCTCCATGGCTCTCTCCTTTACCTCCTCCAGAGAGAGGCCAAGGGCGGTAGGAAGCAGCGACTCGGCGAACCCCTAAAATGAAGGACCGTCCGACCCCTCAGGAACGCAGGCGTCATAGCAATTCTTCAAGATCACGAGGGCCAAGTCGCAGGAGTACTCCAAGCACTCCTCCTGCAAGAATCGCCTCTGCCATCGCATGATCGCCTCGACCCTTTGTTCCTTTACGGAGGCTCGCACCCTCCTCAGCGTACCCTCGATTTGGGCCTGGTCCCGGAGGGATTTCTCCTTAGGCACTCTCTCCGACTCAAGCTGCCCTCGCAACATCGCATATTCTTCGGACAGCTTGTTCCTCGCTGCCATCGCCCTTACCCTCTCGACCTCCTCCCTGGTGAGTCGAGCCTTCAAGGAGCTCCTCTCCTCCTCTCCCGAAGCGAGCTGAGCTCTCAAGACGTCACGCTCTTCCTCCCAGAGTTTCTTCTCCTCCTCCAAGGAAGAGAGTTGAGCTCGGGAGAAATCCCCTTCCTCTCTGACCTCCGAGAGCTCGGTCTTCAAACCGTCCACCTGCTCCAGGAGGGAATGGACCTCCCGATTCAGCAACTCGATTCGCTGATGTGCGGACAAAGTGAGAGCCACATCCCTCATGAAATTGCGGATGGCACGGCTCATCAGCTCCTCAACACTTAACGCGTCAAAGCGCTCCTCGTCCGAAGGAGGAATGACCCTCTCAGCGAGATGAAGAGCTACTTCGGCATCGGCGATCGAGACAGTCTTCTCGAGGCTAATCGCCGGCTCCCATTTGTCAGCACTCCCCGCTGACTTCTTTCCTTTACCCTGGGAAGACGAGGCAGTACGATCTCCCACTTTCTCCTTCCCCTTGCTTCGGTCCAAGGGACGAGGAGGTCGGTTGACCGGTTGAGAAGGTCGGTCGACTACTTGAGGAGATCGGTCGACTACTTGAGCCCCCCTTCTCCTCTTCAGAGGTCGTTCGACCTCCTCCTCTTTCTCGATCATAACCAGGCACTCACCAGGCGGGACGACCACAGCAGGTACCGCAAACGGCTCGGAGACGGTGGGAGGAACATACCGCTGCCCGGAAGCAACGGGTCGACCAACAATCGAACTGGCCTCTCCCCTATACTCCTGACCTCTGGCCCCCGAAGGCCCCGCGACCTTGCGCTTACCCTTGGCAGACTTGGGAGGGCCGGTGAAAGTATTAACTTTGACCATGGTTGCACAAACAAAGAAAGCAGGTTAGAAATCGAACCAAAACCTACAAGCAAGGAAAATAATTCAACCATAAGGGGTCAACCAGGCGGGACGTTTTCCTCTCCTAGCCCGCTAATTTGTGACGGGGGGTCAATCAGAAGAGAGTTGGCCGAGGCCCCCCTGCCGTATCCCGAAATAAGCTGAGCGAAGTTATACTGGCCGAGCTCCTTTATACGGCCAACCACCTCCCGCTCCTCCCTAGAAAGGAATAGACTTGACGAGTCATTCCATCGCTCGGCTATGGGATACCTCCACGGCCGGGACTCGGAGGAAGATCCCGGAGGCTTCACGAAGAAATATTTCGTTCACCAGCCGGTAATTTTGCCAGCTGTCCCGGCTGGGCGATACCGGGCATCCTTATACATCAGGGAAGGGATCCCACCCGCAGAGCTCGGACTCAGGCTCATTCTCAAGAAGTGGCGCAAGATATTGACCGAAGGCAGGCAGCCAAATTGGTGGCACAACAAAGCAAGTCCATTGATGAACCTCCACCCATTCGGAGGAATCTGACTCGGCCTTAATTGATAGTCAACACACACTTCATCCACGATCGGCACGTACGGTAGCCTCAAGCCGCCGACCGAGAAGAAATACTCCGAGATGGCAAACCACCCACCTGTGCTGTTGTCGATTCTTTCATCCCCTGAGGCCAGCCTAGGCTCCCAGGACCGAGGGATACCATTCCTAACAATTGACCGACTCAACTCCGTTGTGGACATCTTCGATTTGCCTTTGGGCAGTTCCTTTACTACCAGCCCATCTTTCCGCTCTCTTGTCGTAATCTCTTCAACATCTCCCAACCTCGACATCGCCGTCGCCTCAGCCATAACTTCCGACGACCTCCCGTCAACATCATCCCTTGGAGAAACCCCACTCCGAGAACCGGTGGACGACATGCTCACTAAGAGGAAATTTAGAAGAGGAAAATGAGAGAAAGGGACGTACCTATTTAGTGGTAAGAGATCGGAAATTTGTGCAATGCCGAAGAAAACTTCCGGAAACTGAGAATAAGAAAGAGCAGAGGAAAGCAAGATGAAAGCAAGAATGAAACGAGTGTGAAGAAAATCAAACCGTCTGCCGACCCTGGACATTTATAGGGAAACGTTCGAATTGCGATCCAGCCAAAACTCGATGCGCGGAGAAAATCCGAGCTATGCCCGGACACGCGGCATGATTCGAGCGGAGAATAAATTAGGATCACTCGAAATCCGGAGTGGCGCGAACAGTTGAAAAGACGTACGGGACAGCTGCACAACGGTTACAAGGATGATACGTTTCGGATCTTGAAAATCTGTAAGAGGGCACACGCCGTCAAATAATAAATACTTCTAGTACCTCCACGCGCTCGCTAATGATGACCACCGACACTTGCGCTTAGCGCGAGTGTCATCATGATAAGTACCGAGGTCGATCGATTAGGGCACTCAAATAAATCGATCCCAAGACGATCAAATATGCACAACTAGTCGGCATCCGACCGATCGGGACTACCCGAGCTGTCCCATGACTGAGCTACAATGCCAACATCTGACCGATCGACCACTTTACGAGCTATAAGATAGCAGATGAGCAACAAAATCCTAACATACTCCTTCGACCCTTCTCTTCGCTCGGACTCAAGAAGTAAGGGGAGCTTATGGTCGGGTCGGTCGTATTGGACCCGGATCCAGGCAAAACGACCCGTGGGCCGATCGGTCCATTCTTCAAAGATCAGTTTTATGCCTAGGCCAAGCCCAATCCAGCTCACGCCCTCCTTGGCCCATCCGTAGAAGGAAATCTCCTGTGCAAACACGTAAAGATCTAAACCTAACTGCAAAACCATATATAAGGTATAATTCTCCCATAATTGAGGTACGCAATCATAACCTAGTTTTTTCTCTGCATTCATCAACCTCACCTTCACCAAAAGATTGACTTGAGCGTCGGAGGGGCTAATCGGGACACAACTCCCGACAAGCCTTCTTTGTTTCTGCGGTGTCTTCACGTCGATTCATCACGAAAATAAATTGACTTATGGATCCGAATCAGCGTCGCATTCGACCAAAAAAACGATGTAACCAATTCTTTTGGTTTGGGTAGGTTAGCAAACTACGTGGTTGCGGTTGAGCGAAGACAAATTATTATTGTGCTTTTTGGTGCATCGAGGGGTGAGGTTGCGACTCGAACCCCGACCAAAGGGTTTTGTTGCGTGGCCGCCATGGTGAGGCGTGTGTCTCAAGCCTTAAAACCCTTTGGTCGGGGTTTGAGTCATCTTTCACCCCTGCAGTACCCAAAGCAATACTAATTAGATTAGTAGAGCTCGAACCGCAACCACGTAAGCCGATTAATGTACCCAAACTAACTTTATAAGGAAGATAATGAACAATTTCTTTTTATTTTGCAGTAGACAACGTTCCTGTATTGTCAAAATATAGATTTTATCAGCCTTTTGAATAGGGTTTGGTATTAAGTACTTAAGTTCTGTATTTCTGTTTTCATTTTGCTGCTTGTATTTCAGCCAGCCGAGATTGTTTTAATCAATCTCAACCTGTTATGATACAAACATGAAGCAAAGACCAGCTTTCTGATTTTTCAAAGATACGATTTTTCTTGAAGAAGGTCCATCAAGGCATTAGCTATACGTTACTTAGATTTGATGTATTTTTGTAAATATTTAATTTATAGATACTTTTTCATCACATTAATTAAAAAACGAAAGAACAAAATAAAACAAAAAATAAAAACGAATAATAATTCAATGCCGACAAAGCTGAGACTTTTATTATCACGTTGAGCCTATCTAAAAGACTAAAACAAACGAAAATTTAAAAAGTGCCAAGTCAATGGCTGACTTTTTGCCACGTTGGATCTACAGTAGATTTACGTGGGACCGACAAGAGTAACTAAGTGGACCCCACATTGTTAACAATAATAATAATAAAACTAATAAATAACAGACAGAAAAATCCAACACCTAGCATCCACCAGAACACGAACAACTAAAGAATTCCATTGATAGAATCGATAAATAAACAAACTATTAGATTCCCAATTTCATCAAGCTCTTTTAGATCTCTAGGGAGGGTGCTCTCCAATGGAATCGGCGTCGTCGGAGGTGAAAGTGAACAAGAAGGCCGGTGGTGATGACTCCGACACCGGTAGCAGCGGCCGTGCTGGCCATCATAGGGTGGTTAGCGACGGCAATATCGGGATGCCCCGGGCGCCGATCGCAGGTGTGAGCCATCGGAGGATCGCCAGCGTGAGTGTGAATGGAAATGGAGGAGAGGAGGAGAGGGAGAGAGGGCATTCTGAGTACTTTGGGTGGGTATATCATATTGGGACTAACAAAATTGGGCATGAGTATTGTCACCTCAGGTTCATGTTTATCAGAGGCAAATATGTGGAGATGTACAAACGTGATCCTCATGAGAACCCTGGCATTGTATGTGTGATTTCTCTCTTTTTTTTTTAAGAAAAAAATTGCTCATTTTAGAATGTTTGTTTCTTTCTCTCTTCTTTCTTTTCAACTTGGTTTGGCGGTTGGTGGTTATACATTCAAGGATATGGTTCAGAAAAGGTTTAGATTTTCTTGACGGTTTATTGAGCTTAAGTGGGGTTTTCATGGTTTGATTGCCATTGGGGGTGTTTTGGAGCTTTTTTTTCTTGTAGAAAATATGGGGAAAATGAAAGAAAGGAAGTTTTTTTAATTTTAAGTGCTTGGTTTTTCAAGTTTCGATTGCCATTGAGGTTTTTGTTGCAGCCTGTTATTTGGGTGGAAAGAAACGAAAAAAGGTGCTTCTTCGATTTTTAAGTTCCGAATTTTTTTAGCGATGTCTTGCAGTTTGTTCTGGAAATATAAACTTGGACGACGCTTGAAGAGCTAAGATGGCATTCAAGGAAATCTGATAAGTGATGGAAGCATCTAATTGAAGAGGATGCTGAAACATTTGAAACAGGATATAGTTTGTGTGTTTGATTTGCTATGATATTTGTAGGATTATAAAGATTCTTAGAAACATGGATTGGTGACTTTGAGAAGTTTGCAATGATAATGATTGTTAGGAAGTTGCTATGATGCTCCGTTCTCCGTAAGTAGTCTTTAGCTAAGCTCCGAAACATATTTTTTGGGCCACGATTTGATTTTCTACGGTCAAAGGATTTAGAGTACATACTAGCATCTGTTCTGGTGATCTGGATTCATCTTTCACTATATGTGCTCATTGATGTTTGATGCATGTTTTATTAGTCAAACTCTATTCAGTTAGGTCTATCCAATTGCTCTATTGTTGAATTTCTATTAAGACTGTGCCTCAATATTTTCCTTGTATCAGAGACCTATAAGAAGGGGTGTGGTGGGGCCTTCTCTTATGGTAGAGGAGCTAGGGCGACGAAGGGTCAATCATGGGGTGAGTCACATCTTTTATGCTACGTGTATTCTTATCTGTACATAGGAGAGGTGAAATTTGTCATCTCCTATCTTCTTGTCCCTCTTTCTCTATCCTCCATTTTCCCTTTTATTGTCCATTCAACCTGCTATCTGACAGTTTTGATCGTTTCATTTGCAGTTTCTGTGTGGCTGATAATAAAATGTATCCTTAACTTAAATTGATTATTTAAAAATTGTGTAGGACGTTTACGTCATACGGTTTTACAGTCGATTGGATGAGGCGAAGAAGGGAGAAGTAAGTTACCTTCTTTTACAATTTTGTTTGATTTTATTTACTCCAAAGGAAAGTTATTAGTTATTATCTTCTCCAAACAAGTATGATCAAGCAGCAAGTGTATTGGCTTGTTATTAGACTCATGTTGTTTGCCACGCTAACTCTGACATTCACATTTATCTATTCATTCTAGCGTTGTAAGTCTGCTCAAACGAAAGAATTATTGCTTTTGTTTCTAGATCGCTTGTGCTACTGCTGGAGAGGTTCCAAAATGGATGGAGGCTTTTGATCATGCAAAACAACAGGTACTAGGAAGTCCACATTACATTCTCAGTAACTTGATCTGGTATTGCCCTATAATGAATAATTTTATTTATAAGATCTTGAGAAAATTAGTTGAACTGCCCCATTCAGTTGATCAAACTGTACTAATTATTGAACAAGGTCTTCTGATGTGATGAATCAATTCATCTCTTTTAAATTAAAACATTTTGGTAGACCTTGTTTCATGAACAGTTAGCCTGTAAAATCTTCTTTCTACAGGCTGAATTTGAGCTTTTAAGAGGAGGCAGTGCCAGAAACAAGCTAAACATGGAAACAGAGTAAGGTCACTTTCTTTGGCTTGTAGTTCACTTAAGTGGACTCCGGTTAGTCAGGTATTGTTAGAAGGTATTACAGCTATACTACTGTGGATTGGATTGGGGTGAAACAGTAAAGAATGTGCATTTTGTCTTTGTTTCCATTTCTACTTTTCCTTTCACTTCTTTTTTCGTTTTACTGATGGTTAGGAGGTTGACTAGGCAGCTGAATCTATTTGATACATTGTGTTAGGACTGTGATTTGCTTGTTTTTTGACATTCTAATCTATTTGATGCATGGTGTTGGGACTGTGATATGCTTGTTTTTTGACATTCTTGTTACCTTTATCTTGTGGAAGGATCAACCTAGAAGGACATCGACCTAGAGTGAGGCGTTATGCTCATGGATTGAAAAGGCTTATAAAAATAGGGCAAGGTGATGTCATCTGCATATCTTACTTCTACATGCATATTATGTTTTCTAGTTTATTCCTGTTTGTTGTCTCGAAATCATGGCACCTTAAATGATATTTGGCTCCTTCATCTTTATGCTCTTGATGTCTTTTAATGATGTCAGGTCCAGAGACGCTGCTGCGACAATCTTCGAATTTGGGTGGGCATTCCACTTCCGATGCATACTTTGAAGGGGAGGTAGGAGATGCAATTGAAGCGCATGAATGGAAATGTGTGCGTACAATAAATGGTAGTCTTCTTAGCCCTGTGACAGCTACTGCTAATTGTTTTCTTGTGTTGATATCCATTGAAATCTGTCTTAATGGTCCAAGCTGATTTTTTGCTCCACATTCTCCAAAAACTTTAAGGTGTCATTTTTCCTTCCTCAATTTGAAGTTTTTCATCATAGAATATATATGCATTCTTTTTGGAGGCATTATATGTTAGAATACCATTTGTTTGTCTTGAAACTTCTGTCATTTTGTAGAATGATGGAGCATAAAGCTCGGAAACATTTAGTACGCCTTTCTTGTCTTGAAGAAAGAAAGGTTCAAAATGTTGACTGTTTTTTTTTTTCTTGGACAGACTATTCTAGACTTTGTTTTCATTAAAGAAATAAAAATAAGCTCAAAGATGGACTCGTACCATGGATAAACTAACTGTGCAAGATATTGACACATTTGTTCGAAGGAGATGATTCCTTCAAATTATACTGTAACATACAATTTGCCCATGTTGTAGTTTATGGCTGACCGCTTTTGTGCTGCTGCTGATGTATATTTGTGAACTGCCTTCTAATATACCATTATTGGACAAGCTACTATGGTCTTTAGTTTAGTGAAACTTTCTTATAAATTTTGTTCCAGGTGTTCGAATTCTTGAGGACGTATCTAGTTCAGAGGTACTTTTATTTTTCAAGGTTTAGCATTATAATATTGTGAACACTTTCCTTTATTGATCATTTGGTTATCAGTTATGCAACTGTGATGTTTCATAAGGTGAAGCGTTTACATTCCAACAAAAATTTTAAGTCATTTAGATTATAGGTTGAAATGTCATACAAGGTTATATGTAGTAAGTGGAGTGACTGGTCACTGTGGCATTGGCTTTCTGTTTCAGGTTGTATGTGCTTGTATTTTCAAAATAATATGTTTATTTTTGTGATTTCTTTTGAAGTTCATGTCTGGTGTATAATTCTCCATCACTGAAAGATTGGAGATTTACAATCTGACCTATCTGTACTCTTTGTAGAGTGATAAAGGTGTACTTGTTAAGGCTGTTGCCGTCATTGATGCAAGTGCTGATACTGTTTTTGAAGTGATTTTAAATGTTGATCGACATAGGAGATATGAGTAAGCTGCTGTATCTGTCTTCTTTCTCAAACACGATTGTGGATATTTGATTTCGCCTGTAACTCTTTACAGGTGGGATATGTTGACGGGTGACTTGGAGCTATTAGATTCTTATGATGGACACTACGATGTTGTCTATGGGACATATGATCCTAAATATTTGACTCGGTAATTTTGTCAAATGGAACCGTGACTCTTCACATATTGCATGATGCATCACTGACTTCCAATGTTTTCTGGTTATTCAAAATTTAACATTTATTGGGAATTACAATCACTTGCTGCTCATGGAGTTGTTGTCGAAATGAAGCTGGTTTTAGTATCATCTTATTTTTTCATTATGATGCGTTTACTTTTTGAATGATGTATTCTGCAGGTGGCAATCAAATAGAGATTTTGTGTTCTCTAGGCAGTGGTTTCATGGACAAGATGGAACATACAGTAAGAATATTACTGCTGTAGTTAGTTTATTGTTTTCATGGAGTAAGATCCCCTCCTAAGGGATTGTACAACTTGGCTCTTCTTTTTCCCCTCTTACATTAGAGTTTAGAAAGTCTCTCTAGTTGTGCTATGTTTATTTTCTGCACCCTGTTTCTCTCTGTGCAATGTACGAACATGCTAGCTCTTTCACTATGATTCTCAAACAAAATTGGTTGTCAAGGCTTGTATGCTTCAAAGAACTCAAAACTTGGTGAAAGAAGTAATATTTGTTATGTTCCATAGTTACATAATGCTGGGATATGAGGATTAGCTTGTTAATACGCTATGACTTACTGACAAAGAAGTTTCCTAACCACAAACATATATAGCTCAAATGGTAGACAAACCATGACTTGATCTTTTTAAAAACCCAAAAGCTACTAAGTTTACTTTTTCTTTTTTTAAACTTGGACAAGTGTTAGTCTACTGAATCCATTTTGACACCTTTCGTGTGTTGGATGAAATTTGCAGCAATCTTACAATTTCCTGCTGTACATAAGAAGCGACCACCAAGATCTGGATATCGACGTACAAGAATCAACCGTAAGAGCATTAATTCACTAGATATCTTATGTACTTGTTCCGTTTGACTGCCAGATGGTTTCTACATTATTCTTGAAAGCATAGATACTCACTTGTATCCAAACAAATAACTTTAACTGGAAAAATCGGTCCAAAATTTTCATTGGGTCTACAGAAAAAAAAAATGTTTCTACTTCAATTAATTGTATGTTTCAAAAAGCTTCAAATTATGTAATCTGAGCATCCAGATGCTTGATATAAAATCAACATGCCACTTCTAATTTTCATTAGAATTTGTGAGGTAATATTAATTGTTATGTTTAGGACGGAATCTTTCTACCTCACTATTTTTGCATTACCATTATCTTACATATTCCTAGAAAATGAATAAATTTTCTTCCTGTTGGCCCCTTTTGTTGAGTTTATTAGGTTTCAACTGTCCCTTGCCTGAGTGAAGGTTGGAAATATATTCTTTATATATTTCACAAATCCTCCCAAGAGTTACTGAACATGTTCTACTATTGGTTATTTTTGACATGTAGCTTCTACTTGGGAGATTAGAAATTTAAACACTCCAATGGGTTCAGATAAAATAAGATGTCTTGTGACGCAAATGTTAGAGATTCATCAAGCAGGGTGGTGTAGATGGAAGGGAAATCGCTGTTCAAAGTTTGAAAAGACCATTCCTTATGCATTATTGTCTCAAGTGGCTGGTTAGTTAAATGTTCACCTTGTCGTTGGATTGACTTCGTATGGGGATTGTGGTTTGTTCACTAAAGAAAGGTGTTATATGTACTTATTTACATGTAATACATGATTCATCAGCTTGGGATTTACTTTTGTGGGTGTTTATACCATAAATTCACAAAAGCTTCTATGCTTTTCTGCAATTGATGTTATATTTGCCTCTACTTTTCGTTTACTTCCGTTGCCAGGTCTACATGTATTGAATGAGAGAATGGTATTAAGTGTTTTTTCACTTTTCCTATTTTTGTTGGATTGGTTGCTGAGGGGGTGGGCTTTTAATATACATATAATGTTATTGCATTGTCATTTAATTGTGGAACTTATAATTTTCCTTCTCTCAAGAATGTTTGTACTCAGTAGATCCCTAATGAAACATGGATTTGGATGACAGAATTTCTTACACGTTAGATGGCACTATTTTTTCTATTAAATTACTATTTCAGATTAGAGTACCATTAGAAAGGCTGTGACCTAATTAGTTTTACACCATTCTGTTTAGAATTTCTTTCATTTTCCCTATTATACCTTGTTTCCTGATGGTATGCAATGATTTGTTAAGAAACAGGAATTGCTCTCTCTTTTTCTTTTCTTTTTATTTTATCTTCAAATTTAGGGCTAGTAATGGTTTGTGGGACATGAGAAGTTTTTGAAATATCTAACAGGACAATGTGCAAAGGCAAGTCTGATGGAGTTAATTTTCACATGACATTTACAATATGATGATAAGAATGGCAATGATGTGCTTGTTTGGTCATCAGGTTTGAAAGAATATATAGGAGCAAATCCAGCACTCAAAGTTGAAGCTTCAACAACAGTTGTCCATTCAAAACTTTCTGATGTTTCCATCACAAGTAGTGAGGTTGAGGACACAGAAGTGAATGATGAATTTTATGATGCAATTGCTGCTGATGTATCATCATCATCATCAGATGAAGAGAGTGATGATGAGTATAGACATGATGAGGTCTTCTCCTTTTGCTTCCCATGAGCTTTTAAGAAATATTTTTGGATCTAACTGTGTGTTTGTTGTCCTATTAACAACTTTCATGAACTAATATTATGAAAAGCTCTGAACTGAACTCTTAATCTGTGTCACAGGACAAAAAGGTGAAACTGAAGAATGTTTCGTGGGCCATTGCAAGCCTTGCTTTGAAACGAACTTCAGGTCCTTTCTATCTGGATTTTATATGTCATACAATGTCTTCTGTTGTTTTCTGGATAAAGTTCTCCAATTTTATACTAGGTACACAAAGAATGTGCCTTAGTTTCAGACATTGTTTTATTTTGAACAATACACGTGAAGTTCAGAAGAAAAGGGCATATTTTTGTGCATGTTGTTAAATCATGGTATCTATTGTATGATATGTTCAAGGTTTTATATGGTGCTGAAAATGAAACGGACTACCAACTACATTTTCATAAGCCTTTGTATTCTTTTCTTTTTTCCTGTTTTCCTTGTATAGTTTTGTTAAAAGTCATTGTGGTTGCAGCTCCTGATGCAAATAAGGAATTGGATCCGAGTGTACCTCCAATTTCTCTTGATACAACCCAATTCCATGGATCTTTGCATAAAGGGAAGGATGAGAAAGACACAAACTGTTGGACTTGTCCAGATGGTACAGGATTTATGATCAGAGGAAAGACTTATCTAAAAGATAATTCAAAAGTACGCTCTTTTTTTTTCGGAAATTAATTCAAAAGTAGGTTTCTCCCTTAGAAATTTAATATGTCAGCTGATGTGAAAATCTAGGGTTTTCCTCCCTGTTTTGGTTCATTACTTTGAGATACATGCAAGCCAAGATGGCTGCAATTTCTGATCTGTAGGCTTTTAATTTTCATGTACTTGGCTTCTGAATGGAGAAGTTAAGCTATTGGTTTAAAGTCTTTACCTACCATTTTCTGCTTATATGTTAAATTATTTACAGGTGAAGGGAGGAGATCCCCTTCTCCAGCTGATAGCAGTTGATTGGTTCAAAGTTGACCAGGCCCTTGGCAGGGTTGCATTGCATCCTAGGTGTTTGGTGCAGGTATCACATTTTTTAATGTCACTAACTGTTTATTTCATTGGTCACTTTTCTTCTACATACATCTAGCATTCATTTTTTGCCATAAAGTTTGCTGTAACCATTTTATCGTTCAGAAATCTACTTTAGGATCATTGTCATTGGAGTAGTAACTCTTCCACTGAATTGCTCCACTTATTGCAGACAGAAGCTGGGAAAAAGCTCCCTTTTATCCTTATCATCAATCTACAGGTACCCCAGAGCAATTAATTTCAATATCCTCCTTTTTGACCAAGTCTTAATAGGAATCAGTGCTTGAAGTTTCAAATATATTTGTTATATTTGCAAATCGAGAGTCAACTGTTCAAACATGTCTACACGATAGAATTCCAAATAAATAATGTACTCGATCAATGTTTCTTCATAATCAATGCAAAAGTTTCAGTCTGGAAAAGATTCAAAAAGTTCCGAACTAGTCTATGATAATGGAACTATTTCTGTAGTATTGAGGCAATCCTTTTAGATTTCCTCTTAAGAAATGGTCCTAGTAATTTAATCGTATCCATGTTCTTGGATGGAGAGGAATAGAGGATCCTATTGACGATGTTGATTTGTGTTTTGTTTGGAGAGAAAATTATGCCCTTCTTGTGTATTTTGTTTCAGATTCCCGCAAAACCAAACTACAGTATGGTTCTCTACTATGCTGCAGAAAGGCCAATAAGTAAAGATTCCTTATTGGCTAAATTTGTTGACGGGACAGACATGTTCCGAGATTCAAGATTCAAGCTGATTCCAAGTATTGTTGAGGTATTAAACACATAAGAATGAGAAATTATTTTTGAACTATCTTTACTGGGCGTTATGCCATCAATATTTTGTAGGAGCTCATTTCCTTTAATTTGTACAGGGATATTGGATGGTCAAACGAGCTGTTGGAACAAAAGCTTGTCTTTTAGGGAAAGCTGTGACCTGCAATTACTTCAGACAAGATAATTTCTTGGAGGTAAAACATCTCCCAGGATTCTGTTAACCCTTTTGGTAGACTTGCTGAGGATCAATCCAACACTTTTGGTCTAAATTCAAGAAGGGGCATTGTGGTTTGTTGTAATAATTCTGATTAAAATCATGATATCAGTGTGTGTTCATAAAATGGTAGGGAGTTAAGTGATCATTTAGAGCCACAAGTGCTCCCACGTGCCTCTACCTTTTCCTATTTGTCCTCTCGAATGTGGGGGGTATGCTGGATTTATTTCAAATTAGAATTGGAGGCTTTTTTGTGAATGCTTGTACAAATATATTGAGATTTGTGTTGCTTAATTTCACTGATCAGTTGTATGGGGAACTTAATTACAGAAAATTGCCTTCTCTCTTGATACAGATTGATGTAGATATTGGATCATCATCTGTTGCAAGAAGTGTGATTGGTCTTGTCCTTGGATACGTAACGAGCTTAGTCGTTGATCTTGCAATTTTGGTTGAGGTTTGTGTATTACAACATTGACACTCTTTTGATTGATCAAGTTTATTATTATTTAAACCAAGTTCTCTGGCAATGTCTTCAATGCAATATTCCCCATCTAGTTACATATTCTACTAATAAGCAGATAAGGAACTCAATAATTGTGTCTCTTTTTCTGGATTGGTTTGAAAGCCAATTATCTTGTCAGCATCTAGTAGCTGGTTTCTTGTGGTGCATTCCCCTCTGTATAAACAATTTCGATGATTTCAATCACTCTATTTATTCAAATAGTCATAAGATGTATTACAGTTGTAGTTATGTATGAATGACTATATTTCTTCTTTTATTTTTCTTTTTCAGGCAAAAGAAGAGTCTGAGTTGCCAGAATATATTCTTGGAACTGTCCGACTAAACCGTGTGAGGCTTGACTCTGCTGTATCTTTATCTGAATAAGGTTTTAGAACTTTAATAACTTCGCCCATCTCTTTGTCCATTACCAAAGCTATTGTGCCAATAGCTGTCCAGTTTTTCTGCAAAATCTTAGTCCCCAAGAATGAGGATTTGATCATTAAAAACCCCTTATAAATTTGTGTACATTCATTTACAGGCCAACAGCCTGCACATTAAGCTTGTTCAGAATTCTTTCAAGAATTTAGAACCAAGAGTGTGTTTTGCAGTTTAATGACAATTTGTTAGAACTCAAGTCATTCACAAACATATGTTTCAGATTCATTCTGCTAATGCATTGAGTTACACCCTTTTTTGTTGTACTATAAATTATATACATTTGTAAAGGCTTCCATCACAATTTCCCTCAAGACCTTGGAATGTTTTATTCCAAAAAAGCTTCACATAAAAGTTAAAAGCCAATTCCACCACTAAACTGTAAGGAATGCTTCACTACATAACTAAAAAAGTCTAAAGAACTATTGAAAAAGAAGAGAAAACAAAGTATAAACGTCCCTTTCATCAATCCCTATCCTACTTAACTCCAACTGCTCTCCATCTTTTTTGGTTCAGCTTCACTGTTGCATGCATTTGCTTTAACGTGCAATTGACGTTTGTTTGTGTTGATTTAGATTTTTTTTTCCTCTTTTGTCCAAACATCTTCATCCCACCCTACACACATTCCCTTTTCGTGATTTGGCACATTAGTTTCTGCACCGCAAATTTTCTGAGTAGATTTTTTAGTTTTTTTCTCCTATTGGCTCCTCCAATGTGTCCATTGACAATAGAGAGAAATGGGACCAAAAGGGTATGGTTGGTGTTTTACTGATTCAGATGATGGTGCCATTGGCCCTGCCTGCCAGTTAATTAAACAAGGAAAAAAACAGGAAGATGATTGAATTAGTGTTAATGACACTATTTGTTATGAATTTGAATGAGCTTAAGATAATACCAAATCAAAAAAGCATTGAAAGCCTCCACATAGTCTTACGCCTTTCTTTGACCAATAATGGGTATCGAGTCTTTCACTCTTTTTTTTAATCCCTAAAAAGATGTGCTGGCCCCTTCTCCCAAGGCCACACGTTCAGTGGAGGGTTGTTCCTCTCTTTTTCTGATACCTGTGGACTGGGATAAGTTTCTCATAGAGTAAGATTCTTCTTCAAGTTTTGGCCATTTGGGTTCTATTAATTTCTCTTCCTCTTTCATAAATCCATAAGCTTTGCCTAGTTGAGTTATAGTTTAGTATTGAACTCATTCAGCATAGATCATGGTTCTAATTATTCTTTTTTGTTTCAGATACAAGATATTATCCCTCTTCACAAAAGCTTAAAAAACCATTAAATACTTTCACGGATCAATCTCTTATGCTAACCCTACCACTAGTTCTTAATATGAAAATCATAACACATCACGGAAAGTAACATAAGAGAGGAGGTTGATAAATCTTATGCCAACCTAAGCTAACTTTTAATAAAGTTGAAGCCAACTTAAAAATTTAGTTGATTAGCCTTACTCTTAGTTGTGATAATCTTCTAAGTAATGAGTGATAAGAGTGTTCGGTGGTTCGATTTGAAATTAATTGATTAAAAGTTAGCTTTATTAAGCATAAATTATATTAGGATCCAACTAATTATATAAATTGGGTCAACTCATCCTAAAGTCAGCGATCAAAATAAGTTTGATTAGGCTCTAAATCATTGTCATCATTTATGTTCAAATAATAGATATTAGACTGGTAAACAGTGGATGACTTGTAAGAAGACATAGAGGAGAAGATTTATAATAAATCTCAATTAAGAAATATTTGGGCAAAGTAGAATGGATGCATCAATAGAAAATATAAAGAAAGAAACTTTAATGGCATTCATTTAGTTTCAGAGTTTCAGACTTGGTCACAGGCTTTAATTATCACCCATTGAATGAGAGCAAATAATAACATACCATTGGAATGAATTATGTACATCACGAGACTCACTCTGAAGTCTGAAACTATATGCATGGATGAAAGTTTGTTGCAGAGGGAGGCAAAGATCCTCTTCTGAAGTCATAATGAAAGCACCAAAGCTTACTAGTTGTGACCACCTGTGCTGTTTCAGGAAAAAACATTTCATTTCCAATAATAATTCTCAGCACTCAGCAGTGAAAGTTCAAGCGTCATAAATGAAAAAGATGAAGAAGAAGCAATTAAACCCTCCAAGCTTTTCAAGCTTTTCTGTGTCTTACTCACTTAAATGCTCAAGCTTTTGACAGATATCTTCACTGCGGATTGCCTTTTTGCTTGTTTCCAAGTACGAACAGCACCTGTAAGTCTTTTGCTGCGTAAATTTAATCTCTGATACGAAATAGGAACGTGCTTGCCACATATATAGAACACTTAAAACACTGTTTAAGCTAACTTCTCCTGAGCTCACCTGCAAAATCAAACTTGGAATGCGGTACTTTATTAGTTTGTAGCCTTAACTGGCAAATAAGTACGAGAAAGTTTTAAGCTTTTAAGACCTGTCTGGAGGATAAGTTCATGAAAAAGATTTGAAAATCACTGTGTTTTTCTTGTTGGATTCAGAAATTTCTCCGTTAAAGACCTCACTTTGTGTTTTTGTTGTTTCTTGTTGGATTCAGAAATTTCACCGTTGAAGACCTCACTGTGAAATGATGAATTTTCAATTCTGTATCCTCTCTCTCCAGCTGGTACCATTTTACATATAATTAAAGTCGTTTAGTTCTCGTAAGAGACGTTAAATCCATCATTAAACTTCTACTTGGACCATGAACGAGTGTAGTCACTAGCTGCTACCAAATATGGAGTGTGTCCTTCAAGGACAGAGAAAAGGAGTACTCAAATCATAAATCAGGAAAAAAGATTGTTGCTTTTGTCACAACCGTTGTCTCTACTCTGCACCTGCTACTGTCATTTCATGTCAAGTACTTTACAAGGGTCTACTCTTGTTTGTATACAGTATCATCCGTTAAGAAATCCACCATTTATATATCAAAACATAACTTTCTTCCCTATATTTTTTTATTGGTTAGTTGATGTTTATATTATTTATCAGATTTCTTTAAGTTTTTGACATTAGCTGTCAAACATTGGGAGCTTTCATCACCTAAACCAGACTTTAAACTTTTCTTGGTGATTAATTCCGAAGAAGAAATTTTGACATGAAATCCTTAACCCATTTTGCAGAACAGATGATGCAACTATTCTAACATGCTTTCCAGGGAAAAATTTTCACCACAGGTGTTATGATTATACCATACATATAAACAGTATAAAGCTAGATCAAATCAGTAGGTATCATGATTATTACTCGTACCATGCAAGCTAAACCTGAAATCATCCCACTAAAGAGAGAATATAAACAAGGGAACTTTCCTTTCCCTCATGATAAAATAACAAGATATTGATTCCAAAGTTCATATCTTGAATTGTTTAATCCCCGTTTTAAATCAGATATCTGCTGATTGATTTTCTAAGCTGCAACTGGAATAAGAAGACAAAAATTTGAATTTTTAGTATTGAATTTTGTGCAAACTAACTTGAACCAAACTTATTGTTTAGTTATTTAAATGGTCTATTTAAAATATAAGATTTTTATGTTATTCAAAAATAGAAAACTATGGATAATTGGAAGGAAAAGCAAATGAAAAGATGCATGCTTCAATGAGAAAGCTAATAAATTTCTTAGTGGCCAACAACATAGAAATAAATCTAAGGCCTAAAGGGCCCTTCTTGCCTCTAAAAGCAATCCAATGATATTCCCATATCAACTAATCCACTATACGTCATTCCTTGCTCTTTTCTCTAGTCCCCATGCAGTCTTCATCTCAAAATACACACTCATTGAAAGGCAAAGGCAGTAACCTTATATCCTATACAAGACATATTTTGCCTTCTATTGGCAGGGTCTACTATTGTCCTTCTTCCTTCTTTACCGCGAGTTCCAATGGAGATATTCCATTACTTTTGCTTCAAGGTTTGCGTGGCTTTTACATTTTTCAGTCTGGTTTTTGCATCTGATCCTTACTCAGAAGCACTTTTAAGCTTAAAATCCGAGCTTATCGATGATGATAATAGCTTGGAAGACTGGTTAGTGCCTCATGGCGTGAACTCGTCAGTGGAAGTCCATGCCTGTTCTTGGTCAGGAGTCAAATGTAACAAAGACTCTACAGTGGTTGTAGGATTAGATCTGTCCTTGAAGAATCTAGGTGGCATATTATCTGGGGAACAGTTTAATGTCTTCACAGAACTTGTTGATCTCAACCTCAGTTATAACTCACTCTCCGGTCAGCTTCCCGTACATTTGTTCAATCTTTCCAATCTTAGGAGCTTTGATATTAGCAGAAACAACTTCTCCGGCCAATTCCCAGATGGGGTTTTCGGTCTTCAAAAGTTGGTCGTACTTGATGCTTTCAGCAACAGCTTTTCAGGTCCACTACCAGTTGATTTTTCCAAGCTAGAGTTTCTCAAAGTTCTCAATTTAGCTGGTAGCTACTTCAGTGGACCAATCCCATCAGAATATGGAACTTTTAAGAGCCTTGAATTTGTTCACTTGGCTGGTAACTCGCTCAGCGGCAACATACCACCAGAACTAGGCAAGCTCAAGACAGTATCTCACATGGAGATTGGTTATAACTCTTACCATGGAGGTATCCCATGGCAATTGGGTAACATGAGCGAGCTCGAGTATCTTGATATAGCCGGTGCAAATCTCTCTGGTACAATTCCAAAGCAACTCTCTAATCTTACCAAGCTCCATTCTTTATTTCTATTCAGAAACCAGCTCACTGGGTCGGTCCCAGATGAGTTTAGCGAACTCTTGTCTCTTTTAAGCTTGGATCTTTCTGATAATCGGCTTTCTGGGCCAATACCTGATAGCTTTGCAGAGTTGAAAAACCTTCGACTGTTAAGTTTGATGTACAACGAAATGAACGGCACTGTCCCACGAGGCATTGCGATGCTTCCAGCTTTAGAAACTCTGCTCATATGGAACAACTTCTTCTCTGGTTCACTTCCAGAAGATTTAGGAAAGAACTCAAAGCTCAATTGGGTAGATGTTTCCACCAATAATTTTGTTGGTAGCATTCCACTGGATATCTGTGCTGGAGGTGTGTTGTTCAAGCTTATGTTGTTTTCTAATAACTTCACGGGCAGTCTTTCACCTTCTATTTCGAATTGTTCTTCACTTGTTCGTCTTCGGATAGAAGATAATTCCTTTTCTGGTGAGATCCCTCTGAAATTCGACAAGCTTCCTGGTATAACTTATGTGGATCTCTCCAACAACAAGTTCACTGGAGGGATTCCCTCAGATTTGCCTCATGCTTCCAGTCTTCAGTACTTCAATGTCTCTCATAATCCAGGACTAGGAGGTGTTATCCCAGAACAGCTTTGGTCTCTACCACTCCTCCAGAATTTCTCAGCATCAGACTGCAATATCTCTGGCAATTTTCCTGCAACTGGATCATGCAATTCTGTTTCTGTGATCGAGTTACGCATGAACAATCTAGCAGGAAATGTTCCAACAAGCATTTCAAGGTGCTCGAGTCTTGCTAAGATGGATTTAGCTAACAATCAATTCACTGGCAACATACCAGAAGAAATTGCAGGTCTTACAGAGTTAAGTGTCTTGGATTTGTCACACAACAACTTCACTGGTCCATTATCAGCGAAATTTGGCGACTTTTCGAGGTTGAAACTTCTCAATGTGTCTTTTAACAACATCTCTGGTTCTATACCCTCCAACAACTTGTTTAAATTGATGGGTAAGAGTGCATATGAAGGAAATCCAAATTTATGTGGAGCACCTCTGCGACCTTGTTCCACATCAATGGCCATATTCGGAGGTAGGGGCATATGGAAGCTCATATGGGTTCTACTTCTGTGTTCAGGAGTTGTTGTTTTTCTTGTAGCATCAACCTTGGGGATATTTTACATCAGAAGAGAAGGTAAAGGCCAATGGAATATGATCTCCTTCAATGGACTCCCAAGATTCACAGCAAATGATGTTCTCAAAAGCTTTAGTTCCACTGAAACAATACCAGCAGGTTCTCCACCATCAGCTTCCACCAGCAAAGTAGTTTTACCCACAGGAATTACAGTCTCGATGAAAAAGATTGAACTTGAAGGAAAGGGAATCAAGACAGTTTCAGAATTCGTAACACAATTAGGCTATGCAAGGCACAAGAATTTGGTTAGAGTCTTGGGATTTTGCCACAACAAGCTCGTAGGCTATTTGTTGTACGATTATTCATCTAACGGAAATCTGGCAGAGAAGAACAGTATGAAGAAGGATTGGACAGTCAAGTACAAGCTCATAGTAGGTATAGCTAGGGGTCTCTGCTTCCTTCACCATGAATGTAGCCCAGCAATTCCTCACGGAGATCTGAAGTCAAGCAGCATTCTGTTTGATGAAAATATGGAGGTCCATTTAGCTGAGTTTGGCTTCAAGTACCTGGCAGAAATGGCTAAATCCTCATCTTCAGAAACATTTTCAATTAGAGAAGCAGGTAAAATTTTAACTCCTTATGTTGTTTCATGTAGGTTGTTAGTCCTACCAGGAAAGTTGCAGCTTGTCTTGAGTAACGAAGTTCTGAAAGTTATTATTTTCCTGGGATCTTTCTATACCGACAAGATCAGCAAACTTGATTTACTGTTTAGAAAGCAAATCATTTTTTTCAGTCTATTGACTCATCTTAAACCTTAAAAACTTTTGTTTTATATGCTTTGATCAGGTGAACTCAACACTTCCCTTAAAGAAGAGCTCTACGCAGACATATACAGCTTTGGAGAGATCATCCTGGAAGTCTTGACCAATGGCAGACTTACAAACGCAGGAGAGACCGTACAGAACAAGCCTCTGGAGGTAATCCTACGAGAGGTGTTTGCTGATAATGAAGTTAGCTCTACTAATTCAATGAAAGAGGAGATAAGATTAGTTGTTGAAGTTGCTGTCCGCTGCACTAGAAGTAGACCTTCTGAGCGACCATCAATGGAGGAGACAGTCAAGCTGTTGTCCTGGTCAAAGTCACAGAGAAACCAAACAGAACTGATGAAGCCAAATCAGTATACATAGAATTACCATTACAAGATTGATGAAAGTGTTGGATTTAACAAGTAGCTAGATCATGTGAGTGCTTGTGAGTTTTTGATTTTGTTGTTTGTTAATAGCCAGGATCTATATAAGTTTGTGTACTGTAAAAAAAAGTTTATCAGATCAATTCTAAATAGCACATAACAGCAACTATGCAACTTGTGACGATCTAAAAGTTGCATTGTGTGCGAGATTACTCGAGGTTCATGATGCTTAATTGGTAACCATTTCACAATTTTCTTCTCTCCTTCCAACCCTTTTTGTGCTGTTCAAATTCTTGACAAGGCAATGCAGTCTTTACAAAGCTATGCAAACTACTAAAATAGGATGAAAATGGGATTAGAAGACCGGCTGAGGGGGTATGAAATCACACGAGGAGAAATGCTCAAAGCCGGAGGAGTATAATCGGCTATTGGAGGAGGTGAAATGCTCAAAGCCGAAGGACTATGATCAGCCATCGGAGGTCGAACCGTTGAAAAGACTTAAAAGTGCAGCAATAGCACTGCTAATGGATGAGTATTAGAACTGGGGAAGAAGATTTGCTATAGGTAACCAAAGTTACCAAACCCAGAAAATTCATTGTAGTTCACTCCAAAACCAGCTTTTCAAAGGAAGTGAAATTCAATCTTTTGATAGGTTCATTACATGTATAAGACCTTTGTGTGGCTAATGAAGTTTGATATCTTTCTCTTTGAGTAAGATCTCAATTCTTGCAACAGTTTCCTTAGCCCTTTTCGATTTGGATATTGAAGAGTGTCTTAAGTTCTCAATTTTCCTTGGATTCTGAAAACCAGACAAGAAAAATTAGAGTTTTTTTGTTTTCAAAGTTGAAATTTTTATTGGAACGCCATTGCTGTCTAGCATTACAGATTATTTAGCTGTCGTGCTTGATCGTGACCAAAAAGATTCCATCTTTCAATTAGAACTTTGAATTTCACGTAATCCCATATCACCGGAACCACCGGAGGCACGAACTGTAATTTCACCTTCAGAGACATTTCCGCAAGCAGCTAGACTTCAAACTTCGCAACTTAAAACCCACCGCCTCCGCGACCCCACCAAAGCTATCAAACCTCCCATTCACCACATCAACATCCACCCCCAAGCTCTCAGCTCCGGCCGCCGTTACCGGCCCATGCGCTGCCACCACCAACCTCGGCCACACCCTCCTCACGGTCTCCCAATCCCACCCAAGTTCCACCAAACTCTTCAGCAACCCCTCTACTTCCCCAATACTCGTAAAGACCACCGCATCCAAACCCTTCTCTCTCCTCTCCACGATAGTCCTCGCGCATTTGGGTCCCGACCACCGAGTCTCGTACGCGTCTACACGAACCGGAACCCATCCGGATTCCTCCAATTCCCGGATAAAACCCGGAACTACCGGAGGCTCAGTTAGACCCACCACTCTTGGAACCGGACACAGCACTCTCCGACCAAACCCTTCTCCCAAACAACGTACCATGTCGGCGGGAGTCGCTGTAGGAGGCACCAAGACTCGAACCTTTTCATTATCACCACAAAACCGACGCAAAAACTCCTCATTTATCAGCTCCGCATCTTTTCCCAGTGCGGCGACTATGAACTTGTCGCCGGAGGGAGGGAGTAGAGGGGTGGGGAGGGAGAGAGAGGCAGCAGTGACGGCGGAGATGGCTGTCCGGGAAGGGAATGCAAGAGCGGAGAAACCAGTGAGAGAGTTGGGAGCGAGGTGGTGGACTAGGGCTTGTGGAGTGGGTTTGGTGGTGATTGTTGGGCACCATAGAGGAGTTAGCGAGTTGAGGGCGAGGAGGCGAGAGAGCCTGGCGGCGTAGTTCTCCGGCGTAGTGAATGCAACGATTGGGTTGTGCGTGGTGCTCATTGTTTTGTGATTACAATTTATCGAAGTTGGGACTTGGGAGTCCTTAGTTTAATAACAACAGACTAAATTGAAAAATGTCTTCTAGCAGAAAAAATTTGTAATCATCTCAACCAGATCATCCATAAATTATAGTTTTAACCATTCTAAGACCCTAATACTGAGCTTAGAGAAAGTTAGGCAGTTCAACACTTCACTCAGTAAAAGTTAGGCAGTTCCTATTCTCTGCACTACAAAATGGTGGCGCCAGATACACAATCAGGCTTTGCATAGGCTAAGATAACAATTCACATATACGGAAACACATGACATTGCTATGACTTCTGACTAGTTTGAGGTCCATACATAAACCTGTCCTCCACCCGTGGCTCCTGCTAGCATCCCGACTTTATAAGGGTGTGCAGCAAATCTGCATGGAATAGCAGTAAGGTCCGGACTTTGCAGTGTCATTATTGTTCTTCTTTGAGCAGGTGATATTACATCAACTCCTCGTTTCATGCTGCCTATGAAGATATGAGAATCATCCCAACCCCATATTGCTCTGTTTACAGAAATTGAAAGATGGTAACTGTTAGATAAGATTCCTTATTCTTTGGTCCTTGCATAGCAGACTGTAATAACCTTGGATTAAAGTGTCCGTTTCAATATTTCAATGGTCTACTTATTGGCAAAAGAGATTACCTGAAATTAGAAATCCATCTGCCAGTGTAATTGTTGTGTGGTATCATGGAAGTCTCCTCAAAATTAACACCATTAAATACACCAACTCTGTCATCAGTACTGCAAGAAAGAACAAAGATGAAGCAGAAAAGGATAGTTATTAGGATGAGGTTAAGTTACTGTAGGTTCTCATAATGAGAACAAAAGTTGCAAGACAAGAAGGCATTATAAATGTCAAAGAGTCAATATCATAAAGTCCATGAAACAAAATAGTGTTTGTGCAGGTTAACCCCAGGCCAAGGGTAACTATTTACCTGGTTGTTGCAAGGGAGACTCCATAAGGAGAGAAGTACGCAGAATGCACAGGCCTCTTATGAGAGAATGTCTTCAAACATGAGGGTTTATTTCTAGAAATACTTCTCAAATCCCATAGGCGAGCGGACCAATCTGTAGAACTCGTAGCCATAATGAAAGGGTTTTGTGGATTGAAATCTATGGTGTTGATCCTGTCCTCATGTAGAATCCACTGGGATGCAAATTTTCCCATTCTCTCATCCCAGATGCTCAATCCTCCATGACCCTCACTCAGATATAAGTTCTTCATCTCATTTGGTTGTTGAGAGAGAGTATATATAGCCTCATCACCATTATAGACTAGATCAAATACTTCTTTTTCGACATCCATTAGTCGGATAAAACCATGATAACAGCTGGTAAATACCTACATAGCATTTAACAGATACAAGTGAGATAAATCTATAAGAATTCAAATTGCCATGAGTATGCGATGTAAATCATATTCTACACAAAACTCAAACATTCAAATGTCCATTCCTGATTTCACAGCAATGCAATGCACTACCAATAACTTTCAGACAGAAGAACCTGACAACATAATCTCAAAACCAAGATGTCTTTAACTTGCCAAAGGCAAATCCATAACAAACAGCAAATCCGAAACTATAAACACTAGCTGTTCAAACTTCGCAAACAAATCCAAAGACACAAAATTTATCACCAAAAGTACCTTGGATAAACAAGCTCTCTGAAACAAAATCCCAGAAATTGGCCCATTATGCGGCGAATACAAATATATCCCCTCATCCTTCTTCCCTTGAAAATCCATATTCCAAAATGCAACATCGCCATATTTATTCCCTGCTGCAACCATCCTCACATCCTCACGTGGCAAAAAATAAACCACCAATATCTTCCCCTGAAGAAGCCTTGCAATATTCTCTGGTTTCAGATCCATCGACCCCAGATCAAGATCACTCTTAAGACCCATCCCAAAATCCAATTTTTTGTTTTTAATCCCACCTTTTACCAACGTAAAAGAAACCCCGTCCCTTGCCTCCTCATCAAATTCTTCCTTAGTTGAAACACCTAATTGGGGTTTCTCCTCAGTAACCCGCCCTTTAGGATTATCACTCACACCCTTTAGCAACCTAAAAGAAACCCCGTCCCTTGCCTCATCATCAAATTCTTCCTTAGTTGAAACACCCAATCGGGGTTTCTCCTCAGTAACCAGCCCTTTAAGAGTATCAATCAATGCTCTGTCAGACCCAGTTCCAGTATACGCGTCCCTCATACTCAATTGGCCTAGAACACTCGCTAAGGGTTTCTTGGGATGAATCGGGACGGCAGGTTTAGTAGTAGAGTCGTTAGAATCATCAACAATACCATTAGAATCAGGAGGCAATCCCCGAGTACGCAGAGAACGTCTGATGACAACAGGGCTCTGGATTTTGGGTTTCTTCTTCTCGAGACTGACTTTATAGGATTTGGAGGATCCAACTCTGCTCAGTAGAAAAATAACAACATTTAAAAAACAAAGCAAAAAAAAAAGACTCGTTTTCTCACTTCAAAAACCAAAACACAGACACAGATAGAGAGAGAGGGAGAGAGACAGAGAGAGGAACCTTTGACGTTTCGTGTTGGCGGAGAGTTCAGATGCTTTGGTGTGGATGTTGAGGGCTGCGATCATTTCTCCGTTCCGGCGAATGTTCTCCAGCCGCTTTCGCTCATACTCCGTGAGTTCATTACTTGACGCCATTAGAGACAGAGAGAGAGGTCTAGATTTTTCGCCGAGTTTAGAAGTCGGAGGAACTTCTCTGGTTTTTGTATGAGAAATCGGGTGAGTAAAAACGGCGGCATATTAGGAATTTGGCGGGAATAATTAATTAAAGATTAATCAAATCTTACAATTAAGAAATATTTTTAAATTTAGTTTAAAAAACTTGAATTTAATATCAAGTTAACAAAATAAGAAGTAATTTTTATTTCTCTTTTATTATAATGTGATTTAATATCAAGTTAATATATATTAAAATTAATTTATAAATAAAATATAATTATCAATTATTATTTAATAATATATAATAATTTCCTGACAAATTCAAAAGAGATTAAATATAATTAACGTTATTTAATTATTTATATAAATTATCTTTAAATTTTATATAATGTGTAATTATTAGATATTAACAATCAAGTTTTGTTAAATTACTCCTTTGATTTATTTAAAATCATTTTTAGAAACCAAATTTTTTAAAATTAGTAAATAATAAACTACGAAAACACTAATAATAAACTTAACTCTTTCCTAAAATTTGAGAACACTTACATGATCAATTAGAACATTAAGCATCTAAGAATAGTGTAAATGGTAAAACATTGAAGCTTTTCAATTTAAAGATATTAAATAATTCATATTTATTTTAAATAAAGTAATTTATTAAAATATATAAAAGTAAAATTATTTATATTATTTTAGTAAATACTAGTGCAATTGACACCGTGGAAATTGAACATAGGTCAACCTTTTGAAGTTGCATGCCAATACAGCCATGAGAACCATCCATGAGACCATGACCGAACCAGCAAACCAACCAACCGCTATAACAGCCGATAAGACCGTAGACATTCGTCAGCCATTAAAGCATAACAGGCGGACCCGAGTTGGTCGATCGTCCATTGCTTTTTTTTCAGTGTCTGTAAGCTCCTCAAGTTGGCTATAAGTATCTCAACCAAAGCTTGAACCAGAAGCCCTTCTGTCTTCAATTACGTGCTAACAACTTATATCAGTCTCTCCCTTATATTTTTCCTCCCTCGTCTCTCTCATAGCCTTATGGACGAAGAGGGAGAGACATAGGCCGCTTCCTTTCCGTCCGTTTAGTGCATAAAACATCAGAGAATAGCCTTTTGGACGTATTTTTTCCTTTTCTTTTTCTTTTTTTCCCCCCCTCTTTTCCTGGTATAGTGTTGTAGTTTTCTTATAGGTCGCCATGGCTGACATTTCCTTCGAACAGATAAAGAATGAGAATGTTGACCTGGTAAGCAAGTTGTCTCTTTCACATGTTACAAAGGAGAAAAAAATAAAATGAAATGGACGTACCTCATTGAAGCTAAACTCTTGATGTTTTGTGTCCGTGTTTTTTTGGATTGTGCAGGAGAGAATTCCCGTTGAAGAAGTGTTTGAGCAGTTGAAATGTAACAGAGAGGGGTTGACCACAGCAGAAGGCGACAAGAGGCTTGAAATATTTGGTCCCAACAAGCTTGAAGAGAAAAAAGAGAGCAAAATCCTCAAGTTTTTGGGGTTCATGTGGAATCCTCTATCATGGGTCATGGAAGCAGCTGCTATTATGGCCCTTGTCTTTGCCAATGGAGGTGGTATGGATCCAGACTGGCAAGACTTCGTCGGTATTACGGTACTGCTTCTTATAAACTCCACCATCAGCTTCATTGAAGAAAACAATGCAGGAAATGCTGCTGCTGCCCTCATGGCTGGTCTCGCACCTAAAACCAAGGTAATTTCGACCAGCTATGTTCACATGGCTTGAAGCAAGATATGAAATTATTGTTTTAAAAAAAAGATTTGGGTTCATGGTAGATGTGGGAATATTTGTAGGTCCTGAGAGATGGGAAGTGGAGTGAGCAAGAGGCAGCCATTTTGGTTCCAGGAGATGTGATTAGTGTCAAGTTGGGAGACGTGATTCCAGCTGATGCTCGTCTCTTGGAAGGAGATCCTCTCAAGATTGATCAATCTGCACTCACTGGTGAATCCCTTCCAGTCACCAAGAATCCAGGGGATGAAGTCTTTTCAGGATCAACCTGCAAGCAAGGTGAGATAGAGGCTGTTGTTATTGCCACTGGTGTTCATACCTTCTTTGGAAAGGCTGCTCATCTTGTTGATAACACCAATAACGTTGGTCACTTCCAAAAGGTATAACTACTACTCGTATCATTACCTACCGTAATACATTACACTTCCATATTTGGTATAATGAGCATTTTGCGCTGTGTCCACATTTCTCAGGTGTTGACATCCATTGGAAACTTCTGTATCTGCTCAATTGCAGTAGGAATGGTCATTGAGATCGTAGCGATGTACGCAATAGAGAAAAGGAAGTACAGAGATGGCATTAACAATCTCTTGGTCCTTCTCATTGGAGGTATCCCTATTGCCATGCCTACAGTCTTGTCAGTGACAATGGCTATTGGGTCTCATCGCCTCTCAGAGCAAGGAGCCATCACTAAGAGGATGACTGCCATTGAAGAAATGGCTGGGATGGATGTCCTCTGTAGTGACAAGACAGGGACTCTCACACTTAACAAGCTAACTGTCGACAAAAGCCTCATCGAGGTCTGTCATACAATATGTTTCTTGGTTTTGGAGGTGCGAGGGTGGTACGTCATTTCATAGTGTTCCCTTTAATTTCAGGTATTTTCAAATAGCATAGACAAGGACACTGTGGTCCTACTTGCTGCTAGGGCTTCCAGAGTAGAAAACCAGGACGCCATTGATGCTTCAATTGTTGGGATGTTAGGCGATCCCAAGGAGGTATGGAGTTGCTTTTACTTGTGGATATTGGCAACTCAACTTTCTTCATAAAAACAAGGAGCACCTAAAATAGGAGTTTTACTTCGCATTCTCAGGCAAGAACAGGAATTACTGAAGTACATTTCCTGCCCTTCAACCCTGTTGATAAGCGCACTGCTATTACTTACATTGACAGTAACGGTGATTGGCATAGATGCAGCAAGGGAGCTCCCGAGCAGGTATGTTAGAACTTCTGAAATATAAATATGATACGAAACACAATATTCCACACCTGTGCTAACTTTTCTCCTTCTATGTTAGATCATTGATCTTTGTGGACTCAAGGGTGAGATAGAGAAAAGGGCTCATGCAATCATTAACAACTTTGCTGACCGTGGCCTCCGTTCTCTTGCAATTGCTCGTCAGGTAGATCAATTTCTAAACAGTGAAAATGTATGATTTGCTTACTTGACCATATGTTTTCTGTCTCCATCCATTTATAGACTGTTCCAGAGAAAAGCAAGGAAAGTGCTGGCGGACCATGGGAGTTTATTGGGCTCTTGCCTCTCTTCGATCCTCCGAGGCACGATAGCGCAGAGACCATTCGACGGGCACTTGAACTTGGTGTGAATGTTAAGATGATCACTGGTGACCAGCTAGCTATTGGCAAAGAAACTGGTCGCAGGCTAGGAATGGGCACCAACATGTACCCCTCATCTTCCCTTCTGGGTGACCACAAGGATGAGTCAATTGCTTCAATGCAAATTGACGAGCTCATTGAAAAAGCTGATGGTTTTGCTGGCGTCTTCCCTGGTAATAGGATTCAATTACTATAATTCATTAGACTTCTCTACAGAAGATTTACCGTGTTAGTCTAATCAATCACAACTTCGGGGTATGCAGAACACAAGTATGAGATTGTTAAGAGGCTACAGGATAGGAAACACATCTGTGGTATGACTGGAGACGGAGTCAATGATGCCCCTGCACTGAAGAAGGCAGACATTGGTATTGCTGTGGCAGATGCAACAGATGCTGCTAGAAGTGCCTCAGACATCGTTTTGACAGAACCTGGATTGAGTGTGATTGTAAGCGCTGTTTTAACAAGCAGAGCCATCTTCCAGAGAATGAAGAACTACACAATCTATGCAGTTTCTATCACAATTCGTATTGTTTTGGGATTCATGTTGATTGCACTTATCTGGAAGTTTGACTTCTCACCATTCATGGTTCTGATTATTGCCATCCTCAATGATGGGACCATCATGACCATCTCGAAGGACAGAGTCAAGCCGTCTCCCGTACCTGACTCCTGGAAACTCAAGGAAATCTTTGCAACTGGAATCGTGCTAGGAACCTATCTTGCAATCATGACGGTGGTCTTTTTCTGGCTTGCTTATGAGACTTCCTTCTTTACCGTAAGTGAACCACTTCAAGTACAACTAATTTGATTACATCACACAGGAAACCAACACAAAATGATGATATTTTGCAGGATAAATTTGGTGTGAGAGAAATCAATGATAAACCAGAGGAGATCATAGCTGCTCTCTACCTTCAAGTCAGCATCGTCAGTCAAGCACTCATCTTTGTAACCCGGTCGAGGAGCTGGTCCTTCATTGAACGCCCTGGTATCTTGCTGTGTGTTGCTTTCCTTGCAGCACAACTGGTCAGTAGTTGTTATGATCATTTCTATCCTCTTTCTTGATTTTCACATATCCTTCTATATTGACATTGTTGCTCTGTGAAGGTTGCCACAATCATCGCTGTATACGCAGACTGGGAATTTGCACGTATCAAGGGTATTGGTTGGGGATGGGCAGGAGTGATCTGGATTTACAGTCTTGTTTTCTACTTCCCACTCGATATCCTAAAGTTCTTGACCCGCTATTCACTCAGTGGAAAGGCATGGGATAACCTGTTGGAGAACAAGGTTTGTACAGAATAATCTCAACAAAAACAAATGTCCAACTTCACTATCACATTCTTACTGCATTTTCTTTATGCTTATGTTTGAAAAATGGATTCCAGACTGCTTTCACAAGCAAGAAAGACTATGGAAAGAGTGAGAGGGAGGCTCAATGGGCTGCAGCTCAGCGTACACTCCATGGCCTCCAATCACCAAAAGCCAGGCCACTCGAAAAGACTAGCTCTGGGGAGTTGTCTGATCTTGCTGAGCAGGCCAAGAGACGTGCAGAAGTTGCAAGGTGAAGAAGACTTTTAGCCCCTTCTCACATTGAACTACTAGGCTCGATGATAACTTTTGTAAAAGTTCAACATGTAGACACGTGAAAATTCAAAGAAACTTTTCTTATATGATAATGAGTGGCAAGTTTTAACCTTTGGATTATATCTTACAAATATGTGTTCATGTGTACAGACTCAGGGAGCTTCACACATTGAAGGGGCATGTTGAGTCTGTGGTGAAGCTTAAGGGGCTGGACATTAACACCATCCAACAACACTACACTGTTTAATCAGGCATGCGAGTGTGTCCATATAAGGCTAGTGCATTATGGGAGCACTATCAAGTACTAGAAAGAGGATTGAGAGGGAAACAAACTGAGAGCTAACCTCGGTTTGCTTTAAGCTGATATATGTTGTTGCTAGTATTATTCATAATCTATCAATTGAAGGCTTAAGGAGCTAATATTAATAGTACGAATAAACTAACTTTTTTCTCAACTCAAGACTTGGTGTCTTGGTCAAATTTCAAACATATGCTTTACGCTGCTTACCACCACCTAAAGCTTTTGTCCGCCATCTTTTTACAATGCCAACCTAATCAGCTTCTCATTATCCTCCAAGCATTTCTATACTTAAGTAAAACTTAAGCCTTAGTACCCTCGACAGACAAGGAGCAATCACCAACAACCTGAATTATTCTTATCTATAAAGTCTCGGATGATTACAGTAAACCCATGTAGCTTCTAAAAAACTTTGAATGACCAAAGAATTCCAGAAGATCAATCAAAATGTGGATCAAGGACGAAACTAAAGTAGGGCTGAGAACTAAAAAGGCCAATGGAAATTACTGATTTGCTACTGATGCGTTGAGCATAAGTACCCAAGTGAATATAAACAACATAAACTGACTTTAGGCGACGTAATATCACAGTAGTACATATGAATAGAAGTACCAAACCAAGCTGAAATCGCAACTAACACGGTCATACGATTCCCAAATTAATGGTTAACATTGAAGAAGCTGCAAACTTTATATCAGCTATTCTTCCATCTCAAAAACCTAGCTTGGTACGGCGCCAGTGCCTGCGCTTTGCATTATACCTGCCAAAACCCCCATAACAAAAACAAATCAGCACTAATCAAAAAACGAAAAATTAAAACAAAAGCATTGACATTTTATAAAACGGATTACCTTATGGTGTTATCCGTTCGCATGCGAATCCAGTGAGGAATGGGCCTGTTCTGTCTCATCTTCTTCGCCAGCTTCTTCTTGATACGGAAGGACTTGTGTGACGGCTACAAAATCAACAACAACACAAATTATAGCCACGTACTAAGAGATAGAGATTGAGAGACTATACTCCATTTCCAGTAGAGTTCAAAGCAAAACCCTTCTTTGGGATAGAGAGGGAGTACCATTTTCGAGTCTCCTGAAGTTGCACACACGAAAAACCCTAGGACGTTAAGTTCGTTCGTTGATTTTATAGGCGTCTCATTGCAGCCAAACGACGTCGCTTAGATGTTCAGATATGGGCCTGTTTGACCATGGGTTTCTAAATAATATACTTTTAGGTCCTATTATGCAAATATGACAAATTCAAGGACTGTTTTCGTAATTCGCGTTCTGAAGTTCTTATAAAGAAGGCATCGAACCAGTCCCCACCATAGAGGCTTTGAAGGTCTCCCGCAGACAAACACAACCCTCTGCCGGTAGACTACTCTGATATGAGCCTTTGGGATTTTGCGCTTTGACTAATTTGGTAATCCAATCGGACGGTTCAGAGTTATCGTCTCTCACAGAGATATGCCTCGCACATCAAACCGAAAGCGAAAGGCGGCCCCACCAATTTCCTCCTCCATCACATCACCAGATGACGATCATAACCCCCGTCCTGGTTGGTCTCCGTCACAACCCGAAACGATGATTTTTCTTTCCTTTTCTTTACAATATTTCTTTTGTTTATCTTGTTTGGCTACCGAGAAATCGAGAGAAATTTCGGAGGCAATGATTGACAAATCTTGGAGCTTTAAACTTTCTTGATTGAATGAATTTGGATCTTGTGACGTGGAACGAGATGAAAGTACAAAATCGAATAGAGAGGAGAACTGTTGGTTTAAATTATAACGTAGGAGTAAGTAATCGCCAAGCAAGGAGTAGTTGACGAATTGTTGTATAGACCCTAAGTAGATTGGGGCTTTTATCCTTTTATTCGTTTACTCGTAATATATCATGTGAGTGTAAATAAAAGTTAAATCTTTTGGCTTGTTAAGTATCAGGTTACTGCTTTAATTAGGATCCAAATATTTTAAGCTTTCCCGCCTTTTTTTAATCCTGATTAAAAGATGGTTTGGGGTTAATGGTTTAGTTATTTGATAGTAATTTGAGTTTTGGTGGGATGCACAATGACTCTTGACAATATCCAATTTCTAGAGGCGGCATGTAGGATAGGATTCTTGAGATGAACATAAGAAATGGAAAAGGATCGTTTTGTGTCAATAATGTCAATAGAAAAGACTTTTGTTATATATGGGCTCATGGTCATATCCAAAAGATTGATACTTGCTTACTGTTTGGCTCCTTTTTGAGCAAGTAAACCTAGTTGAGAATCGTTCAATGTAGTTGAAGCTGATGGATGGCATGATTATGCTTGTTCTTGCACTACTGCAATTGAAATATAGGAAGTGAAAGTTGATGTTGCTTCAAGCTTTTGGTGCAGTTATGATAGCCAAAGTTCTCTGTGAAGCACTTACTTTTGGTCCTGAATAACTTTTTCTATTTTCTGTTGCTCTCTTCTTGTTTGGTTACTGCCTACTTTCTTTGATGTATTATTATATTTGTTCCACATCAGTTAAAGCCAAATCGAAGGGGATTGATCGGATAGATAAGCTTTTTTACTCGTACGCAAATAGTTGCTTGGGCATTATCGAGTAAGTTTGTCTCCGGCATTTTAGGTCTTTATTGTTTGCAGATTTGTGTGTTGAAGGCATTTTCATAAGAATTGGTTTCTTGGAGAGAGTATTATTTTCATAGTTTATAAGTGAATGATGTTAGCATTTGAAAGTTGTTCATTTTTTTTAGCCGTCTGAGAGTTGTAAAAAACCATACTAGCTGTAGTAAGTGAGAAATGTAGATATCAGTTTCCTATCCTTAAGAATATGGACTTTGCAAGAAAATTTTAAGTAATTGTCTGCTCTGAAAGTGGCTAATGTTGGCTTGTAATTGGCATAGTGATTGATATATCATGGATTATATATGGATTTTATGGTAGCAAGTGACTTAGGATTATCAGAGATTGATTGTAACTAGAAACCTTATGTTTCTTGTATTCATATGATTACTTAAACAGCCCAGAAGGAATTGAAGCACTGTGTTCAGATATGCAAGTGGAGCACACTGACATTAGAATCCTGATGCTTGCATGGTATTTTTTGTACTAGATGTGCTATGACTTTATTGCCTTTATTGTCACCCATAATCTGAACTCTCTTGGTCTATATATTTCAGGAAAATGAAAGCTCAGAAGCAAGGTTTTTTCACCAAGGTACAGAATATACACGATCTTATTGCATATGATTCGAAGTGTTCTGGTGATGCAGAAGATTCTGAGTTCACACATGGAAAAAGCCAGAATTAATCATAGGGATCTAAAACAAAGAAAAAGGATTTTCATTTGTGTGTGTGTGTGTGTGTGTGTGTTTAAACACATTTGAAAATGTCAAGTAAAGTTACACAATTGCATATTTTTACACATAAAAGCCTAGTCTGCTGAATGAATGCTATATTTAGTGAAATGCTGGACCTCATGTTTCTATATTATAATATTTTATATATATATTCTTACACACATATATATATATATATATGGATACACTTGAAAATGTCATGTAAAGTTACATAGCTGCATATTTTTACGCATAAAGCCCCTTCTGCTGAATGAATGCTATATATTTAATGAGATGAAGGATAGCTCATGTTTCTATTATAATTTTGGTAGCTGCCTTACTTAAGACCATTTCTTTTATGTGGATGTTGAATATCCAGTTTCACTGGTCTTGTGTGGTATTTTATCTTTCTTTAATGCTCCTTCATACTTATTCCCTGCTTTCTCTCATCCTTTAGGAAGAATGGCAAACAGGCTTGAAAGGTCTCCAGGCAGATTCTGTTTTAAAATTGAAGAGAGCCCTTCCACGACTGGAGAAAGAGGTAATATATTTTTGGTAGAGTTTATGTTTTGCTAGTTCATGAGACTAGCTTCTTAGAAACTGAGTGAAATACTGATTTTCCATTTTTATGTCCTGGAAAGGTGGGAACACCAGAAAACTTTCAGAATTTCTATTCTTACTCATTTCGGTACTGCCTAACTGGTGAGCTTAGTTTCAAGATTTGTGTGCTTTAATGTGTTAGAACACTATCTGATGACAATTTCCAATTTTTTCTTCCTGTACTAATTTTGCACTATATTAATTCTTGATATTAATTTCTACAGAAGAGAAGCAAAAATGTATAGACATTGAAAGCACCTGTCAATTGCTGGATCTTGTGCTTGGATCACAATTTCGTTCAACTGTTGATTCATTGATTGATTACCTGAAGGTAGCTTCCCCTTGGCCATGGAATATGTATTCCTCTTACATAAACGTTCTTACATATGTCCTGACGCGATCGTCTGGCAGGTCCAGAGTGACTATAAGGGGATAAATATGGACCAATGGATGAATTTTCTTCGTTTCTGTAATGAGGTAAGGCAGTAATTTCTGCCTATGCTTTGCGAGTCTTGAAGTGGAGTTTAATTACAGGCAATGAGTTGTTGTGTGACCAGGAGTTGAGTCGATTTTTTGATTCCTTTCATCAAGTTGAAATTTAAGCATGGGGGACACAGAAAAAAGGGATTGGGTTGTTGAGCTCATACCAACCTCAAAAATTTTCAAGAGCTTGCAGGGGATTATTCTTTATGGAGATAACTTTGGTTTAGTTGCTTTAAGCTTGTCTCTTGCTAAATAGCTTCTTTCAGGCTTTTGGGAGACTTTACATTTCCTTGTCGGTCTACTGAAGCTTAGTGCCTAAGTGTTGTTAGTAGCAATTCTAGCTCTTCAACTTCAAGTTAAAAACCTCTTCCCTTTTCCTGTTCTTTTTGCAGATGAGCTTAACAGATCTTGGGAAATACGATTGCAACCAAGCTTGGCCCTTGATTCTAGACAATTTTGTTGAATGGATGAAAGCAAAGAATCGATAATCTCAATTTGTTTTTTGTTTTGACCGTTTTTACCCTCTCTTTTTTTATTTTTTGACAAAACGTTCAAGCTAATCGAAGTAAAGTTTGTTTGATGTTACTAAACAAGGCCAGGAAGGCAGAGTTGTCTCAGTTTTGACTGATACTGTTCAGGAACTTCCCAAGCACAATTACAATGATAATACAATTGAAAAAACTATTGAAAGAACAATTGAACCTTCGCGTTCATTCACTCCATGACCCTGAAGCTGCAAGCCAGAAACCATGTCAGATATTCATGTTACAGCAACATCTTTCTAAAAGAATCTATGTACTAAAAGCTTACCTAGTCTTGAGAGCTTCCATTCATTATCAAAGCTGAGAGCCCAAAAGAAGTAGCCAAGAAGCTTGAGATCCCTAGCGTATGATAGTTTGGCGGCTGTGGAGTTCATGTCATCATAACCAACCCACAGTGTTCCTGCATAAGAGTATGTGGACACAGTCTGTGGATCGAAAACCACTGTAGCTCTATTCTCTTCGTTCCTCCTTTCCAACTGCCTAAACGTCAGAACACCGTTAATGGGTCCGGGCCCCAACGCCGGAGCTCCGATACCATTCACATTTGGGTCTTTAAGCTGCCACGTCCTCCCGTATTGCGGGAGTCCGATGACCAACATGGTACGAGGAAGTCCCGTTCCAAGCCATGAGTTAAGTCCGTAGCTTGTACTTATGTTACTGGTAGGATCATACAGCAAGGCATGTGCTCCAGTGACCTGAGGCTCCCAAGAACCATGGTAATCATAACACATGGCGTTTATCCAATCCAAGTTTTTGGTGATTGACTCAATTGGGTACTTGCGGTAGTTGTCCGACCACAAGAACTCGGAGGCGAAGTAGACCGCTGCCGTGAGAAGAAGTGACGGCCGCCGTGTTAAGCTGGCTTCTTCGTTTATAGCGTGTCGCCACTCGCCAAACAGTTGGCCTAAATCTTCCATTTCCTGAGTGGTTTGAGGGAATTCCCAGTCCAGATCAAGACCGTCGAATCCATATCTTCTCGCCACGTCGATCGCTGAGTTGATGAATATTCCACGAGTTACAGGCTGAGACACCATTCTTGCATAGAATTGCTTGTCGCCATTGACTCCAGCAAATGAGACAAGGGTCTTTACAGGTGAAGCTTTCTGGTGAAGGATGGTGGTAAAGTTGGTGAGAAGTATGCCTGTGGAATCCGAAACCTTGAACTTGTAGGTGTTATTATCTGGCGAGAGAAAGGCATAGAAGATGTGGGTAAACAGAGTTGTGTCAATGTCGGATGGTAGGAGAATTTCAGACCATGAAGGGTAATAAGCACCTTTGATCGCTTGGGGTGATCCCATAGCACCTTCACTGGACATAGTGAAGAACACGATGACTGGAATGATAAAGATCGGAACTTTGACCCTGCCCATACTTGTCAATGCACTTCACAGTCCAGAACTACTTCAGATACCTGTAAAGGTATGATATACTTGTATATATAATGTGCTTCTGAGGTTTTCGGTGGATGTGCTTGTCTAATGTACCTGAGAAAACCTTACTAGAAACCAATCTTTGAGAATGGTGGTGATAGGTGACTTGTGACTGAAAATGATGTTGTCCTAATCTGTCCGAAATGGAATACAAAAGCAATTTAATAATGTCTATTGAAGCCGTCTCCCTTGACTTATTCAACTTCCTTTGCGAAAACTCAAACTGGGGTTTCAATTTTTTAACTTCCTTTGACAGAGGTTTTACTTAACTGTCATGTGAGAATATATTCCACTTGTCCCTCACCTTTTTCACTTGGATTTAGCAATTAGCATAACTTAGTGTAAGGGTGTTGTGCTTTTGTGCTTCTGGTAAGCTCTGAGAACATATAAGTGACTCTCTTCTCAAAGGACAAGGATAAGGAAGTAGAGATTGGTGTTGTTAACAGAACAACAAAACTTAATTCAGTGAACTTATCCAAGTCTTGGCTTTATGAAATATAAAATTGACTTGCTTCCTTAAACATCTTAATTCGATTCATCAAATAGTGATTACAGTTTACCATCATTAAAAAAATTAAAGAGAAATAAAAACATAACAAAAAAGTCAATGGTCATATAAAACCACCAGAAATTTTCTTTTAGCAGATAACATTTACAATCCTTCTTGACCTTTAATTGCTGTCATGTGCAGATTATTTTGTAGATGCTCAACTTAGCTGTTGTTAGGTAGGGACTATCAACTTTTTATGCGTTATTCTGAATCATTGTCTGATTTGACCATCTCTAATGATTTGGTTTGATTGACTAACTTATAAAGAAAACTTCTTTTGATTGCTTTCTTCCACCACTAAACATTTTTCTTTAGTTCTCTGAAATTGCGCCTATCCCGTAAGAGATTCTCAGATATGGTGTTCATCGATGGTTTGACTCTTCCGTTCTTTAAGGAATATGATACTGGTATTCTCAACAACACAAAATCACATACGATACATATGTTCAAAAAAGAATTTTACAAAAATTACAAGTTTGATTTGACAAACTTTCCAACGACTTTTCTCTTTGTGGAAGTATTCTAAACCTAAACCATCTCTATGAAGTGTATCCGTTTCCTGAGAAAGGAAACCTCCTGACAATGGATCAAGAGGGTCTCTGGAAAACTATTTACTCCAGCTGAAACTGGAGAAGATAGAGACATATGACTAACAGTTTTGCTTCTAATTCCAGTTCCCTTCTCTTATGTACAGCTCTGCTCGTTCTTCGTTCACGAACTTGTTGCTAATCTTACATCAAATATAGAAAAACTGATCATCAATGATTCCGGCTCAACTACAGTAACGGTTCGGAGCACAATCCCCGTGTAACACCTTGTGCTCTGCAGTTAATTTAGAACCTTGGAGACAAAACTGAGGACTCAGATTTTTTCAACAAAGCCTTTTAACTTCATCGTGGTACCACTTGGGAAATTGTTGCATCATCCACAGAGCACATATTGGACTTGAGAACACATTCCTCATCTTCATCTTTCTTTATGGAAAAGGCGGGCCTTTTTGGAGTAGATATAGGTGCAGTTTCATTTTTTAACAGAAAAGAAACTTCCAACATGGTTGGTCTCTCAGCAGGATTTTCCTGGACACATAAGAGAGCTACTTGCATGCATCTAAGGAGTTTACAGGATGAAGATGAGTCGTCTAGAGATGAGTCTATAAACTCCATTCCATCACCATCCTTCCATAGGTCATATGCCTGTAATAAAGTAGCTGTGTTTAACAGAGTTGTTTTGAACAATGAGATTGATGTAGGAATAGCTTGACTTACATGTTCAAGAAGGTTCAAGTTCTCATTCGGACCATAGTAGCATGCCGTCCTCTTGCCACTTATGATTTGTAAAAGCAGGACCCCAAAGCTGTAAACATCATACTTCATGGAATATATCCCTTTCTTCACGTACTCAGGGGGAACATAGCCACTGCAAGTTACAGACGTGTAAGAACATGGAAGTATTTAGAAACGAAAATGTGAAAAAGAAAAGCAGTAAGAGAAAATCTCCTTACTATGTTCCTACTATTCTCCCTGTATTTGCTTCCAGTTCATCTTTCCTGAAAAGTCTAGCCATACCGAAGTCGGATATCTTTGGATTCATCTTCTCATCCAGTAAAATATTGCTCACCTTCAAATCTCTGTGAATGATTGTGAAGTTTGAGTACTCTTGGAGGTATAGAAGCCCTTGAATGATTCCTTCAATGATGTGGATTCTTTTTCTCCAGTCCAAGAGGAATCTTCTAACTGGATCTGCAGTAAATTTGACTTCCAAGAAATTAATTTTTTGAAAAGCTTGGTCTTTTATGAAACCTGAATCAATCTGATACATGCTTCTGACTCTTAAATTGCAATCAGATATCTTCAGTAATGGAGGGTGTGAGAGATTACTGACCATGGAGGTAAAAGTTCAAGCTTTTGTTAGGCATGTACTCATAGATAAGCATCTTTTCTTCTCTTTCGGTGCAAAATCCTAGAACTCGAACAAGATTTACATGTTGAAGTCTTGCAGTAAGTGTAACCTCATTTTTGAATTCCTCTACTCCTTGATGAGAAGTTTTGGAAAGTCTCTTCACTGCTATTTGCTCTCCTTTTGATAGTTTACCCTGGATTAAAGACTAAAAAGGTAAGTTCATCCTGAATTATGGCCAATGGGTGAAACTCAAACTGTTAATTGAATTTGAAAAGGCCATTATTACCTGGTAGACAGGGCCAAATCCACCTTCTGCAAGCTTATTTTTGTTTGAGAAATTATCTGTTGCTACCTCTATGTCATTAAAGCTATATGCACGAATACTTTCTGCGTCAGAACTAACATTTTCAGCACATGTGCTTATTTTCAGGATTGGTACTGATCTACTGGTAGTGCTCAAAATTCCTGCAGCCAAAAAGAGTCCCCAAGAAATAAATTCTTTAATCTTCAGCTTGTTTCAGATTTGGTACAGTCTCTGAACTTTGTGTTTGTAATTATGAATTACCTTTTGATTTCAGTACTTTTCTTCGGAAGCAGCAGAACATCACAATGCAGATTAGGAGAAAAGCGATTGCAAGTCCAATCAGGATATGAATCAAAGACTTCCTCTTTCTCTCCTTGTCTTCATGTCCTTTACCCTGGGCTGAAAACATCTTCACATTTCAGTTAATGAGATAAAAGCTAGTTGAGCAGTCATTTCTGAACTAAATATCAGTAGAAGATTGCATATAATCTTGAAGGGGAAGCGACTTTCCTCAGTTACAGACAATTCAAGAATTTGCAGAAACAGACCAGTTACTTGTAATCTACATTAAGAAATACTGCTAACTACTTCACCAGAACTTCAGTTGCTTGCCTGTTTTAGAAAGAAGCCAATTATCATCATTGGAAAGCTGAAACACACTGTACCCAGATAGCTTCTTCTCCTTTGCATAAGAAACTTTGGCTCTGATAGCCTCAACATCGTCGAAATTGAACCAATTGGATCCAACAGTGAAGCAATTCACAACATAAGTAGAATTGAACGACGAGGTTTTACCATAGCCATAGTTCTGAATGAAAGACTTAATGGATTTATAACCCATCGAGCCATCTGTTGTTATAGCAGGACCAGAGGCTGGTGCACCAATAAAGTTGTCTTTGGGGTTTACCAGTTGCCACGCGTATCCATGGTAAGGCAATCCCAGAACCAGCTTGCTAGCTGATAGTCCTGTTCTTAACCATTCCTTAATGCCTCTGTCGGTATTAGCCTGACTCAGAGTTCCATATAAAGCTGCATGTGCACCTGTCAAATTGCTCTTTGTAGGTACATAATAATCATAAGCAACAATCTCTATCCAATCCAAATTCCTTATCAGGGAGCCGATAGGATAAGTCACGGAGTCCAAAGATGGCGAGTAATAACCTGCCATGATCAAGAGCAACTCTGACTTGCCTGAGTTTTTGGACTCGGAAGCTGCAGCACGTCTCCACTCATCAAAAAGGGTCCCTAAATTGGTCATGTTTAGTCTCATACTTGGTACAACTCCGGTCAGTTCTAGGCCACCGTAGTCATTAATCCTTGCCATATTGATAGAGGAATCGATGAAGGATTTTCTGTGAAAAGAATCACTAATCATGGAAGAGAATATTTCAAGATCTTCTCTGCCTGCCCAGATGGATAGAAGTGATATAGCTGAAGGGTTTTTGCGCTTGATGGTGCTTGCGAAGCTGGAGAAGGATTGTTCAGTAGAAGAGTTGATATAAAGGTGGTAGGTGGAAGAGTTTATAAAGGCAAAAGCATATATAAGATGGGTGAAAAGTGAAGAATCTACATCGGAAACTGGAAGTTCACTTGCAGAATACCAGTAACCAGCTTGAATCCAGGTTTCCTGCGACTTAGAGCATTGGAATTTGGAAGAGACGGAGAGGAAGAAGAAGAGGAAAATTATGAAAGTCCTAAAAGCCATTAAAGAAAGAAACCACAGGTAGCAACATATGTATATCGTAAGTAACTCAACCAGGAACTACAACAGGACTGCTTGGTGTGAACTATATTAGATTTCGTAAGAAAATCAATCTCTCTCTACCAAACGGATTCTATTTGCACGTGTAATGATTTGATAAGAACTGCCACATAATCTTCTAATGTACGAAAATAGAAAATGAAGACAGAAGAAACGAAGGATAACATGAGGTTTCTAGGCAACAACCTGGGAGTCTGTCAGTTACGCTAAATGCTTGATTAGTGTCATCTCACGTGGAAATTGAGACCAACGGCTTGGTTCGGACAAGAAATTTCTCTTGACATAGGGGAAAATTTGCTTTCCTTAGCTAATCTGTCAATTGCCTTGACATGTTAGGCAGGGTAACGACATTTAGCTACGTGTTCTTGTCGTCAGCTTCTAGGTAGGTGAAACACCTCGAAGTTGAGGAAAGCAACACAAATAATAGGAACTCTGGGCAAAGTATCCTGAATTTGACTTGGCGACTTTATATCAAAGGAATATTAAACTTCAGAAAACCTTAAAAAGTCCAAAGCTTCTTCGCTCATTTGTCAGTTGACGATCATCATTAAAAGATGACCATTCTTTTCTTTAAGGACTTTTCTGCTCGGTGGCCATTTTTAATAACTATTAGTGATTATTCTTTATTGTAAATAATAAAAATAAAAATATCTTATTTGATAACAAGACCTACTAAAACTTTTTTAAAATAAAAAAATTGTGATTATAATTAAACAAAATTGACGTTATAACGAGTCCAAAGTTTTAAGTCTACTATCATATTACAATATCATCCAAGAAAAAAAACTCTCTAAGGAAGATACTATGATTATTTGCATAATAGGCAACAAGGAAACAGAAGCACGGTTGAAGTTTCATCTTCATGGGAAAGCTCATTAACCATTTATGGTATTTGAGATTTTGCTTTTTCTTCCTAGCAGATTTACTTTTTACCGATTTAGATTACACACAAAAATCACCAAGGATGTCTGGGACATAGAAAATAGCTAGTGGGGTATCGCAATCCTCTGTTTGTTCAATATCCCTAATCCCCTGATTCTCATTTTATCCAAAAATTGCAACTGGAGTTAGCATGTTGGCTCAATCCATTTGACAATTCTCCAAATGTTGGGAGGTGAAATCATTCACACCACTGTATAAATTCTCCAAATTGATTATCAAGAGCTGTCTTTCTCTATAAAATATGTGTGACAATTTGTACAATCCTCAAACCATCATCACCAGTAACTACATCCATATTATCATTAAGCATACCCACACGAAGGCTGTAGAATAACTTCTATATTTATATTGTACAGTATAGAGTAGTGTAGAGTGTAGAGTTTTGTTGTATTGTACTACATAGTTTTAGTTATTTTGTATTTTGTGTATAGTTGGTGTCGTTGGTATAAATACCATCTGTTTTCCTTTCTGTAAATAATAAGCATTATTCTTAAATGACTACGACATCACTTTACCAAACTAAATCCCTAGTGTTCATAGATTGTTCATGGCATCAGAGCAAAATCTGGGTAGATCTATATATTTACAAGGTTGAGTCATGGTAGATGGCGTAAATAGTTCGAGGTCATCATTTGGAAGCGTGGCAGGAGACAAGAATCCGATGTTCCTGCAAAACTCGGATCATCCGGGAATGGTTCTTGTTACGACTCTATTAAGTGGGAATAACTACTTATCTTAAATTCATGTGATGAGAATAGCGTTGGGTGCAAAGGTGAAGCTCGATTTCATCACCGGTAAATGTGAGAGGCCAGGGAAGATTCGCAAGACTACGATCAATGGTGTCGGGTTGATTTTATGGTGACGTCATGGATACTTAACGCCATTTCTAAGGATATCGTCGAGTCTTTCTTATACACGAGCTCAGCTAGAGATCTCTAAAAAGGCCTAGATTGGCGATATGGAGAATGAAATAGGCCACTACTATATCAACTCAAGAGGGAGGTTAGTTCGATTTCACTAGGGAATTTATTTGTCTCCAGGTATTTTACTAAACTAAAAAGATTATGGGATGAATTGAATTGTTTGGCTCCCATTCCGCAATGCTCATGTAGGACCCTAAAATAATGTTCGTGTGGATCCCTTAAACAATTGGTTGATTTTTGGGGATAACAATAGATTGGTATAGTTTCTGATGGGTTTGAATAAAGATTATGATGCAATTAAAAGTCATATCCTTGTGACGGATCCCTTGCCTCATGTGGATAAGGCTTACTCGATGATTGTTAGGGTTAAAAAACAAAGGGACGTGAACATTTCTTTTACTAATAACACAACTAGTGCAATGCTGGTGCGTAGTACTGGTAGCAGTAGTAGAAAAGGAGTTGGCAGAGGTAATTTCAAGAAACAGATAAATAAGGAGGACGTGTATTGTGATTTCTGTAAGATGATGAGACATACTAGAGATACCTATTTCAAGATTCATGGGTATCTGGATTAGTACAAGGTTCTAAGGATAAAAAAGGAGGAGCTATGAATAAAGAGTTTGTGAATGTGAGTGAATCACCTTTGGATTACTAAGTGGAAAAGGATACAAAAGAACCAGCTTGGAAACAAGATGTGGCAGTAATGATTCAACAAGGCATTATGAGTTTTATGCAAAGTCAAGGGAGGTAGATGCAGATGAAGGACAAGAGATGAGATGTCATCAATTTTGCACACTACAACGACTTTGCAGGTAGCACTCTCAATCATTCTTTTAGTTCAATTACTTCAATTGAATATGGTTCTTAGATAATAGACACAGGTGCTTCTAATCATACGTGCTATGATATTAGTTTGTTTGACAAACCTAAACCTGTAGCTAGATATACCCCTTTTCACCTACCGGATGGCACAGTTAAGACAATAGTTTTCACAAGGAATATTTTTCTTTGTGATAATCTTAGTCTGTCATCCATTTTGCTTATACATTCATTCAAATATAATTTGCTTTCTGTAAACAAACTACCTTGCCAATCTCCCACCAAATTTACTTTTTATGCAACCTTTTGTGTTCTATAGGACCTTGTGACTGATGAGATTGTAGTGGTTGCGAAGGTAATTGCAGGACTATATGTTCTTAATAAATCCTCTTTTCATAAAAATACCATTTTATCTTACATCACACATTTAGGAAATAGTATCAAAAAGCCAATACAATGTCATAGTGCTGTTGTTGATGTTTTTTGGCATCAAAGATTGGGCCATCCATCTCTCAATTTATTGAAACAGTTGCAAAATTCTTTCAATAACATGATCTAAACAACCGTGTGATGTGTGTCTGTTGGAGTTATGTAAATATTTTGCCCTGGAAAGCAAGTGTATTTACATGTAACTTTATCTTCTTCAGTTACAGTTTTGTCATGAAAATATTTATTATTAATAAAACAAAAGAGTTTGGTTTTATCTGTATGAGCATTATATATCTGGTCATAAGGTACCAAGATTCTTTTGTAAGTAATATACATATACATAGAGATGTATGGGAAACGTGTATATTATTAGAATCTGAATTAATTGATTCACAGTTGAATAATCAAGTTGGTCGCTTGATTATGATTTAGGCTATAGTGTTGCGATTTATCTCCATATAAGTAAAGGAGTTTACTTGAGGAATGATGAGTTTCATATCATGATAGTAGTTGACTATCGATAATGGCACTATTAAATGAATCTAGAATCAAGTATGTTTTCAAGAATAAAGTGGTAGTTACTTTAATCTTAAAACATACAACTTAACATTCGCTATTATGAACCATAATCTTGATGAGTGGTGAACTCATATATGTTTCATTATAATTCTTGATATGATCGGAATGGATTTTTACAGAGTATTAATCCGATTATGCGCATGTTGGAATTATTAATTGAAACATGTATCGAGAACATTCACTCAAATAAAGAGTTTATAGTGTTATCATCTCTTCAGATGTTTTAAGGAGATTTGGTGATTAAGCTGGCGCCAGATGGTTTGATGGATTAGCTACCCATCAAGTCTTAACACTGAGATGAGATCTTATGTGTTAATCACCATATAAAGTAAAATGAGAGATCTAGAAGAAAAAATCAACATAAGGGCAAAACGGTAATTTTACCCTTTGTTGTGCGGATGGCTATAATAAGGTTCTAAATAGGGTTTGCAATTGGACATATTCTCATAATATTTAATAATTCAAGAGTTCAACTAATTGTCTTTAGTGGAATGACATTTAGTTAATAAGCTAGAATTAATTCTAATGAGATTGAATTAATTACGGGCTTATTGAGCTTGAATTATCAAAGTCAATAAGATTCCGACTTGGCTTTAAGGAAGGTTATCAAGCTAAGTAAGAAATATAAATGGAGGTTAATTAGAAGCCCATAATTGAATCTTGGGCTTGGTCAATTAAAGAAGCCCAAATGTACATTTAGTAATGGGCTTGGTTTTTGGTTTAATGTAATTAATTAGATTAATTATATTAAAACAATTTTTTAAGAAAAAGATAGCAATTTCGATTATTCCTAGGTTAAATGTGTAACCACACATTTGACATTAAAAAATGCTAAATAAAGATGGTCTTTATTATGGTTAATCATCATTAAATGGAGTTATGAACTTACCATTAAATGGATTAATGGTTGTCTTTTAATGTTGGCTTGTAACCTATTTGTATTCATTAGATTAAAGATGAAAGATGTACATTAGATGGACCATCTTCCTTCTTTCTTCTTGGCAAAACCGAAATTGGGTATTGAATTTTAGGTTATGGTCTTTTCAAATAGCCATCATAAAGATAAATGAAGATAATCTCATTTATTGACTATTTTATGAGTGATTAATGAAAGAAGTGATGCATTTGATGCCTCTCTCTCCTTCCAGCCATGCATATACAAAATTGGTAGGCAAGAAAGAGTTATTGCATGTTCTTTACACCTTCCCTCCTTTCATGAAAGAGATAATCGAAAATACCAATTGAAAGAGTTTCAATTTTGCTTCTTCTTCTTCTAAGAAAATCTCCTCCAAATATTTCTTCTCCTTTCCCACCAAAGGATTTTGTTAACCTAATTGTCCTTGAAGAACAGGTGGTAAATCTAATTGGTTGAGGATACTACAACAAGGAGAAAGTAGATTGCTAAAGGAAAAGAGTCAAAGGCAAAGGATTTGGATACACGAAGAAGGAGAGGATAGCGCAGCGGTGATTTAAAGCTTTAGCGAAGGAGTCGGTAATACTCATGATCTTGTTTATATTTTATTATCCTTATACCATATCATGTATGGATTGACATATTGATTTGGATTTGTTGCTTTCGCTGCAAGTAATGATTTCTTAAAAGTTTTGAAATCTATCGTTTTTTCAAACAAAGCATGTTTTCTTTTTTCGATCCAACAGTGTCTTCTTTCAAAATAAACCAAACTTCCTTTTCCTAAGAGCAGTATTAGTACAATTGCATGTTTTGAACTGTTGCATACGGATCTTTGGGGTAAGCAAGGGTCGATTAGTGGAGCACACTATATCCTCACCATAGTAGATGATTTTTCTAGAACAACTTGGACTTACTTAAACAAAAAAGTCAGCCTTCAGCCTTCATAGAGAAATTTCTTAAACATGTTAAAAACCAACTTCATGCTACAATCAAGGTTGTTAGAACAGATAATGGGATAAAGTTCTTGAGTCATAGTTGTCAGGAAATATTTGTCAACTATGGAATTATACACTAAAAAACCACTTCACAACAAATGGAGTTGTTAAATGAAAGCATAGGCATTTATTGCAAACAGCTAGAGCTTTTATGTTTCAGTCCCATTTACTAAAACAATTTTGGGCAAATTTCATTTTAACTGCTACTTACATCATAAATAGGCTTCCAAACTCCTGTTCTAAAATGGAAATTGGGCAAATTTCATTTTAACTGCTACTTACATCATAAATACGCTTCCAAACTCCTGTTCTAAAATGGAAGTCTCCTTATTCTGTTCTTTTCCATATAAAACCTGATTACCATTTTCTGAGGACTTTTGGTTGTTTATGCTATGCCTCTACCACTTTTCCTCGTAAAGACAAATTTGTTCTTAGGGTTTTCAAATCTATTTTCATCGGTTATTCTTCAGGGAAAAAAGCCTACAAACTTTATGATTTGCAAAGCCATCATATTTTCATTTCTAAGGATGTTGTTTTCTATGAACATATCTTTCCTTTTCAGTCTATTTCCTCAGATCCAGAATCAGTTCCTTTGCCCAATCAAAATGTTTTATTATCTGTTGTGCCTCAAGAATCATCATCACCTGAAAATCTTAATGTTGATTCTTCGGATTTTTTAGTTCCATCTTCCTCTGATACTTCGTACTCCACTGATCCAGCACAGAGTTCAGCTCCTATTCGTAAGAGTACTTATGTGACCTGATGGCCTAATTGGTTGAATGATTTTGTTTCATATGCATCTGTTACTAATATTGCTCCTTCTGCCATTCCTTCTATGATTAATTTTTCTCATACATCTCCTACATATCTATTTGTACTCTTTTCACATCTTACCTCAGATTATCATTCATTTTTAGCAAACGTGTCTAATATTGAAGAACCTAGTTCTTTTAAGCAAGCTAAAACTAATTTGGTTGAATGCTATAGAGACTGAGTTGACAATCCTTGATAATAATCATACTTGGGACCTTACTGCTTTACCAAAGGGTAAGAAAGCTATAGGTTGTAAATACGTTTATAAAGTTAAACTCAAACCTGATGGGACTGCTGATAGATATAAGGCTAGGTTAGTAGCAAAAGGCTATAATCAAATTGAAGGAGTTGATTATACTGAATGTTTTTCTCCAGTTGTTAAAATGGTTACAGTGAGAATTTTTATAGCTATTGCTGTTGCCAAAGGATGGCCTTTACATCAGTTAGATATAAATAATGCATTTTTGCATAGGTATAATGATGAGGAATTGTACATGTTACCTCCTCAAGGATATACCAAGGCTGGTCCTAATCAAGTATGTTGTTTGAGGAGGTCTTTATATGGCCTTAAGCAAGCCTCACAATAGTAGAATCATGAGCTTATTGTTTCTCTTTGTAAGTAGAATTTTGTGCAATTTGTTCATGATCCGTGTCTCGTCATTAAATCCGAAGGAAATTGTTATATTGCTATTGTTGTGTATGTTAATGATGTGTTGGTCATGGATCTGACGGAGACATATAGTAACCAAGTCAAACGGTTTTTACATGAACAATTTACTATTAAAGATATAGGATCTGCAAAGCATTGCCTTGGGTTGGAACTTGCTAGGTCAAATAATGGCTTGTATGTGAATCAGCGAAAATATGTGTTAGATATTCTCAAGGATGCAGGGTTGATCTGTTCGAAAGGGGCAGCCACTCCTTTATCTTCTCATTGTCGGTTTAATGATGCTAGCTCTCCTTTATTGAAGAATTTGGATAGATATTGGAGGTTAGTTAGGAGTCTCCTTTATCTTGGATTTACCAGGCCTGACATCACTCATGTGACTCAGTAGTTGAGTCAATTTGTTCAAGCTCCTACTAAGCAACATTGGATGACTGTCATTCATGTGCTCAAGTATTTGAAACAGTCTCTATCTACAAGTTTATGCTTTCCTTATAACAATTCTTGTTCTTTACAAGCTTTTTGTGACGTGGATTAGGCTGCATGTCCTTTTAGTCGATGATCCTTTGTTGGACCAATGGTGGTTGACAAATAAAAATCCCTTTATGTTTTGATAATTGTAAAATATATAGAATTGATTAAGAAATTATTTCAGGATTTTTATTAAAGGACCAATGCAACTTGAAGTGATAATTTCCAAGGATGCAAGTGATAGACAATGTTCAAAATTCAATCTACAAATGTCAAAGAGATAAAATAACAAGAAATCAAGTCAGTAATAATCTTCTATGATCAAGAGAAGATAGACAACGTCCAAAAGATGAACTTAGTGAAGATTATGGATAGAGATATTGAAAGATCGAAGATTATCTGCAAATTTATCCGTTGGAGAATTTCCAGTCGACTACAAACATTTCCAGTCGACTGAAAATTAATATATCTGATAAGTGGGGCTCATTCCAGTCGACTACAAATATTTCTAGTCGACTACAATTGTTCCAGTCGACTATTCGAAGAGCGGAGATTATTTTCGTTGGTTCCAGTCGACTATAAACATTTCCAGTCGACTATAATCAGCAAAAATGTTTGTTCCAATCGACTAATACTGGTTCCAGTCGAATAGCACTAGTCGACCAGTCGACTATCATCTTTTCCAGTCAACTAGCAGCACAACAAATAATAGTCTGACGAATTCAATGATTCTAAAACGGGAAGAAAATCTTTTTCAACGTTCATAAGAGATCTTCAAAGGCTACAAGAGGATTTCCAACGTTTATATTGATCCAGAAGCCTGCAAATAAATAGATGAACACCAAGAGATCAATAAGTGTTAGAAATAGCAAAGCATACTGATTATAGTTCATATTTGTCATATTACTTTTCTCAATTCTCTTAGCACATTCAAGTGTATCTAGCTATCTTGAGCCTTACTTCAGTTTTCTATCATCTTTTTGTAAACTTAGTGATTAGAGGAAAATTACTGGTGAGGTTGGATTTGTGCCGGAAATCAAATCGGATTGTAAGGGTTGCTTGATCCAGAATTCAAGCGGTTGTAAAAGTTCACACTGAACTAAAAAGTGTACAATATAGTGGTTTGTCAAATCCTAAGTGGGAGCTTAGGTAGAGGACATAGGTCTTAGCATCGAACCTCTATAAAAACAGTGTTGCCATTCTTCCCTACTCTATTTGTTTAATTTATTTGATTCTTTGTGTATTAACTTGTTAATTTTTGTAGATCTTTGCGGAAAAGATTAAACGATTTATTCAACCCCCCCTTCTAGATCGCTTTCAATTGGTATCAGAACGGATTCATCCAGGGATGGCGTTTAGTATGACACATAACAATATAGCGGAAGAAGGTAACACTAATAATCGTCCTCCTTTGTTTAATGATTCTAACTATTCTTCTTGGAAAAATCCTATGAAGTATCATATCATAAGCGAGGGAGTGGAATATTGGAAGATCATCATCTTTGGCCGACATGTTCCATTGAACAAAAACGGTCAGGTAAAGACGAAGCTGGAGTATGACGACAATGATTGGAAGCAAGCTTACATCAATGCCAAAGCCATGAAGTTGATCTACTGTGCTCTTACTGTTGAGGAGAGAAATCGAGTGAATTCTTGCACAAGTGCTTAAGAAACGTGGGAGAGACTTCAGATTACTCACGAAGGAATCAACCAAGTTTGAGAAACTAAAATCAACATGCTACTTCATGATTACGAAATGTTTGTCATGAAGGAAGGTGAGTCTATCTTTACTATGCTTGATCGTTTTGCAGAAATTATAAATGGTTTAGGAAATCTTGAAAAGCATATGGCGGATAGCGAGAAGGTGAAAAAGATCTTTCGGTCACTACCAAAAGAATGGGACTCACAAGTCACAGCAATTATGGAGTCTAAAGATCTCAATCGCTTGGAATTCAATGCGTTGGTGGGATCACTCATAAATTATGAGATAATCCTCAAACCAAGAGGCGGTAGAGGTAAGTCACAAAAATCAATTGCTTTTAAAGCTAATACTTCTTCTGTTGATGAAAGTGATGAAGAATTAGATGAGGAGGAAGAAGATGAAGAGTTAGCAATGTATGCTAGAAACTTGAGAAAATTCAAGGGACTACTCAAAAATAGGAAGAGATAATTACGTGGTGGAAGAAATGACGAAAATAAGAAGTACACCATGGAAAGAAGGACCAAAAGTTATGAGGAAAAGAAGAGCAATGAAGAATGTTGGAAATGTGGAAAAAGAGGACATCATGCTAGAGAATGCAAAAGTTCTACCGTTTTCCAAAAAAAATGATAAGTATGACAAAGGTAAAAAGAAAGCTAGTCTTGTAGCCACTTGGAGCGATGATGAGGAAGCTTATCAAAGCATTGATGAAAACAACTTAGCTCTTATGGCGAGTAGCTCCATGACAAGTGATGATGAGGATGAGGTAATGATTATTGATCAAGATCTTAGAGATTCTTTTACTGCTTTGCAAATTGATTTTGAAGAAGCTATTGATATTAACAAGAAATTGAGGAAAAGGATAAGAGAACTTGTTGCTGAAAATAATGTTTTGCATGAAACTATTGATGATTTAGATTGCTCTAAAGAAGACCACTCTACATGTCTTGCTGAAAAAGAAAATTTATCTTGTGAACTTGATAGACTTAGAAAAGAGTTTTCTTACGTTGTTCGAAAATTTGTTGATGGAAATGAGAAGTTTGAAAAGATGTTGTCTTTACAAAAATATTCAATTTCTAAACATGGTTTAGGATATGATCCTTTTGATAGAGATTGCTCACTGATTTCTAAATTCACTAAAGATGGAAAAGTTGCCAAATGTGCTAGATGTTTGAGAGATGGTCATAATGAAATTGCTTGTAAAAGTATCAGGAGATGTATTATTGTGAAGAAAATCTGGGTGGTAAAAGGAACAAAACCTTCAAATGTAGTTTTTTTAACTAACCATAATGGACCCAAAATGGCTTGGGTACCAATGAGAAGAAAAAATATTTCTGATGCAGGTACAAGCAAGGAATGAAAATCCACCAAGCACTTGGTACATTGATAGTGGATGTTCAAGGCATATGAGTGGAGATAAGAATCTATTTGCAGAAATCAGACTAAAGAGCCAAGGATATGTCACATTTGGAGATAACAACAAAGGTAAAGTCATTGATACTGGTAAAGTGGGTAAGGAACCTTTGCCTACCATTGACAATGTGTTACTTGTTGATGGATTGAAACATAATCTGTTGAGTGTTTCACAATTGTGTGATATGAACTTTAATGTGTCATTTGAATCATCTCATTGTGTAGTTAAGAAAGATGAAAATATTGCATTCATTGGTTTGAGGCATGGAAATACATATGTTGTTGATCTACATGATGATAGTTCTTTTAATGAAAAGTGTTTAGTGACATTAGAAGAAAATGCATTTTTATGGCATAGAAAATTAGGGCATGCTCCATTGCCTTTGATTTCTAAACTTTCTAAAAATGATATAGTGAGAGGCTTGCCTAAAATAAAATTTGTTAAGGATCATTTATGTGAATCATGTTTGAAAGGTAAACATGTTAGAGAATCAATCAAACCAAAGAAATAAATTTGTACATCTAGAATTTTAGAACTTGTTCATATAGATTTGATTGGACCATCTAGGCATGTTAGTCTTAGTAGTAAATTATATGTACTTGTAATTGTAGATGATTTTTCCATATTTACTTGGGTGAAATTTCTTGCTAGTAAGAGTGATGCATTTAATGAATTTACTAAGTGGTGTAGGTTGGTACAAAATGAAAAAGATTTGACTATTGTCGCAATAAGAACCGACCATGGAGAAGAATTTGATTGTGAACCATTCAAAAGGTTATGCGATAAATATGAAATGGAGCACAATTTTTCAACACCAAGGACTCCGCAAGAAACTGGTGTAGTAGAAAGGAAGAATCGCTCTCTTGAAGAAATGAGTAGAACAATGTTAAATGAATACAATCTTCCTAAAGCTTTTTGGGAGGAAGCAATCAATACCGCGTGCTATGTGATAAATAGAGTACATTTGAGAAGAGACATAAACAAGACAGCTATGGAAAGGTAAGAAACCAAATATTTCTTATTTTCATCCTTTTGGTTGTAAAGTATTTATTCATAATAATGGAAAGAACAATTTAGATAAATTTGATTCAAAATCTGATGTTGGTGTGTTTCTTGGCTATTCATTATCTAGTAAGGCATTTAGAGTTTATAATATTAGAACTAGGAGTGTTGAAGAAAATATTCATGTTAAATTCGATGATATGGTTTCACCTCCGATGAAGGTTTGTTTTGATGATGATGCAGGAAATTTAGAAAATGATGTTGAAGAAAAAGAAACCGATGTTGAAGAAGAAAAATTAGATCATGTTCCTATCATGAAAACTTGGGCAAAAGCAAAAAATCATCCTATGGAGCAAGTCATTGGTGGCTTAAATGATGGTTTAAGAACTAGGAGGAATACATACGAATATATGAGCAACTCAGTTTTTATTTCACTAGTGGAACCCAAGAACATTAAAGAGGCTTTTGAAGATGAAAATTGGCTGCTGGCTATGCGAGAAGAACTAAATCAATTCAAGAGGAATAATGTATGAGATTTGGTAGCTCCAACAAAGGATAAAACCATCATTGGAGTCAAATTGGTAAATAGGATAAAATATGATGAGAATGGTGAAGCAGTCAAAAATAAGTCAAGGTTAGTAGCTCAAGGATTTTATCAAGAAGAAGTACTTGACTATAATGAGACATTTGCACCAGTGGCACGATTAGAGGCAATCAGATTATTATGTGCTTTTGCTTCATATAAAAGGATTAAGTTGAATCAAATGGACATCAAAAGTGTATTTCTTAATGGCTACATCCAAGAGGAGGTATATGTCAAACAACCACCTAGTTTTGAAGATCATGAACATCCGGATTATGTCTACAAATTCAAGAAGGCACTTTATGGATTAAAGCAAGCACCAAGGGCATGGTATGAATGGTTAAGTAATTTTCTTACTCAAAATGGTTATATTAGAGGTAAAGTTGATAACACTTTATTTATAAAGCATGTTAATCAAGATATGTTAATTTGCCAAATATATGTTGATGATATTGTTTTTGGTGCTACTAATGAGTATTTGTGTAAAGAATTTAGTGATTTAATGCAAAGTGAGTTCGAAATGAGCATGATGGGAGAGCTTAAATTCTTTCTTGGACTGCAAATCAAGCAATATAGAGATGACATATTCATTCATCAATCCAAATACACCAAAGAGCTTTTAAAGAAGTTCAACATGGATGGATGCAAAGTAGCAGCTACTCCAATGACATCAAATTTGGTCTTGGAAACATCTGAACATGAAGAGGATGTTGATCAAAAGCTTTATAGAGGTATGATCGACTCTCTTTTATATTTAACTACTTCAAGACCAGATATAATGTTTGCTACATGTCTTTGTGCTAGATTTTAAGCTTGTCCCAAAATTTCTCATTTGACTGCTTGTAAAAGAATTTTCAGATATTTGAGCAAAACTGTTAATCATGGTTTATGGTATCCTTGTTGTGATTCTTTTGATTTATATGCCTATAGTGATGCTGACTATGGTGGTTGTAGAATTGATAGAAAAAGTACTAGTGGCATCTATCATTTTCTAGGGTCGTCTTTGATTTCTTGGGCTAGTAAGAAACAAGTAAGTGTAGCTATTTCCACTGCTGAATCTGAATATGTAGCAGCTGGAAGTGCATGTGCCCAAGTTCTTTGGCTTAAACATCAATTGCTTGATTATGGTATTGTAGTTAAAAATATTCCTATTTATTGTGATAATACCAGTGCAATTTGTCTAAGTAAAAATCCAATTTTGCATAGTAGAACCAAACATATAGAAATAAGACATCATTTTATTCGTGATCATTGTTTTAAAGGTGACATTTATTTGAAACATGTTTCTTCTAGTGATCAATTAGCTGATATTTTTACTAAACTCCTTAAAAAAGATGTGTTTGTAAACATTAAATTGAAGCTTGGTATGTGTGATTTAAATTCTTTTGGTTGAATTTAGTTTTCTGCATACACTATCATATCAAAATGGTCTGACAAAATAAGTAATTTCATCGAAGATACATCATTATGATTTACATTTAGTGAATTTGTTAAGGTTTAAAAAATTTCAGTCAAGTCGACTGATTTTGAGGTGAATAGACGTACCAGTCGACTAGAGGGACATGACAAGTCGACTAGTGATGAAGAAAAGGAAGTATCAGTCGACTAGTGGGACACGATAAGTCGATTAGTGTATCAAAAGAGGACGTATCAGTCGACTATTGAGACAACAAGTCGACTAACACTTACATGGGTCTTCTAAATTAAACACATTCTTTTATTTTTTATTTCAAATTTCATTATCTTCTACCTACAACAAACCTCTCACTCGACTACTCCTCTCAAACTCTAAAGAATCAACTCTTTCATCTTCAATCTACTTCTAAAAACATCAAAACTCTTTCCTCTCTAAACATCATATCTATTTCTTTCTCTAAAAACCCATCACTTCTTGTTTTTCCAAAAACCCATTCTCTTCTCCCTTTGCGATTTTTGTCCTCCAAGTTGACTAATCCGTCAAAATTTCTTCAAATCCGACACTAACATCATCAACCCACTTCCAAATAGTCAAAACCCCTATCTTATTTCCTCTTTTCATCTCAAAAATCTCATTTTCGTACCATAAAATCCTAACCTCTGAAATACCCTATTCTTCGTATCAATCCTCTGTTTTTGGTTCAAATCTCCTAACGTTTTCTACAATGACTCCACGAAAGGGTAATGAAAAAGGAAAGCAAGTGGAAGCAGCATCTTAAAGACCACGAGTTCGTGGTTCTTCTTCACAGGGTGGTGTAGAACGTGAAAATGATGAAGTTGAGTCCCGATTTGTGTCGAAGGAGGCTCAAAGTCTCTATTACAAGGTACTGAAAAATGAAGTTCTTATTCCTTCTATGAAGTTTGAATGGACTGAGTTAGATCACAGTGAGTATATGATGTTGTTTACGGACCTTAATAGCTTAGGCTTACGATTTTTTCTGGGTTTTTCGGATGAAATCTATGAAGATTTGATAAGAGAATTTTATGCAAATTTGGTTGTGGTTAGAAGTGATGTTGATCGTGGAGTAATTTTGAAATCAAGTATTCAAGAAAAAGAGATTTTTATTTGTGAACAAAATCTGTGCACTTGGTTGAAATTACCTAACAGTGGAGTTAGGTCTAGAGCCTCATTATTAGACTTTAATATGTTGAGACATGAAAATGGAGACATTGACGAGGAAGCTGACGAAAATTTCGAGTATACTGAAGAGAAGGGAGATGCACTGTTGGATAGCCTTTGTTCGGCTCATTCCTCACCACCCTATGAGGCAATGAATTTACCTCTGAATTATAGGTTGTTGCATTATGCTATTAATCGAGTAATATATCCTAAGAAGGCAAGTAACAACCATATTACAACTTTGGATAAGGAAATTCTATGGCATTTGGAAGAAGGAAGAAAGATTAATTTTCCTAGTCTGATTATGCAAATGATGAGGAAGAAGGCAAATTTATTAAGAGGCGAGCTTAAGAGTAACACGTGAAAGCATAAAGGCATGCCATATGCTGCCTTGATTGCATTTATAGCCAAGTTGCAAAAGGTTGATTTTAGTTCCTATAATCATTATCCATATCCCCAAAGTTGGAGATTTACACCTTACAATTTAAGAAGCATGAAGTTGGTGAAAACAATTGAAAAAGGATGGGTGTATTCAGCTCATGTGGCAAAACTTGGTTTGACATTGGAAGATGAACAAGTACCTAGGAGGCAACGTTCAAAGCGGGCTGCTGATCATCCAAGTAGCTCTCGGCCAAGTAATGTGCGACGAAGTGAGATCTCTCACGAGGACCTTCATACCATTCACGATCAATTGGAAGACTTAAATGATCGTATTGATAATATACATAGTATATTTATGTGGTTGGCGAAAAGAGTTGATGAACAACATAGCATGCTTAAGAAGATTTTTGATAAGTTAGGATGTCGACATGATGATGTTTCTCGTCGTTGATGGTTGTTGCATTTGTTCCCGACCGATATGTGTTTATTTGTTTCATTGACATTTTCATTCCTTGTTGGTTTGTCCTTTGCAACTTTTGGATATTTGTGTGATTTTTGTTTTATGATTTGTTTCTGAATTGTCATGAAGTTTGCTTATTCCAATTTTGTTTTGATCATGACAAAAAGGGGGAGTCAGAAGTTTGAAATTTTATTCTTATTGTCTAGAAAAATTGTTTCTACGTTGATTAAATTTCTGGATTATGAAATTGTGCTAAATTTATTGATTTCATTGATTTATTGATTAAGGGGGAGTAAAACTAACCAATTAGACAAGGCATAAAAACCTTGATCAATTTTTCTTTGTTTACAATTTCTAAATATTTTGTCATTATCAAAAAGGGGGAGATTGTTGGACCAATGGTGGTTGACAAATAAAAATCTCTTTATGTTTTGATAATTGTAAAATATATAGAATTGGTTAAGAAATTATTTCAGGATTTTTATTAAAGGACCAATGCAACTTCAAGTGATAATTTCCAAGGATGCAAGTGATAGACAATGTTCAAAATTCAATCTACACATGTCAAAGATATAAAATAACAAGAAATCAAGTCAGTAATAATTTTCTATGATCAAGAGAAGATAGACAACGTCCAAAAGATGATCTTAGTGAAGATTATGGATAGAGATATTGAAAGATCGAAGATTATCTGCAAATTTATCCGTTGGAGAATTTCCAGTCGACTACAAACATTTCCAGTCTACTGAAAATTAATATATCTGATAAGTGGGGCTCATTCCAGTCGACTACAAACATTTCCAGTCGGCTACAATTGTTCCAGTCGACTATTCGAAGAGCGGAGATTATTTTCGTTGGTTCCAGTCGACTATAAACATTTCAAGTTGACTATAATCAGCAAAAATGTTTGTTCCAATCGACTAATACTGGTTCCAGTCGAATAACACTAGTCGACCGATCACTATCATCTTTCGATCACTAGCGACCTGACGGATAATAGTCGGCGAATTCAATGATTCTAAAACGGGAAGAAAATCTTTTTCAACGTTCATAAGAGATCTTCAACGGCTACAAGAGGATTTCCAACGTGTATATTGATCCAGAAGCCTGCAAATAAATAGATGAATACCAAGAGATCAATAAGTGTTAGAAATAGCAAAGCATACTGATCATAGTTCATATTTGTCATATTATTGCTCTCAATTCTCTTAGCACATTCAAGTGTATCTAGCTATCTTGAGCCTTACTTCAGTTTTCTATCATCTTTTTGTAAACTTAGTGATTAGAGGAAAATTACTAGTGAGGTTAGATTTGTGTCGGAAATCAAATCGGATTGTAAGGGTTGCTTGATCCGGAATTCAAGCGGTTGTAAAAGTTCACACTGAACTAAAAAGTGTACAATATAGTGGTTTGTCAAATCCTAAGTGGGAGCTTAGGTAGAGGACGTAGGTCTTAGCATCGAACCTCTATAAAAACAGTGTTGCCATTCTTCCCTACTCTCTTTGTTTAATTATTTGATTGTTTGTGTATTAACTTGTTAATTTTTGTAGATCTTTGCGAAAAAGATTAAACGATCTATTCAACCCCCCTTCTAGATCGCTTTCATCCTTAGCAGGTTTTTGTATACTCTTGGGTGATGATCTGATTTCTTAGAAGACTAAGAAACATTCCACTGTTTCTCGGTCTTCCGCGGAGGCTGAATATCGTAGTCTTTCTACTACGGTTTGTGAGTTGCAATGAATTTCTTATTTGTTGGCTGATTTTTGGGTGTTTATTTCATTTCCTATTCCGTTATGGCGTGACAATTTAGCTGCTATTCATATTACTACTAATCTTATTTTTCATGAGAGGACTAAGCATTTAGACATTAATTGTCACCTAGTCGTGATAAGTATAGAGAAGGCTTTGTTCTTCCTCAACATATTCCTTCAAAGCTTCAATTGGCAGATATGTTTACTAAGGCTTTGTCAGCTCCGGTTTTTTCTTTTTTGTTGTCTAAGTTGGGCTTGTGTTATTAGCACCAAGCACAACCTTGAGAAGAGGGTTGTAGAATAACTTCTGTATTTATACTGTACAGTATAGAGTAGTGTAGAGTGTAGAGTTTTGCTGTATTGTACTGCATAGTTTTAGCTATTTTGTGTTTTGTGTATAGTTGGTGTCGTTTTCTGTAAACAGATATTGATGGTATATCTACCATCTGTTTTCCTTCTTGCAAATAATAAGCATTATTCTTAAGTAATTACAATATCACTTTACCAAACTAAATGCCTAGTGTTCATACCTCTAATGTCCCAACTTGCAACAACTCCGTTACTGTCTCCATATTTGTACCAAGCATGCTTGTTTTTACCAAAGGATCAAATTCTGTTTCTGTTGCCATGGCCTCTGCAGTTTCCAATTCGTCATTAATGTTGAAGGAGTGCAACGATAAGAAAAGCTCCCTCCAAAGATTCGTATCTGTCGTAGCCTAGAGCATTGCCACTATACGTCCTATTCCTTTTGGCTTTGCTCCTTACAACCCTATTCTCGGTGAGACGCACCACGTTTTCAGGGGAAGCCTCAATGTTCTGCTAGAGCAGGTATATATAATTTATATTTTACTTGGAATAAATAAAAGATGCATGCTTATCGACTCAACGGGCAAAGTTTTTGTCAAATTCAGGTGCGGTCTGATCAGTCTTGGATTTTCAAAAACTTGTTGCAAATAAGAGAGTTGATCTTTCCTTTTATAAAATGGCAAACTGGGAGTGGGGAGGCAGTACATTTCTGGTTTGATAATTGGACTCGGTTCAGCCCTTTATGGCTGCGAAACGATCTGTCTATGTTCAAAAACCGCCTTCCTAAGGAGGCAACAGTGGCTTTGGTTGTTCGGTGGAGGGCTTTCTTGCGACACTGTAGGTATGCTCATACTCTTGATAGTTACCTTAACCATGTGGTACTTGGTTCTACGCATGGGGGACACAGAAAAAGGGTTTTGGGTTATTGAACTCATAACAACCTAAAATTTTTTCAAGAACTTGCAGGGGATTATTCTTTATGGAGATAACTTTGGTTTAGTTTCTTTAAGCTTGTCTCTTGCTAAATAGCTTCTTTCAGGCTTTTGGGAGACTTTACATTTCCTTGTCGGTCTACTGAAGCTTAGTGCCTAAGTGTTGTTAGTAGCAATTCTAGCTCTTTAACTTCAAGTTAAAAACCTCTTCCCTTTTCTTGTTCTTTTTGCAGATGAGCTTAACAGATCTTGGGAAGTACGATTGCAACCAAGCTTGGCCCTTGATCCTAGACAATTTTGTTGAATGGATGAAAGCAAAGAATCGATAATCTCAATTTGTTTCTTGTTTTGACCGTTTTTACCCTCTCTTTTTTTTTTGACAAAACGTTCAAGCTAATCAAAGTAAAGTTTGTTTGATGTTACTAAACAAGACCAGGAAGGCAGAGTTGTCTCAGTTTTGACTAATACTGTTCAGGAACTTCCCAAGCACAATTACAATGATAAAACAATTGAAAAACTATTGAAAGAACAATTGAACCTTGGCGTTCATTCACTCCATGACCACGAAGTCGCAAGCCGAAACCATGTCGATATTCATGTTACAACAACATCTTTCTAAAAGAATCTATGTACTAAAGTTTACCTAGTCTTGAAAGCTTCCATTCATTATCAAAGTGAGAGCCCAAAGAAATAGCCACGAAGCTTGAGATCCCTAGCGTAGGATAGTTTGGCGGTTTGTGGAGTTCATGTCATCGTAACCAACCCACGGTGTTCTGCATAAGAGTATGTGGACACGATCGTGGATCGAAAACCACTGTAGCTCTATTCTCTTCGTTCCTCCTTTCCAACCGCCTAAACGTCAAAACACCGTTGATGGGTTCGGGCCCCACCACGAAGAACTCCGATACCATTCACATTTGGGTCTTTAAGCGCCACGTCCTCCGTGTTGTGGGAGTCCGATGACCAACATGGTACGAGGAAGTCCGTTCAAGCCATGAGTTAAGTCGTAGCTTGTACTTATATTCTTGGTAGGATCATCAATGAGGCATGTGCTCCGGTGACTGAGGCTCCCAAGAACCATGGTAATCATAACACATGGCGTTTATCCAATCCAAGTTTTTGGTGATTGACTCAATTGGGTACTTGCGGTAGTAGTCCGACCACAAGAACTTCGGGGCGAAGTAGACCGCCGCGGTGAGAAGAAGTGATGGTCGTCGTGTCAAGTGGCTTCTTCGTTTATAGCGTGTCGCCACTCGTCAAACAGTTGGCCTAAATCTTCCATTTCTGAGTGGTTTGAGGAATTCCAGTCGAGATCAAGACCGTCGAATACATATCTTCTCGCCACGTCGATCGCTGAGTTGATGAATATTCCACGAGTTCTGTGAGACACCATTCTTACATAGAATTGCTTGTCGCCATTGACTCCAACAAATGAGACAAGGGTCTTTCTGGTGAAGCTTTACGGTGAAGGATGGTGGTAAAGTTTGTGAGAAGTATGCATGTGGAATCCAAACCTTGAACTTGTAGGTGTTATTATCTGGCGAGAGAAAGGCATAGAAGATGTGGGTAAGCGAGTTGTGTCAATGTCGGATGGTAGGAGAATTTCAGACCATGAAGGTAATAAGCACCTTTGATCGCTTGGGTGATCCCATAGCACCTTCACTTTGGACATAGTGAAGAACACGATGGCTGGAATGATAAAGATCGAATTTTGACCACCTTGTACTTGTCAATGCACTTCACGGTCCATAACTACTTGAGATACCTGTAAAGGTATGATATACTTGTATATATAATGTGCTTCTGAGGGTTTTCGATGGATGTGTTTGTCTAATGTACCTGAGAAAACCTTACTAGAAACCAATCTGTGAGAATGGTGGTGATAGGTGACTTGTGACTGAAAATGATGTTGTCCTAATCTGTCCGAAATGGAATACAAAAGAAATTTAATAATGTCTATTGAAGCCGTCTCCCTTGACTTATTCAACTTCCTTTGTGAAAACTCAAACTGGGGTTTCAATTTTTTAACTTCCTTCGACAGAGGTTTTACTTCACTGTCATGTGAGAGTATATTGCAAAGTAAAAACTGATATGAACTCCATCGGATGAATATGATCCTGAAGTGAGTAACCTGTACATTATTAATCAGTTTTACGAGTCATAGGTCGCAGACGACAACTAGCTAAAGCTTGAATTTCTGGTATTGATGCCTTCCTATCTTAGTTACGAAGTTATGATTAGCTTCCAATTGTCCCTTCCCTTTTTCACTTGGATTTAGCAATTAGCATAACTTAGTGCATGTTAAAAAAAACGACGATAATTTTATTAATAAACGGACGTAAATACAAGACTCAAAATACCAAAAGATTTGTACAAAATAAGAGACAAAGAAGGACACACTACACACACTCCACACTTTACTCACTTTTCTCTCCTCACTACACACTTTTCTTCACTTTTCTCTATATCTCAAAAATGGTGCTTGGATTGCCTATTTATAGGCAATCCATCACCGACCTTGCAACTTGTCCAAGTTGCAAGGAAAGCTCTAGATTGCCCAAGTTGCCAACTTGGGCGATTTTTCCAAAATTTTCCTCTTTTTTTTTTACAATTCTAGAGTTTTCTTCCTAAGTCTAGAATTCTTCTACAAGGTTCTAAGAAATTTGTTGGTGATTTCTAACACTCCCCCTCACCAACTAATTTCTTTTCAAATTTTTCCTTGAGATTATTCCAAGCTGCTTGCAAAACTCTTCATGTTTTGTTCCACTGAGACCTTTTGTGAATATATCTGCAACTTGGTCTTCTGTCTTGATGTACTTCATTTTTATATCGCCTTTGAGAACTTTTTTTCGTATATAATGATAATGTACCTCCACGTGTTTTGTCCGTGCATGGAATACTGGATTCTCCGCTAGCTGTATTGCTGACTGATTATCACAGAATAGCTCCACCGAGTAGTCTATTGGTTGATTTAGATCTTTTAATAACTGTATGAGCCATGTGCATTCTTGTGCTGCCATTGCTGCTGCTCTATACTCGGCTTCTGTACTTGATAAGGACACCGTTGGTTGTCTCTTACTGCACCAAGAGATTGCTCCTTAGCCAATGTTGAAGATGTATCCGTTTGTTGATCGTCTTGTGTCACAATCTCCAGCATAGTCGGCGTCGCAGTACCCTTTAACTTGAAACGTACTATCTCTTTTATATAAGAGACCATGGTCAATAGTATTCTTGACATACCTTAAAATTCTCCGTACTGCTTCCAAGTGAGGCTTCTTTGGATTTTGCATATATCTGCTAACAACTCCAGCTGAGAATGCGATGTTTGGTCGTGTCAGTGTGAGATAGATTAGACTGCCTACGAGCTGTCTATACATCATGTTATCTTGTAAGTCTTTTCCTTCCGTAGCTCGAAATTTGGCATTTACCTCCATTGGCGTTGATATTAGCTTGCAGTCTAACATACCAAACCTTTCTAGAAGATCTTGTGCATATTTTTGCTGACATAAAAACAATCCATCTTTTGTGCGCTCCACTTCTAAACTAAGAAAGTGTTTCAACTCACCTAATTCTTTCATTTGGAAACGGACCGAGAGATTTTCTCGAATTTGTCGTATCTCTCCTTCGTCATCTCCTGTGATGATTAAATCATCCACGTATACCAAGAGTATGGCCAGCTTATTACCTCGTGTCTTCACGAATAAGCTTGAGTCTGCAGGAGTCATCTTATAGTCGTTTTGAACAAGGAACTCTCTAATCTTACCATACCATGCTCGTGGTGCTTGTTTTAGACCATACAATGCCTTTTTCAATTTGTAAACGTAGTTTGGATGATCTTTACTCTTAAAACCTTCAGGTTGTTCCATATAAATTACTTGGTCTAACTCTCCGTGTAGGAAAGCGTTCTTTACGTCCATCTGCTAGAGTCTCCAAGACTTGTTTACGGCAAGAGCTAAGAGTACACGAACGGTTGTAATCTTTGCCACTGGACTAAACGTCTCCTCATAATCTAACTCATACTTCTGTGAAAAGCCACGAGCCACTAGTCGTGCCTTGTATCTCTCAACGGTTCCATCTGGTCGAGTCTTTTTCTTATAGACCCATTTACACGAGATGGGAGTCACTCCTTCAAGCTTCGGCACCAAATCCCAAGTTTCATTTTGTTTTAATGCTCGAATTTCCTCATCCATTGCCTGCTGCCATTCCTTGCTTTGTGATGCTTCTTTATAACTTATCGGCTCTTTCAGACCAATTTCCTCTATTATTGCTGCATTTGCATACTTTGGATTTGGCTTTCTTTGTCTAGTTGACCTTCGTGGTTGAGGCGATGGCTGTTGAACATCTTCTTCAATGTCCTCTATCTGACTTGGCCATATTTTTTCTGGAGTTGCATGATGGATTCTTGTTTTCCATAGGCTTTTCTCTTCTGACAGCCTCATCTCCATGGATTTTTCCTCACTTGGTTGCGTAGTATCAATTTTAGACTCTTCAATTGGTTGAGTCGTATCAGCTTCTGTAGATTCTTCTAACCGTTGTTGTAGCTGCTCTTCTATTTCTTTTGAATCTGGTAATAGTACAGCTTGTGGTGACCACCAAGAAGATGCCTCATCAAAGACAACATTCGTGCTCACGTAGCATCGTCTTGTAGTCGGGTCACAACACTTCCATCCTTTACGACGACTGTCATATCCAACAAATATGCAACGTATTGCCTTTTTTTCGAATTTGTTACGTAGATGATCTGGCACAAATACATAACACACACATCCAAACACTTTAAAGTACCCTACTAAAGGTTTTACCTTTCGAAGCTTTTCATAGGGTGAGGTCCCCAATTTTGCTTGAGGTAATCTGTTAATCACGTACGCTACCGTCTTCATACCTTCGGCCCAAAACCTTGCTGGTACATTCTTTGCATGTAGCATACTTCTGCAGATCTCTGCCAGGTGACGATTCTTTCTTTCTGCTACTCCATTCTGTTGTGGAGTACTTGGAAAAGTCAGCTGCCTCCTGATCTTATGTTGATGCAAATATTGTTCGAACTCTTTTGAAGTGTACTCTCCACCATTATCTGTGCGAAGGCATTGTATCCTTCTTCCTATCTCCTCTTCTACTTTCACTTTAAACTCAACAAACTTACTCAATGTCTCTGACTTTTCTCTCATAAAATCGACCCACACATATCTAAAAAAATCATCAATAAAGGTAATCATGTACCTGAATTGGCTGACAGATGGCTGCTTTACTGGCCCGAACACATCAGAGTGTATTAACTCCAGGGGTGCTTTAGCTCGATACTCTGACTCTTTGTAAGGTAATTGATGTGCTTTGCTATATTGACATCCTGCACATACAATGTCATCTCAGACATCTAGATTCGGAAGCCCTCTGACCATTGATTTTTTCATTATCTCCTTTAGCTTCCCATAACTTACATGTCCTAATCTTGCATGCCATAAATCAACCGTCTCATTTTTTCTTATCTTATCTATGTATGTTGTTTCTGTTGACATTACATAGACAGACTCCACTCTTTTTCCTTCCATTATGGGTCGACCGATAATTTTTAACTCCTTGTAAATCTTAACATCATTTGGTCCGAACAAGACAAAATTTCCTGTTGATGTCATTTGAGATACAGATAGAAGATTCTTTGACATACGTTCCACGTGGTAGACATTCTGTAGTTGTACTGGCCGCTGATTATAATGAGGAACAACGATGGTACTGCCAGTATGTGTTATTGGCAATTTTGAATTATTGGCAGTTACCACCACTTGCTCTCCTTTATACTCTGATGTCCCCATCAATTTCTTTTTGTCACCCGTCATATGATTGGAGCAGCCGGAATCAACGATCCAATCATCTTTATAGTTGATTTGATTTTCTCCGATAGTCGTGAGTGCCATCTCCACCTTTGATATTTCACCACTTTTCTTTCTTATTTCTTTAGGATTTTCCACTACTGCAAATGATGCGTGGAAATCCCATTCTTCTTCGTTATCTTGTTGCGTCGATGTGGCAGCATTTCCTTCCATGCGTTTTGGCCTCCAGCAGTCTCGAGCGAAATGACCCTTCCTTCCACAATTATAGCACCTATCTTCTTTCTGATTGTTTTGTTTATTGTTATGACTTATATCTTGACCTTGACGAGCTCCCCCTTGCTTGAAGCTCCCTCTTCGTTGACGGCCTCGCCAGCCTCCTCGACCTCTCGAGGTTTCCTCCGTCACGTTACTTCTCGTGACTTTCCCTTTTCCTCTATTGGTGAAAAGGGCTTTGTCTTCATCTTTAATAACAACTTTAGACATTTGTTTGTCTAAAGCTTCTTGATTGGCCAAGATATTTTCTAACTTTGTCAAGATTGGTTCATTTGCCCAACCTCGAGTAGCCGTAACAATACCAAGAAATTCTGGGCGTAACCCATGCACAATAATTCTCCTCATTCTTGTTTCAGTTATAGCATTAGGAGGATCTAACTTAGAAATTTCTTGGCATAAAGATTTAACTTTAGTAAAATATTCACTTACAGTCATGTTGCGCTGCGAGATTGACAATAACTCGTTCTCTAAGTGCTGGAGCCTGGCGTCGTTGGTGCGTGCATACAACTGGGCTAAAGTGTCCCATGCATCCTTCGGTGTCTTTGCATCCTTTATTTGCTGAAGTATGTCATCTTCTACTGTCACCGACAACACGTACATGGCTTTACCTGCCCTAATTTTCCACTTCTTCAATTCTTCTTCTAATGTTAGAGGTTGAGTCTCGTTTCCTCCGACAATACTCCATAAATCTTGTCCTAGTAGGTAGAACTGTATACGAGTGCTCCATGTATTATAATTAGTATTGTTTAACTTTTCTATACCACTAACAGTGGTGCTCATGTCTGCCATCATTACTCGATCCCTGATCGAATAATTTCACAATCCCAAATTGTGACTAAATTTCGGCAGAATCTCGGCTAAGACACGATCCCTGATCGTAAAAAATTAGACAAAAGAGCAACGACTCTAGACGACACAACCTCGCTCTGATACCACTTGTTAAAAAAAACGACGATAATTTTATTAATAAACGGACGCAAATACAAGACTCAAAATACCAAAGGATTTGTACAAAATAAGAGACAAAGAAGGACACACTACACACACTCCACACTTTACTCACTTTTCTCTCCTTACTACACACTTCTCTTCACTTTTCTCTATATCACAAAAATGGTGCTTGGATTGCCTATTTATAGGCAATAGGCAATCCATCACCGACCTTGCAACTTGTAAAGCTCTAGATTGCCCAAGTTGCCAACTTGGGCGATTTTTCCATAATTTTCCTTCTTTTTTTTTATAATTCTAGAGTTTTCTTCCTAAGTCTAGAATTCTTCTACAAGGTTCTAAGAAATTTGTTGGTGATTTCTAACAGTGTAAGGGTATTGTGCTTTTGTGCCTCTGGTAAGCTCTAAGAACATATAAGTGACTCTCTTCTCAAAGGACAATGACAAGGAAGTAGAGAATGGTGTTGATAAAAGAACAACAAAACTTAATTCAGTAAACTTATCCAAGTCTTGGCCTTCCCGGGATAAAATATAAAATTGATTTGCTTTTAACCAATAGAGTTTATCTCTTATGTGTTTTATTAACTTAAAACATCTTAATTTGATTAATCAAATAGTGATTATAGTTTCACCATCATTAAAAAAATTAAAGAAATAAAATTCATAACAAAAAAGTCAATGGTCATATAAAATCACCAGAAATTTTCTTTTAGCGGATAACATTTACGATCTTTCTTGACCTTTAATTGTTGTCATGTGCACATTATTTTGTAAATGCTCAACTTAGCTGTTGTTAGGTAAGGATTATCAATTTTTATGTGCTATTCTGAATCATTGTCTGATTTGACCATCTCTAATGATTTGGTTTTGATTTGACCATCTCTAATTATTATTATTATTACTTTATTATTATTATTGTTTTAATTTATTTCTATTAATAATATAAAATTCCTAGTCATTATTATTATTATTATTCTTATTATTATTATTATTATTATTATTTTGATGAAATTAGTTATTATAATTTTCTTCTTATTATTATAAAATTCTTAAGTAGTATTAATTTAAGCTGCTTTAAAATGGGCTTTAATTATTAGTTCTCTACTTGCTATTATTCTTATTATTAATAAATTATTTATTTATTAATGATATTAAATAATATGATTAAATTTCTAATTATTATTAATTTTGTTATTGATAATAATAAGGAAAAATTGTATTCTTATTTATGCTAATTAGTTATAATCAATTTTAATTTATAAATTATTTGAAGAATTATTATTATAAATTATATTATAATAGCTATTAAAAACTTCCTTATTCTTTAATCATTCTTATAATTTTAATTGTTTTCAAATATGATAATACTAGAAGTTGAAACACAAATTGAAGTGTATATATTTATGTCTTATTATTATAATAATATTTCTTATTAAGTGTATATATTAAAATAATAATATTATTAATAAAGATTTTAATAATAATAATAATAATAATAATAAATTTAATAATTACTCGCAATAAATAATAAACATTTAATAATGCTATGAATAATAATAAACATTTGAATACTAGAAGTTGAAATAAAATTATTAAGTGTATATATTTATTTCTTATTATTATAATAATAATTTTATTAAGTGTATATATTTAAAAATAATATTATTATTAATAATAAATTTAATAATGATAATAATAAATTTAATAATTACTCTGCAATAAATTTAATTATTATTATTTTAGTAATTTAATAACAATAATTTAACATTTATTATAATAATGGAAATAAAATTAATTAATAGATAATAATAATAATAATAATAATAATAATAATAATAATAATAATAATAATAATAATAATAATAATAATAAAGAAATAAATATATACACTTTATAATAAAAGGAAATTAATAATGTTATGAGTATATAAAATAATAAACATTTATTAATATTATGAATAATAATAGACATTTAAATAGTAGAGGTTGAAACACAAATTCAAAACTGTATATGTCACTTCCTGTTAAAATACAAATGTTTATAACAATAGTATGTTTTTTTTTTATCAAAGTCAGTAGGCGCCTTGGCTTTTGGTTTTGAAAAAAGAGAAGTGATATTACGGCTTGGCTTTTGGTTTTAAAAAATGAGAAGTGACAGAGCCACACGTGGTTTAAAGTTTTTATGCAAACACAACGGCGTTTTTATCTTCGACAGAATAAAACAGAGTTAACTTAGACAGATGATCTGCACTCCAAGTTTGATTTGAAAAACTTTCCAGCCACTTTTCTCTTTGTGGAAGTATTCTAAGCCTAAACCATCTCTATGAAATCTATACGTTTCCTGAGAAAGGAAACCTCCTGACAATGGGTCAAGAGGGTCTCTGGAAAACTATTTACTCGAGCTGAAACTTGAGAAGATGGAGATATATTGTTGGACACAGCGGGTATATTTTGTTAAAAGGAAAAATAAAATGAGCAAAATGGGCACAGGATTTTTAACGTGGTTCATCCTTAATTTTGGGCTACAACCACGGATAAAACTCAAAATATTTCTTCCACTATTACAAATAGTAGGTATACAAAGATAAAACCAAAATAGTGGCTCACAAGGTGTTTCCCAACCTAAAAATACTAACCTCACTATTTTGTCACTCACCAACACTTTAGGAATAAATTTCCCAACTTCAGAGCATTTGATTTACTCTAGATTTCTCTCTGTTTTTCTATTTTTGTTTTGTTACATTTTTGTTGAAGCAGGGAGTGTCTTATATAGGCACTCCGCCGCCTGAAGTCAGCTGCATGTAGTTGTCTTTCTCCCTTTTTTAAATTTCTTTCAACTATTGCGGCACCGAAATCGATGCCGCAATATTTGATTCAATACCGGCGTCCCTCCATGTAAAGAGGGACCCAGTGTCAACAATTCTCCCCCTCCCGATTACATGGAGGGCTCTATCAAGCCTGCTACTAATCGACAATACTCGAACTTTCCTTTTGGTAGAATCTTGGTTAACATGTCTGATCCATTTTCATCAGTATGGATCTTTTCTAACTGTAATTGTTTCGTCTCTATCACATCTCTGATCCAGTGATATCTCACATCAATATGTTTTGATCGTGAGTGAAACGAGGCATTCTTACCAAGGTAAATAGCGCTCTGACTGTCACAAAACAGCTAGTACTGTTCTTGTTTGAAACCATGTTCATTAAAGAACTTCTTCATTCATATCAACTCCTTACAGGCGCTTCTGTTGCTGCAATAAACTCTGCTTTAATTGTAGAAACTGCAATACACTTTTGTAACTTTGACTGCCATGCCACAACTCCCCCTGCAAAAGTAATTAAGTAACTTGATGTAGACTTTCTCGAGTCAACATCTCCAACCATATCTGCATCTGTGTAACTAGCTAACACAGGTTCTACTCTTCCAAAATATAAGCATATTTTGGATGACCCTCGAAGATACCTGAGAATCCACTTGACTGCAGCCCAATGTTCCTTTCCAGGATTAGAAAGAAAACGACTCACAACTCCAACTGCATGAGCAATATCTGGCCGTGTACAAACCGTGGCATACATTAAACTTCCAACTGTTGAAGCATATGGAACTCTGGACATGTCTTCCTTCTCTTCATCTGTAGAAGGGCACTCTCTAAAACTCAATTTAAAGTGATTAGCAAGAGGACAACTAACCGCTTTAGCTTTGTCCAGTTTGAATCTCTTAAGTACTTTATCAATGTACTTCTCCTTTGACAACCATAATTTCTTGACGTTTCTATCTCTGATAATCTGCATGCCAAGAATCTGCTTTGCTGATCCTAAGTCTTTCATGGCAAAAGACTTATCCAACTGCTTCTTCAGATGGTTGATTATAGAAACATTCTTACCTACAATCAACATATCATCCACATAAAGCAATAAAATAATGAAATCATCATCAGAGAATTTCTTCACAAAGACACAGTGATATGAAGTAGTCTTCTTGCAGCCTTGTTCCCCCATAACAGATTCAGACTTCTTATACCATTGTCTTGGTGCCTGTTTTAGACCATATAGACTTTTATTCAGTCTACAAACATAGTCTTCTTTCCCCTTTTTCACGAAACCCTCTGGTTGCTCCATATATATCTCTTCTTCCAAATCTCCATGTAGGAAGGCAGTTTTGACATCCATTTGTTCAACCTCCAGATTAAAACTTTCGGCTAGCCCTAGCACTATACGTATGGATATCATTTTCACCACCAGTGAAAATATCTCGTCAAAGTCAATACCTTTCTTTTGGCTGAATCCTTTGACCACTAATCCTGCGTTGAATCGAGGATGGTCGTTGTGTTCTTCATGTTTGATCCTGAACACCCATGTATTCTTCAATGCTCTTTTGCCTTCTGGCAACTTCATCAGTTCGAATGTTTTATTCTCATACAAGGATTTTATCTCGTCTTACATGGCTTCTTTCCATTTCTTCTTGTGTTCATCATTCATAGCTTCGTCAAAGCTTTCTGGTTCTCCCTCGTCAGTCAGCATTACATACTGATCAACTTAATATCTAGTAGATGGTTGTCTATTTCTACTAGATCTTCATAATGGGACTGGAGAATCTTTAGGTGCTGATGGTTGAATGTGAACACCATCATCATCCTCTAGTTCAACTTCATTGGGGGCATCTGCATTATCAGCTTCTAGCTGATCATTCTGCACTTCATCTCCAACTTGTCTCGGCACCACTGTTGGAGGACTCAATCAGAAGCTTGTTGAGTCATCATCGGAGCTTGGAACTTCCTTCTCCGCCTTATTGATATATTCAATAGTTTGATCTTCAATAAACATAGCATCACGACTCTTGATAAGTCTTTTCCGCACCGGATCATAAAACCTATAGCCAAATTGATTTTGACCATAGCCAATGAATACACAATGTCGTGTCTTGACATCAAACTTTTTCCTTTCATCTTTAGGAATGTGGACAAACGCCTTGCAACCAAAGACCCGCAAATTATCATAGGAAGCATCCTTTCCTGACCACACCTTTTCTGGAACTTCATACTGGAGAGGAACACAAAGTGAACGATTAATGCATAAACAACTGTAAGTAAAGCTTCACCCCAAAATACCTTAGGCAACTTTGAATGTGAAAGTAGACATCTGACTCTTTCCATCAAAGTCCTGTTCATCCTCTCAGCTACATCATTCAATTGCGGTGTTTTTGGTGGAGTCATTTGATGTCGAATACCTTGCTTTTTACAGGAAGCATCAAATAATCCGATGTACTCTCCGCCATTGTCTGTCCGGATGCACTTCAGTTTCTTCCCAGTTTGTCTCTCAACCGAGGCGTGAAATTGTTTGAACACATCTAGCACTTGACCTTTAGTCTTCAGAGTATAAGCCCACGTTTTCATGAAATGATCATCAATAAAAGTCACAAAGTACTGTGTGTTACCAAGTGATTTTGGCAATGGTCCACACAAATCTGAGTGAATCAGATCTAGAACATTCTTCATTCTGGATGGAGGAGAACTTTGGAAAGAAATCCTGTTTTGTTTCCCTGCTAGACAATCTTCGCATTTCTTCTGATGTATCTGGTTTAGACCAGAAAACATATTCCTCTTTACAAGCTGACTCATCCCTTTTTCACCAATGTGGCCTAATCTTTTATGCCACAAATCAATTGTATTATCATTCTCCACTGTATTAACAACATCACTGGAGAGCTTTGCCTGCATCATATACAGTCTTGAGTGCTTCTGACCTCTGGCCACTACTAACGAGCCTTTAGTAAGCTTCCATTTTTCGCTTCCAAAAGTATTTCAAAAACCTTCATCATCTAGCCTGTTTACATAAATCAAGTTTAGATGCATATCGGGAATGTACCTAACATCTTTCAGCAACAGTCTTGAACCATTCGTCATCTCTAAAGAAACATCTCATTTGTCAATAACATTTGACAGCTTTTCATTTTCCATCTTAACAACGCCATAATTCCCAAGTGTGTAGGATGAGAAAATTGTCTATGAGATGTAACATAGATAGTAGTTCCACTGTCAACTATCCAACTTATTTCTTGCAACTCCAGACTGACTATCTCTGTGTCAATAACAAGGTTAAATACATCAACAATGTTACCTTGTTCATCATCACTGCTTTCTTCTTTCTTCACATCTTTGCCTTTTTCCTTCTTCAACTTTCGGCAAAATTTCATGATGTGGCTCTTCTCCTTGCAGTAATGGCATTTCACATTTGCATATCTGTTTGACTTTCCTCTGCTTTTGTCTCTGGACTTTGGACCTCTGGATTGACTCATTCCTCTATTTTCTGTAAGCAGAACATCTGAATATGATGAAGAAGTTGCAGACTGTGATTTACGTCTCATCTCTTCATTTAGTATACTGCTTTTAACATACTCCATATTTAATACGTCATTTGGTGCAGTATTTGTCAAAGACACCTTCAAAATCTCCCAAGACTCTGGTAATGAAGCTAGTACCATCAAAGCAATCACCTCGTCGTCAAACTTTATGTCCATCTTTGATAACTGATTAACCATTCCTTCTATATTGTTTAAATGATCAGCTACAGAAGTACCCTCTTGGTATTTTACCTGCATCAATTTTGTCAGATAAAATAATTTTTTGTTACCGATCTTTGAAGCATACAACTGCTCCAGCTTATTCCACAACGTTCTTGCATGAGTCTCGTTACAAATATGATTGTACACATTATCATCGACAAACTGTCGAATATAACCACATGCTTGTTCATGCTCCAACTCCCATTCTTCGTTGGACATCTCCTCCGGTTTAATTGTCGAAAATACCGGCAAATGCATCTTTGTAATTATCAAGAGATCCTTCATCTTGGTTCGCCATATACGGTAGTTCATACCGTTTAAATTGATCATTTTGCTCGTCTTCACCTCCATTTGCCAAATTAAGCCAAATTTGAGAAAACCGACCTCAAATATGGAACCAGAACGTCAAACTTTAGCAGAAAAGATATCTTCTAAATTTTCACTACAAGATTAGAATAGTGTCGTCGGATCCCACCAGAATAGTACTGCAAGACCTAATAAATAGTAACTCGTCGGACCCCACTAGAATAGTACCGCGAGACCCTATAAATAGTAACTCAAATAGTATCATGGGACTCAGTTACTATTGTGCACGTCACCCTTGCAAATTAATTAAAACAACGTAAACTACTATTTACTACTATTCATCACCTTTGTCGTTTTACGTTAACTTTTCAAACGGATCACGCCAAAAAATTCGTTGTAATTTTCTCTTCTCGATGACGTGCTTCTTTTCAAAAAATGCCTTCAATGAAAACACAGTTCTGATACCACTTGTGGGCACAACGGATGTATTTTGTGAAAAGAAAAAATAAAATGAACAAAATAGATACAAGATTTTTAACGTGGTTCACCCTTAATTTTGGGCTACGTCCACGGACAAAACTCAAAATATTTCTTCTACTATTACAAATAGTAGGTATACAAAGATAAAACTAAAATAGTGGCTTACAAGGTGTTTCCCAACTTAAAAATACTAATCTCACTATTTTGTCACTCAACAACCCTTTAAGAATAAATTTTCTAACTTCAGAGTATTTGATTTACTTTAAATTTCTCTTTCTATTTTTCTGTTTTTGTTTTGTTACATTTTTTTTGAAGCCGCTGCCTGAAGACAGCTGTCTTTCTCGCTTTTTTAAATTTCTTTCAACTATTGCGGCACCGATTTATTTGATTCCTCCATATAAAGAGGGACCCAGTGTCAATATATATCACTAACGGTTTTGCTTCTAATTCCAGTTCCCTTGTCTTATGTACAGCTCTGCTAATTCTTCGTTCACGAACTCATTGCTAATCTTACATCAAAAATAGAAAAACTAATCATCAATGATTCGGGTTCAACTACAGTAATGGTTCGGAGCACAATCCCCGTATAACAGCTTGTGCTCTGCAGTTTATTTAGAACCATGAAGGTAAAACTGAGGACTCAGATTTTTTCAACAAAGCCTTTTAACCTCATCGTGGTACCACTTGGGAAATTGTTGCATCATCCACAGAGCAGATATTGGACTTGAGAACACACTCCTCATCTTCATCTTGCTTTACGGAAAAGGCGGGCCTTTTTGGAGTAGATATAGGTGCAGTTTCATTTTTTAACAGAAAAGAAACTTCCAACATGGTTGGTCTCTCAGTAGGATTTTCCTGGACACATAAGAGAGCTACTTGCATGCATCTAAGGAGTTTACAGGATGAAGATGAGTCGTCTAGAGATGAGTCTATAAACTCCATTCCATTACCATCCTTCCATAGGTCATATGCCTGTAATAAAGTAGCTGTTTTTATCAGAGTTGTTTTGAACAATGAGATTGATGTAGGAATAGCTTGACTTACATGTTCAAGAAGGTTCAAGTTCTCATCCGGACCATAGTAGCAGGCCGTCCTCTTGCCACTTATGATTTGTAAAAGCAGGACCCCAAAGCTGTAAACATCGTACTTCATGGAATATATCCCTTTCTTCACGTACTCAGGGGGAACATAGCCACTGCAAGTTACAGACATGTAAGAACAAGAAAGTATTTAGAAACGAAAATGTGAAAAAGAAAAGCTGTATGAGAAAATCTCCTTACTATGTTCCTACTATTCTCCCCGTATTTGCTTCCAGTTCATCTTTCCTGAAAAGTCTAGCCATACCGAAGTCGGATATCTTTGGATTCATCTTCTCATCCAGTAAAATATTGCTCACCTTCAAATCTCTGTGAATGATTGTGAAGTTTGAGTACTCTTGGAGGTATAGAAGCCCTTGAATGATTCCTTCAATTATGTGGATTCTTTTTCTCCAGTCCAAGAGGAACCTTCTAACAGGATCTGCAGTAAATTTGACTTCCAACAAATTAGTTTTTCGAATAAATCAATCTGATACATGCTTATGACTCTTAAATTGCAATCAGATATCTTCAGTAATGGAGGGTGTGAGAGATTACTGACCATGGAGGTAAAAGTTCAAGCTTTTGTTAGGCATGTACTCATAGATCAGCATCTTCTCTTCTCTTTCGGTGCAAAATCCTAAAACTCGAGCAAGATTTACATGTTGAAGTCTTGCAGTTAGTGTAACCTCATTTTTGAATTCCTCTACTCCTTGATGAGAAGTTTTGGAAAGTCTCTTCACTGCTATTTGTTCTCCTTTCGATAGCTTACCCTGGATTAAAGACTAAAAAGGTAAGTTCATTCTGAATTATGGCCAATGGGTGAAACTCAAACTGTTGATTGGAATTGAAAAGGCCATTATTACCTGGTAGACAGGGCCAAATCCACCTTCTCCAAGCTTATTTTTGTTTGAGAAATTATCTGTTGCTGCTTTTATGTCATTAAAGCTATATGCTCGAAGAGTTGGTGCGTCAGAATTAACATTTTCAGCACGTGTGCTGATTTTCAGGATTGTAAGTGATCTACTGATAGTGCTCAAAATTCCTGCAACTAAAAAGAGTCCCCAAGAAATAAATTCTTTAATCTTCAGCTTGTTTCAGAATTGGTAAAGTCTCTGAACTTTGTGTTTGTAATTATGAATTACCTTTTGGTTTCAGTACTTTTCTTTGGAAGCAGCAGAACGTCACAATGCAGATTAGGAGAAAAGAGATTGCAAGTCCAATCAGGACATGAATCAAAGGCTTCCTCTTTTTCCCCTTGTCTTCTTGTAATGTTGAACCCCAGGTAGATGCAGCTGCAACAGGAAATGGAGATAGCAGATTCATTAGTACTATTGAAGCACATTAACTCATAAAAAAACAATCAAAGCTCATTTTATCCTAACCTTGTCGAGCAAGAGTCGAATTATCGTCAGTACCCAACTGCCAGGCGTAGTAGCCAAGCAATCCTTTGTCCTTGGCATAACTAACTTTAACTGAAATGCTCTGTGTATCATCATAACCGATCCATGTTGTTCCAGAGTAGCAGTAATTGGACACATAGGTTGAATTATAAAGTGCTGTTGCGTTAGTCTGTGCAAGGAAATCGTTGATTTGTGCATAACCTACAGAGCCATCGCTGCTTAAAGCCGGCCCAACAGTTTTTGCGAAGAAGCCATTTTGATTAGCATCTGCAAGCTCCCAAGCGTAGCCATAGAAGGGAAAGCCAAGCACTATCTTCTTGGCTGACAAACCTGCTTGAATCCAGCTTGCGACCCCATAGTTCCCACTAACTTTAGTTCCAGGATTGTACAATGCAGCAGGTGGTCCTGTAACGTTTGACCAACCAGGACCGTAGAAATCATAGGCCATCACGTTAATCCAATCCAAGCTGCTTGAAATGGAGTGAACTGGGTAGTGAATGGTATAATAATCAGATGAACGAAAAAGTGCTGCGGAGAGAAGCAATGTTGTGTTCCCAGTTTGTGCAGATTCGTTGGCCACAGCAGCTCTCAGCTCAGTAAGAAGCAAACCGAAATCGGTCATCTGGTGAGTGGAGTTCGGATACTGCCAGTCCAGGTCTAGTCCGTTGAAGTTGTAAGTTCTTGCCAAGCTGATCGAGGAGTCGATGAATGTTGCCCGTGAACTAGCCTGACTTGCCATTGAAGCAAAGTCGTCAGCAATGGATCCCCCACCTCCACCACCAATAGACAAAAGGGTCTTAACAGAAGGATTTTTTTGTTGAACTGTTTGCGTGAAGGAAGAGAACTGAGCCTGATTTGCAGATGAAATGTTAACTTTGTTAGTCTGGGAATCAAGGTCAGCGAATGAACAGAAAAGGTGTGTGAAAAGGGTGGAGTTTATGTCGGAGATTGGAAGTCCGCTATTAGAATTCCAATAAGCGGCTCTGACAACACTTTGTGCTGCTGAGCAATGAAGCTGAAGAAGAAACAGAAGACATAAAGGACAGAGAAGAGTTTTGGCAGCCATTGCTTGGTAGTTGGTATTGGTACGCTATTAATTTGCTAGTATTTCCGTTATAATACAGTAAAATTCCGTCTTTATTATTTTCCCTAAAATGTTATGGTTAAAATTGTCGTTTAGTCTAAGATGTAAAGTTTAAAGTGACCCTTTTGTTAAAACTATTTATTTTAAACTTCACTTGAAAACAATGACGAAACATACGTAATATAAATATTTAACGTAAATTAATTAAATATTATTTACATAAAATTGAATAACAATTATTAAACTCAAATTGAACTAATTAAGTTTAATTTAAATTAATAGTTTCTTGTAATAAACTTGAATTATTAATTTAAATCAAATTCACCTAGTGATTGATTAATTATATTAATAATATTTGATCTATTCATATTTAATATTTATATTATATATGTTTTTTAAACTATACTATTTTATAAGTTGGTGCATAAAAAATCTCTCTTATCTTAATCATCTGCTCTATTTTACGAGTTAGGAAAAATTAAAACGAATAAAGACTTTAGAAATAAATTTTATGCAATTAATGTCTTTACTCTTAATTAATATTACCAATTTTACATAATATCATTTTCCTAAAATAAATTAGTGGTTCGTCCAATTTTGATGAAACACATAACTATATACAAATCATAATCTAACTAAAACTTGTTATATAGAAAGAAGAAAAAAAACAGTTGTCATTTTACAAGTTGCAGTGTTGAACAAGCTGATATCATGACTTGGAAACTTCTCTTTTGATATATATATATATATATATACTACCCGTGTGTTTGGATACTTCATGGACGATAATTCATCCCTACATTATGGGATCATTACTCACTCCCAAGAGGTCCAACTGTATTTGCTCTTCCTACAGCCTCACTTGACTTCTTGAACTGTATATTTCATATCATTGATACAAGAGTCACGAAATTTGATAAGCTTGTCAATACAAATTAATGATGGTCTAGTCACTAACGGTGGCGTTAAAATTTTAATAAAAGTATAAAAAAATTTTAATAATAGTAAAATTTTAATGAAAGCAAACTTTTATTTTTTTTTTGATGAAATTAAAATTTAAAATAATAATTTTTTATGTAAAATTTTTTGGAAGCCCACACTTGCTCCCAATGTGGATCCGTCCATGTCCAATATTTCCTCTGACGTGTAGAAGGAATGATCTCTATTCAACCCGTTACTTGAAAAGATAACAGAAAAAAAGATTCAGATTAGTTATGAAATGAATTTTTAAGTCTTATAGTACATTTGACGTTACCCATCTTAGGTAATCTTTATTTTTAAAAATAAATTAGTGGTCATCAAAAGAAAAAAAAAAAACTCGGATTTGTCAACAAAGAAATTACCTTGATACTAAAGTAATCATTTTAGTTGATTGACTTTGAAGCATCTTCATATTTGTTGAACAATAATTCGTCCTCTCGTTAACGTTTAACATAGAAATTTCTGTAATGCTGAAGTGATCACTTTAGTTGAGATACCAAATCCTTTGTTCTCAATTTTCAAATGGAATAAATGGAACAGGGGCCTTTAGTTGACTGACTTTGCGTTGAACAAGTCGGTCGCGATACCTTCGTAACTTTTCCTTTGATGTAGATCTCTTAACCTTTATGTTTGGAGTAGACTTGACTTGTTTAAATATATTAAATGGAACCGCGTTGAACAAGTTGGTCGCGATATCTGCGTGACTTTTCCTTTGATATAGATCTCTTAACGTATATGTTTGGAGTAGACTTAGACTTATTTAAATATATTAAATTGAACTCAATTTGGAGTATTTAGATCTAATCTTAAACCAAGACATTAGATATGTGACAATTAAAATTTTATAGCACAAATTTCAAAGAGGCATCGTACATCTACTTCAGTTTATTATCTCATTACTTACTCTCAATTAATTTTCCACATATATATTGAATTTAATACTAAATTGATTTATCTAAAACATGAAAATTAATTACTTTCCATTAGTTACTCAAAATATAATATGAGAGTACGATAATAATTTTTTGTAAGACAATTAGAAAAATAAAATTTTCAAAATTTATAAGACATTCCAAATATAGAGTTAAAAATGTGAACTAATTATTCAAGATATTTATTAATATCTATGATATACTCATATTTTCATTTATATTTAAGACTTAATTTAGAATTGTTTACATTCAGTTTATGTTCATCTATAGCAGGTTTATTATGTTTTAGCATTATTCGAGGTTTGTTGATACAAAGTGCATAAATGAACAAATGGACTCGAATTACATTGTTTTTTTATTTTTGACAAACTTGACCTTTAGTTATTGTGAGATTTTTATCTCAAGATTGGTTTAGCCAAAAATTCTAAAATTTCATACTTAAATTCTTGATTCACCGACGAATTTTTTGAGTCTAATTGCAGATTTTTCTGAGCTGCAATTTAAAAAAAATAAATTCTCAAAATTTGCATTAAATTTTGGATCGCCAGAATAACCTTTCGACAGTGTTTCGATCATAACTTTTGACTCAAATGATAAAATCTGATGAGTCAGATCTCATATTAAAGCTAACTCAAAGATAAAGATATTAATAAAATTTGAACTCCTAATTCTTTACTGTTTATTTTTTATACACTATCAAAATTAACCTTAAAAAATCTGCTCCAACCTTGCATTCATCAGCCTCCGTTCACGCAAGGACCCAAGCAAAACTTTCATCCACCAAATATCCATACATCAGCCCTCACCAGCACAGCCTTCACTTTCATCAATGCAAGCAATTATTTCAACCATTCCGATAACAGCTAGCCTCCAACAACCGATAGATTAAAGCACAAACCCATGCTTAACCCCAAATTCCATTCCACCAAACTGCCTTCCACAAAAGCAAGAAGCCTCCAATCATTTTTCTCTCCAGCAACTCGCTCATCCAGCAGCGTCAAACACCTCCACTCACCAAGAAGCCTCATTTTCTCTCTCAACTTCCAAGTATCAGCCCACATTCACGCACAAGACTTCACCGCTTCACCAACGCAGCAGCCATTTCCATTTCACTCTCCATCAACGCAACATCTCCACTAGCCCACAAATACAACAACGCAAGCCTTGATTTTAATCCAAAAACTCCAGCAGCTCTCTAAACTTCCAAGCTCCAACCTTCAACATCATTGGCCTGGGAGTAAAGTTTGAGCTAATCGAAGTAAAGTTTGTTTGATGTTACTAAACAAGGCCAGGAAGGCAGAGTTGTCTCAATTTTGACTGATATCTGTTCAGGAGCTTCCCAAGCACAATTACAACGATAATACAATTGAAAAAACTATTGAACCTTCGCCTCATTCACTCCATGACCCTGAAGCTGCAGGCCAGAAACCATTTCAGATATTCATATTACAACAACATCTTTCTAAAAGAATCTATGTACTAAAATTAAAGCTTACCTAGTCTTCAGAGCTTCCATTCATTATCAAAGCTCAGAGCCCAAAAGAAGTAGCCACGAAGCTTGAGATTCTTAGCGTAGGATAGTTTGGCTGCTGTGGGGTTCATGTCATCATAACCAACCCACAGTGTTCCTGCATAAGAGTATGTGGACACAGTCTGTGGATCGAAAACCACTGTAGCTCCATTCTCTTCGTTCCTCCTTTCCAACTGTCTGAATGTCAGAACACCGTTAATGGGTCCTGGCCCCACCGCCGGAGCTCCGATGCCATTCACATTTGGGTCTTTAAGCTGCCACGTCCTCCCATATTGCGGGAGTCTGATGACCAACATGGTACGAGGAAGTCCCGCTCCAAGCCATGAGTTAAGTCCGTAGCTTGTACTTATGTTACTGGTAGGATCATACAGCAAGGCATGTGCTCCAGTGACCTGAGGCTCCCAAGAACCATGGTAATCATAACACATGGCGTTTATCCAATCCAAGTTTTTGGTGATTGACTCAATTGGGTACTTGCGGTAGTTGTCTGACCACAAGAACTCGGAGGCGAAGCAGACCGCTGCCGTGAGAAGAAGTGACGGCCGCCGTGTTAAGCTGGCTTCTTCGTTTATAGCGTGTCGCCACTCGTCAAACAGTTGGCCCAAATCTTCCATTTCCTGAGTGGTTTGAGGGAATTCCCAGTCCAGATCAAGACCGTCGAATCCATATCTTCTCGCCACGTCGATCGCTGAGTTGATGAATATTCCACGAGTTACAGGCTGAGACACCATTCTTGCATAGAATTGCTTGTCGCCATTGACTCCAGCAAATGAGACAAGGGTCTTTACAGGTGAAGCTTTCTGGTGAAGGATGGTGGTGAAGTTGGTGAGAAGTATGCCTGTGAAATCCGAAACCTTGAACTTGTAGGTGTTATTATCTGGCGAGAGAAAGGCATAGAAGATGTGGGTAAACAGAGTTGTGTCAATGTCGGATGGCAGGAGAATTTCAGACCATGAAGGGTAATAAGCACCTTTGATCGCTTGGGGTGATCCCATAGCACCTTCACTGGACATAGTGAAGAACACGATGACTGGAATGATAAAGATCGGAACTTTGACCCCGCCCATACTTGTCAATGGACTTCACAGTCCAGAACTACTTCAGATACCTGTAACTGTAAAGATATGATATACTTGTGTATTTAATGTACTTCTGATGGTTTTGGATGGATGTGTTTGTCTAATGTACCTGAGAAAACCTTACTAGAAACCAATCTTTGAGAATGGTGGTGATAGGTGACTTGTGACTGAAAATGATGTTGTCCTAATCTGTCTGAAATAGAATACAAAAGCAATTCAGTAATGTCTATTGAAGCCGTCTCACTTGTCTTATTCAACTTCCTTTGCGAAAGCTCAAACTGGGGTTTCAATTTTTTTAACTTCCTTTGACAGAGGTTTTACTTCACAGTTTCAAATTTTTAACTTCCTTTGACAGAGGTTTTACTTTTACTTCACTGTCATGTGAGAATATATTGCAAAGCAAAAACTGATATGAACTCCACCGCATGACTATGATCCTGAAGTGAGTAACCTGTACATTATTAATCAGTTTTACGAGTCATAGGTTGAAGACGACAACTTGCTAAAGCTTTACTTTCAGGTATTGATGCCTGCCTATGTTACTTACGAAGTTATGATTAGTTTCCACTTGTCCCTTGCCTTTTTCACTTGGATTTAGCAATTAGCATAACTAGTGTAAGGGTGTTGTGCTTTGGTAAGCTCCGAGATCATATAAGTGACTCTCTTCTCAAAGGACAAGGATAAGCAAGTAGAGATTGGTGTTTAAAACAGAACAACAAAACTTAATTCAGTGAACTTATCAAAGTCTTGGCTTTTCAGGGGTGAAATATAAAATTGATTTGCTTTAACCAATAGAGATTATCTCTTGTGTGTTTTATTAACTTAAAACATCTTAATTCGAATCATCAAATAGTGATTACAGTTTTACCATCATTAAAAAAATTAGAGAACTAAAATTCAAAACAAAAAATTCAAAGGTCATATAAAATCACCAGAAAATTTCTTTTAGCAGATAACATTTACAATCCTTCTTGGCCTTTAATTGCTGTCATGTGCGGATTATTTTGTAGATGCTCAACTTAGCTGTTGTTAGGAACGGACTATCAACTTTTTATGTGTTATTCTGAATCATTATCTGATTTGACGCTCTCTAATGATTTGGTTTGATTAACTAACTTATAAAGAAAACTTCTTTTGATTGCTTTCTTCCACCACTAAACATTTTTCTTTAGTTCTCTGAAGTTGCGCCTATCCCGTAAGAGATTCTCAGATATGGTGTTCATCGATGGTTTGACTCTTCCTTTCTTTAAAGAATATGAAAACTTTAATCTCAACAACACGAAATCACATATGATACATTTGTTCAAAAAAGAATTTTACAAAAATTACAAGTTTGATTTGACAAACTTTCCAACCACTTTTCTCTTTGTGGAAGTATTCTAAACCTAAACCATCTCTATGAAATGTATACGGTTCCTGGGAAAGGAAACCTCCGGACAATGGGTCAAGAGGGTCTCTGGAAAACTATTTACTCTAGCTGAAACTGGAGAAGATAGAGATATATGGCTAACAGTTTTGCTTCTAATTCCAGTTCCCTCGTCTTATGTACAGCCCTGCTCGTTCTTCGTTCGCGAACTCGTTGCTAATCTTACATCAAATATAGAAAAAGTAATCATCAATGATTCGGGTTCAACTACAGTAACGGTTCGGAGCACAATCCCCGTATAGCAGCTTGTGCTCTGCAGTTTATTTAGAACCTTGGAGACAAAAGTACAAAACTGAGGTCTCAGATTTTTTCAACAAAGCCTTTTAACTTCATCGTGGTACCGCTTGGGAAATTGTTGCATCATCCACAGAGCACATATTGGACTTGAGAACACATTCCTCATCTTCATCTTTCTTTATGGAAAAGGCGGCCCTTTTTGGACTAGATATAGGTGCAGTTTCATTTTTTAACAGAAAAGAAACTTCCAACATGGTTGGTCTCTCAGCAGGATTTACCTGGACACATAAGAGAGCTACTTGCATGCATCTAAGGAGTTTACAGGATGAAGATGAGTCGTCTAGAGATGAGTCTATAAACTCCATTCCATCACCATCCTTCCATAGCTCATATGCCTGTAATAAAGCAGCTGTGTTTAACAGAGTTGTTTTGAACAATGAGATTGATGTAGGAATAGCTTGACTTACATGTTCAAGAAGGTTCAAGTTCTCATTCGGACCATAGTAGCAGGCCGTCCTCTTGCCACTTATGATTTGTAAAAGCAGGACCCCAAAGCTGTAAACATCGTACTTCATGGAATATATCCCTTTCTTCACGTACTCAGGGGGGACATAGCCACTGCAAGTTACAGACATGTAAGAACATGGAAGTATTTAGAAACGAAAGCGTGAAAAAGAAAAGCAGTATTAGAAAATCTCCTTACTATGTTCCTACTATTCTCCCTGTATTTGCTTCCAGTTCATCTTTCCTGAAAAGTCTAGCGATACCGAAGTCGGATATCTTTGGATTCATCCTCTCATCCAGTAAAATATTGCTCGCCTTCAAATCTCTGTGAATGATTGTGAAGTTTGAGTACTCTTGGAGGTATAGAAGCCCTTGAATGATTCCTTCAATGATGTGGATTCTTTTTCTCCAGTCTAAGAGGAACCTTCTAACTGGATCTGCAGTAAATTTTACTTCCAAGAACTTGGTCATTTATGAAACCTGAATCAATCTGATACATGCTTATGACTCTTAAATTGCAATCAGATATCTTCGGTAATGAAGGGTGTGAGAGATTACTGACCATGGAGGTAAAAGTCCAAGCTTTTGTTAGGCATGTACTCATAGATAAGCATCTTTTCTTCTCTTTCGGTGCAAAATCCTAAAACTCGAACAAGATTTACATGTTGAAGTCTTGCAGTTAGTGTTATCTCATTTTCGAACTCCTCCACTCCTTGATGAGAAGTTTTGGAAAGTCTCTTCACTGCTATTTGCTCTCCTTTTGATAGTTTACACTGGATTAAAGACTAAAAAGGTAAGTTCATCCTGAATTATGGCCAATGGGTGAAAGTCAAACTGTTGATTGAAATTTAAATGGCCATTATTACCTGGTAGACAGGGCCAAATCCACCTTCTCCAAGCTTTTTTTTGCTTGAGAAATTATCTGTTGCTACTTTTATGTCATTAAAGCTATATGCACGAAGACTTGGTGCGTCAGAATTAACATTTTCAGCACATGTGCCCATTTTCTGGATTGGTAGTAATCTACTGGTAGTGATCAAAATTCCTGCAACCAAAAAGAGTCCCCAAGAAATAAATTCTTTAATCTTCAGCTTGTTTCAGAATTGGTAAAGTATCTGAACTTGTAACTATGAATTACCTTTTGATTTCCGTACTTTTCTTTGGAAGCTGCAGAACAGCACAATGCAGATTAGGAGAAAAGCGATTGCAAGTCCAATCAGGATTTGAATCAAAGACTTCCTCTTTCTCTCCTTGTCTTCATGTTCTTTACCCTGAGCTGAAAACATCTTCACATTTAAGTTAATGAGATAAAAGCTAGTTGAGCCGTCATTTCTGAACTAAATAGCAGTAGAAGATTGCATATAATCTTGAAGGGGAAGCGACTTTCCTCAGTTACAGACAATTCAAGAATTTGCAGAAACAGACCAGTTACTTGTAATCTACATTAAGAAATACTGCTAACTTCTTCACCAGAACTTCAGTTGCATACCTGCTTTAGAAAGAAGCCAATTATCATCATTGGAAAGCTGAAACACACTGTACCCAGATAGCTTCTTCTCCTTTGCATAAGCAACTTTGGCTCTGATAGCCTCAACATCGTCGAAATTGAACCAATTTGATCCAACAGTGAAGCAATTCACAACATAAGTAGAATTGAACGACGAAGTTTTACCGTTGCCATGATTCTGAATGAAAAACTTAATGGATTTATAACCCATCGACCCATCTGTTGTTATAGCAGGACCGAAAGCTGGTGCACCAATAAAGTTGTCTTTGGGGTTTACAAGTTGCCACGCGTATCCATGGTAAGGCAATCCCAGAACCAGCTTGCTAGCTGATAGTCCTGTTCTTAACCATTCCCTTATGCCTCTGTCGGTATTAGCCTGACTCAGAGTTCCATATAAAGCTGCATGTGCACCTGTCAAGTTGCTCTTTGTAGGTACATAATAATCATAAGCAACAATCTCTATCCAATCCAAATTCCTTATCAGGGAGCCGATAGGATAAGTCACCGAGTCCAGAGATGGCGAGTAATAACCTGCCATGATCAAGAGCAACTCTGACTTGCCTGAGTTTTTGGACTCGGAAGCTGCAGCACCTCTCCACTCGTCAAAAAGGGTCCCTAAATTGGTCATGTTTAGTCTCATACTTGGTACAACTCCGGTCAGTTCTAGGCCACCGTAGTCATTAATCCTTGCCATATTGATAGAGGAATCTATGAAGGACTTTCTGTGAAAAGAATCACTAATCATGGAAGAGAATATTTCAAGATCTTCTCTGCCTGCCCAGATGGATAGAAGTGATATAGCTGAAGGGTTTTTGCGCTTGATGGTGCTTGTGAACCTGGAGAAGGACTGTTCAGTAGAAGAGTTGATATAAAGCTTGTAGGTGGAAGAGTTTATGAAGGCAAAAGCATATATAAGATGGGTGAAAAGTGAAGAATCTACATCGGAAACTGGAAGTTCACTTGCAGAATACCAGTAACCAGCTTGAATCCAGGTTTCCTGCGACTTAGAGCATTGGAATTTGGAAGAGACGGAGAGGAAGAAGAAGAGGAAAATTATGAAAGTTCTAAAAGCCATTAAAGAAAGTAACCACAGGTAGCAACATACATATGTATATCGGAAGTAAGTCAACCAGGAACTTCAACAGGACTGCTTGGTGTGAACTATATTAGATTTCCCAAGAAAGTCGATCTCTCCATGTGGAGAGGACGGGAACAGGCGAATTTATGCCTACTTTAAGAACGACCACCTAACTGCTTGGTGTGAACTATATTAGATTTCGCAAGAAGGTCGATCTCTCCGTGTGGAGAGGACGGGAACAGGCGAATTTATGCCTACTTTAAGAACGGCCACCTAACCTACGAATGTACGGAAGCAGTAAATGAAGACAGAAGAAACGGAGGATAACATGAGGTTTCTAGGCAACAACCTGGGAGTTCGTCAATTACGCTAAATGCCTGATTAGTTTCATCTCACGTGGAAACTGAGAACAAAAGCTTGGTTCAGACAAGAAATATCTCTTGACATGGGGGAAAATTTGCTTTCGTTAGCTAATCTGTCAATTGCTTTGACATGTTAGGCAGGGTAACGAGTCAGCTTCTGGCCGAAAAACACCTCCAAGTTGAGGAAAGCAACGTATCCTGAATTTGACTTGGCGACTTTGTAGGAAAGGAATATTAAACTTTAGAAAACCTTAAAAGGTTCAACGCGTACGTCTTCGTCTTTTGTCAGTTGATGATCATCATTAAAAGAAGGTCATTCTTTAATTTAAGGAGTTTTCTGGTCAGTGGCCATTTTTAATAACTATTAGTGATTATTCTTTATTATAAATAATAAAAATAAAATTACTTTATTTAATAGCAAGACCTACTAAAACCTTTTTTAAATAAAAAAATTGTGATTATAGTTGAACTAAATCGACGTTAAAACAAGTTCAAGACTTTAAGTCTATTATCATATTACAATATTATCCCAAAACAAAAACTCCCTAATGAAAATAAAAGCTTATTCACTATTTTTAGTATTTGAGATTTTGCTTCCTTTTCTTAACGGATTTCTTCTTCTTCTTTTTTTCAGATTTGGATTGCATGCAAAAATTGGATTGGCCGGATGTTTGGGAAGCACAGTCCCCGCGTAACAGCTTGTGATCTGCAGTTTATTTAGAACGTTGGAGACAAAACTGAGGACTAAGATCTTTTCAACAAAGCCTTTTAACTTCATCGTGGTACCACTTGGGAAATTGTTGCATCATCCACAGAGCACATATTAGACTTGAGAATACATTCCTCATCTTCATCTTTCTTTACTGAAAAGGCAGGCCTTTTTGGACTAGATATAGGTGCAGTTTCATTTTTTAACAGAAAAGAAACTTCCAACATGGTTGGTCTCTCAGTAGGATTTTCCTGGACACATAAGAGAGCTACTTGCATGCATCTAAGGAGTTTACAGGATGAAGATGAGTCGTCTAGAGATGAGTCTATAAACTCCGTTCCATCACCATCCTTCCATCGGTCATATGCCTGTAATAAAGTAGCTGTGTTTAACTGAGTTGTTTTGAACAATGAGATTGATGTAGGAATAGCTTGACTTACATGTTCAAGAAGGTTCAAGTTCTCATTCGGACCATAGTAGCAGGCCGTCCTCTTGCCACTTATGATTTGTAAAAGCAGGACCCCAAAGCTGTAAACATCGTACTTCATGGAATATATCCCTTTCTTCACGTACTCGGGGGGAACATAGCCACTGCAAGTTACAGACATGTAAGAACATGGAAGTATTTAGAAACGAAAATGTGAAAAAGAAAAGCAGTATGAGAAAATCTCCTTACTATGTTCCTACTATTCTCCCTGTATTTGCTTCCAGTTCATCTTTCCTGAAAAGTCTAGCCATACCGAAGTCGGATATCTTTGGATTCATCTTCTCATCCAGTAAAATATTGCTCACCTTCAAATCTCTGTGAATGATTGTGAAGTTTGAGTACTCTTGGAGGTATAGAAGCCCTTGAATGATTCCTTCAATGATGTGGATTCTTTTTCTCCAGTCTAAGAGGAACCTTCTAACTGGATCTGCAGTAAATTTGACTTCCAAGAAATTAGTTTTCCAAAAAGCTTGGTCATTTGTGAAACCTGAATCAATCTGACACATGCTTATGACTCTTAAATTGCAATCAGATATCTTCAGTAATGGAGGGTGTGAGAGATTACTGACCATGGAGGTAAAAGTTCAAGCTTTTGTTAGGCATGTACTCATAGATCAGCATCTTTTCTTCTCTTTCGGTGCAAAATCCTAAAACTCGAGCAAGATTTACATGTTGAAGTCTTGCAGTTAGTGTAACCTCATTTTTGAATTCCTCTACTCCTTGATGAGAAGTTTTGGAAAGTCTCTTCACTGCTATTTGCTTTCCTTTTGGTAGCTTACCCTGGATTAAAGACTAGAAAGGTAAGTTCATCCTGAATTACGGCCAATGGGTGAAACTCAAACTGTTGATTGAAATTGAAAAGGCCATTATTACCTGGTAGACAGGGCCAAATCCACCTTCTCCAAGCTTTTTTTTGTTTGAGAAATTATCTGTTGCTACTTTTATGTCATCAAAGCTATATGCACGAAGACTTGGTGCGTCAGAATTAACATTTTCAGCACATGTGCTGATTTTCAGGATTGGTAGTGATCTACTGATTGTAGTCAAAATTCCTGCAACCAAAAAGAGTCCCCAAGAAATAAATTCTTTAATCTTCAGCTTGTTTCAGAATTGGTAGTCTCTGAACTTTGTGTTTGTAATTATGAATTACCTTTTGATTTCAGTACTTTTCTTTGGAAGCAGCAGAACATCACCATGCTGATTAGGAGAAAAGCGATTGCAAGTCCAATCAGGATATGAATCAAAGACTTCCTCTTTCCCTCCTTGTCTTCATGTTCTTTACCCTGAGCTGAAAACATCTTCACATTTCAGTTAATGCGATAAAAGCTAGTTGAGCAGTCATTTCTCTGAACTAAATATCAGTAGAAGATTGCATATAATCTTGAAGGGGAAACGACTTTCCTCAGTTACAGACAATTCAAGAATCTGCAGAAACAAACCAGTTACTTGTAATCTACATTAAGAAATACTGCTAACTTCTTCACCAGAACTTCAGTTGCTTACCTGTTTTAGAAAGAAGCCAATTATCATCATTGGAAAGCTGAAACACACTGTACCCAGATAGCTTCTTCTCCTTTGCATAAGAAACTTTGGCTCTGATAGCCTCGACATCGTCGAAATTTATCCAAATTGATCCAATAGTGATGCAATTCACAACATATGTAGAATTGAACGACGAAGTTTTACCATAGCCATATTTCTGAATAAAAGACTTAATGAATTTATAACCCATCGAGCCATCTATTGTTATAGCAGGACCAGAGGCTGGTGCACCAATAAAGTTGTCTTTGGGGTTTACTAGTTGCCACTCGTATCCATGGTAAGGCAATCCCAGAACCAGCTTGCTAGCCGATAGTCCTGCTCTTAACCATTCCTTTATGCCTCTGTCGGTATTAGCCTGACTCAGAGTTCCATATAAAGCCGCATGTGCATCTGTCAAGTTGCTCTTTGTGGGTACATAATAATCATAAGCAACAATCTCTATCCAATCCAAATTCCTTCTCAGGGAGCCGATAGGATAAGTCACCGAGTCCAGAGATGGCGAGCAATAACCTGCCATGATCAAGAGCAACTCTGACTTGCCTGAGTTTTTAGACTCGGAAGCTGCAGCACGTCTCCACTCATAAAAAAGGGTCCCTAAATTGGTCATGCTTAGTCTCATACTTGGTACAACTCCGTTCAGTTGTAGGCCACCGTAGTCATTAATCCTTGCCATATTGATAGAGGAATCGATGAAGGACTTTCTGTGACAAGAATCACTAATCATGGAAGAGAATATTTCAAGATCTTCACTGCCTGCCCAGATGGATAGAAGTGATATAGCTGAAGGGTTTTTGCGCTTGATGGTGCTTGTGAAGCTGGAGAAGGAATGTTCAGTGGAAGAGTTGATATAAAGCTTGTAGGTGGAAGAGTTTATATATGCAAAAGCATATATAAGATGAGTGAAAAGTGAAGAATCTACATCGGAAACTGGAAGTTCACTTGCAGAATACCAGTAACCAGCTTGAATCCAGGTTTCCTGCGACTTACAGCTTTGGAATTTGGAAGAGACGGAGAGGAAGAGGAAGATGAAGAGGAAAATTATGAAAGTTCTCATTTACCACCCAAAAAAAAACATATGAAAGTTCTAAAAGCCATTAAAGAAAGTAACCACAGGTAGCAACATACATGTGTATATCGAAACTAACTCAACTAGGAACGACGACTGCTTGGTGTGAACTATCTTAGATTTCGTAAGAAAGTCAATCTCTCCCTACCAAACGGATTCTATTTGCATGTGTAATGATTTTGATACGTTAAGAACTACCACTTGACCTTCTAATGTACGAAAACAGAAAATGAAGATAGAAGAAACTGAGGATAACATGAGGTTTCTAGGCAACTACCTTGGAGTCTGTCAATTACGCTGAATGCCTGATTAGTGTCATCTCACGTGGAAATTGAGACCAAAAGCTTGGTTCAGACAAGAAATATCTCTTGACAAAGAGGAAAATTTGCTTTCGTTAGCTAATCTGTCAATTGCCTGGACATGTTGGCAGGGTAAGGACATATAGCTACGTGTTCTCGTCGTCAGCTTCTAGGCGAAATACCTCGAAGTTGTTCTGGGCAACGTATCCTGAATTTGACTTTGCGACTTTGGAGGAAAGGAACATTAAACTTTAGAAAACCCTAAAAGTCCAAAGCATTTTCGTTCATTCGTCAGTTGATTGATGATCATCATTAAAAGATGACCATTCTTTTCTTAAGGACTTTTCTGCTCTGTGGCCATTGATTATTCTTTATTATAAATAATAAAAATAAAAATTACCTTATTTGATAACGAGACCTTCTACAACTTTTTTTAAATGAAAAATAATTGTGATTATAGTTGAATTACATTCACGTTACAACGAGTTCAAGGCTTTACGTCTACTATCATATTGCAATATGGTACAAGAACAAAAACTTTCTAAGGAAGATAATTGATTATCTGCGTAATAGACAACAATATGAAACAATTATAGGCACTACTGAAGTTTCATCTTCATGGGAAAGCTCATTGATCATTTTTTGTATTTGAGATTTAGCTTTCCCTTCTTAGTAGATTTCTTTTATACAAATTTGGATTGCACACAAAAATCGTTTGGGACCTCTAGGACATGGACAATAGCTAGTGGAGTATCACAATCATCTGTTTGTTCGATATCCCTAGTCCTTTGATTCTCATTTTGACCAACAATCTATTTGACGATGCTCTAAATATTGGGAGGTGAAATCATTCGCATCACTGTATAAATTCTCCAGATTATCTACACTAGAATTGTCAAGAGTTGTCTTTCTCTGAGAAATATGTGTAACAACTTACTCAGTCCTCAAACCAACTAGTTGTTGACCATTGTCTTCATCACTAGTAACTATATACACAGTATCATTAAGCACACCCACAATAACATTAGTAGTTTTATTCTTTACACGATGGCTATCTATAATAACCTCAGATGTCTCAACCTATAACAACTCCATTATTGTCTCCACATTTGTAGCAAGCATGTTTGTTTCTACCAAAGGATCAGATTCTGTTTCTATTGCCATAGCCTCTGTAGTTTCCAATTTGTCATTAATGTTGATCAACCTATTAGTAATTTGGCTCGTCCCCAATGGAGTTCTCCTATCGGCATCCACAACGCAGACCGTAGATGTCTCTGCAACAACATCATTAAGTTGAGCAGTAGTCACAATGGAACTTTAGTTTATAAGATTCTGTGTTGGTATGTTCTTAGTAGTCTCCAATTGAAAGATCCTCCTAGTTGGTTGCCACTGCTTGTTAGTGTTTGGTTTCCAAGGATAAGACAACTGTATAGTCTTCATAATCATTGCACCTTTATCTCCCACACTCATCACCAAAAGATTATCTAAAAGAATCGTTGACTTAGGTATCTCAATACACAATTTTGAGTAGCCTACCCTTTCTATGTGTAGTGTTTGAGAATCTAAGTTTAGAGGTTTACCTAAGGAGATCGCCACATAACTCAAGCCTTGGAATGTCCATAGTTTGTAACATCTCACTACTGACAGGAAGGGTAAAATAGTAAATTGTCATAGGATGAGATTGATAGGGATTAATTAGTATTGTTCATACATACTAGTATTAGTAAACAGTGAAATTGTGCACATGCAAATTTCGGTACATGCATACATGACATTCCCGGTAGATGTGCCTACTACAATTTTATTGTGATTAACGTGGTTATTGGGTTTGAGAAATTATTCTGAGTGCGTCATTGAGTGTTTTATATTTTAAGGGATTTTTAGAATTTTTTCTAGAATTTTTCGGAGAAAATTCCCGGACCTGAAAAAAAATCATCATGTGACGAACCGGTTGATTTTCTACTGTTATTTGGTACTAAACTATTGAATATTGTGGTGGGATCCAAAAGTGGGCCCTTAAACCTAGTGGGAACCGAATTGGAGTGAAATTTGCTTGGTCTTTGTTTTATTTTTTTCAACAATTTGATTGGTTCTTTGACTTTTCTTCATTTCTCCACCAATTGCCAAGTGTTTATTTCATTTAATGCACGAGTGTCCTACACATTCTCGGTTGTTCCATTTGAAAGAAGGAAAAAATGGCCTTTGGCTTGTTTTGGTCATACACGACTCTTCCAAAATAAAAGCATGAAAGATGAATTTTATTCATTTCTCTTTAGCCAACCGAAACCTCCTTATTTTCCTTTAGTCTCCACAGATTTTGTTGCTATTTTCTTCCAACCTTAGGTGACTTCCTTCCACCTTCTTACCTTGATGAAAAATCGTGCATGGGATGGAAAGTGAGTAAGTTGTGATTGGTTGTTTAATGAAAGGCTTGAAGAGGTGGAGATGGAAGCTTTAGGTAAGATGAGGTTTAAGCTTTGATTATGTTTAATGCATGAATTCATGGGTAGTTGCATGGATTAGAAGTGATTGTTCATTAAATGAGATGAATGATGCCTTAATTTCATGACACATATGGCTTGAATTGTTGGGTATGTTGGTGTGTAAGAAATCATAAGGTGGAGATGATTAGTGTTTGACTTTCATAGTTTGAAGTGATTAGATGGCTAATCCTTAAAAGAAATTGATAAGAACATGATTGTGTATGGTGCTGCCAAATTGAGGTAGTTATTCCTAGTGAATGTATGCATGACCTAGGGACTGATTTCTTGTCCATTTGGATGCTTAGTGATGTGTTAGTGGCATTGGAAGTGTTAGACTCTAAGTTTAGTACCAAAGCTGGAAATTTTGGTTTTGATTGATTACATTGTTTTGAGCATAACTCATTGTGTGGTTATGCAAATGAGGCAACGTTTGTGCCAAAATAAACTTTGGTTTGTTAGCTACATTTTTGTGTGAAATGAGTATTGTCTAATTTTAGCCTTAAGGGGTTGAAATTTGGCTTGGAAAGTTACTGCTGGGACTTATGTGAACAGTATCCGGATTGTTGACCTAGAAGTTTTGATGATTTTTCTAAATTAATTGAGAAGGAATTAGAGAAAATGGTCTAAACGAAAGTTGAAGCCTATTAAATGAGCTTTTCATTACCACTAATTTTTCAATTTTTTGATCTGTATATTGGGAGATATGGACTGGTGCACATTCTGATTAGAAGCAATTTTAGCAATTTCTGTGAATTGAATTAGCTTGAGTGATCTCTGAAGAGTTGTAGAGGAAGCAATTATCTTGAAAATGGTATATAGCATGTAATTTTTGGAGATCAGATGTGGGAGTAATGAATTTTCAAAATCTATACCTGCATGAGGTTATTGATCTTTTGCCGATCAAACTTGCATGAAAGTTTTAATCTTGTTAGAGATGGAATTGGCTTTGAAGCCCTTCATGAAAAGTGTAGCATTGTGTTTGATCTTTCCATAGGTATAAAGTATGCATTTATTTGACATTTTTGTAAGGAGATATACTGTTTAGAACATTACTGTCCAGATTGAGTACTTGCAGGGGCAGCAGCATTCACTGAATTGTTTGACCTAATTAACCATTGAATTTGATTTCATATTGTTCATAAAAGTTGTAGACCACATTGTGATCTTTCTGAACATATTTATGGTGCAATTTTTGACTGAAGAGAATGAAAGTTACTGAATTTACAAATAATGTTCTGTTTTAAGAGGTAGTGCATGGGCAGAAGTTTCAATTGGATTTTTGATACCCTTCGGGGTAAAATTGCTTGTTAGGGTCTTCATGAAACTTGTAGAGTTTTTCATGATCTTTCCAACAAGGTATAGTTTGTAATTTTCTGAAATGTGTAGAAAGAGATATGATAGATTGAATTTTGATTGGAAAACAGGAAAAAGAGAAGGAAATATGAGCAATATATATATATATATTGTTTTATTTGAATTTTTGGTTTCTTTCGTGAATAACTTTTCCGTCCGACATCCGATTGACCTGATTCTTGAGGCATCGGATTCATAGAATATTTAATTTTATTTTCTGAGAGATTGGGAATGCTTTTGGACGGAAAATTGACGTGGGTCCGGGTAACGGAGTCCTTAACCACTGTTTTATTTAATTGGGGATTTATAGAAGTCCAAATTGAGCGCCGTCAGCGCCATTGGATTTCTAATTTTTAAACGAATTTTTCTGAAGGAAAAATGAAATTAGGCTCGGGAATTCATGAATATGCATTATACACCTACATGTGTATCATTAACGAATTCGGATTGGATCATTAGTGATCGATTTGTTCTCTGATTTTTTATAGAGGCACAACTGGAGCGTCGATCGACCAAAGTAGCAGAGACTTTCCGGCATTAGATCGGAAGTGATAGGTGAGTAACCTAGATGTGTTTCTCAATTATTACTTGTCAAATATGGGAATAACGGCGGGACCAGGAATGTGTACATTGTGTGACCTGTCTGCCATTACTGTGATTGACTGTGATTGATTGTCAATTATGAACTGTTCATTGTTATGAATTATGGACTGTTACTTGTGCATACTAACTGTTAATTGACTGTGCTTGACTATGAATGATTAACTGTTTATGGGGATGTTGTAACTGGGCATGTGCATTCATACACAGATGCATAAACTGATAAAGGAAAATTGTGAACCGAGTCGCCACTGATACTGAAACGAGCCTAGAGCTCGAAATACTGAAACGAGCCTAGAGCTCGAAGGGAGATAATTCTCCCCAGACGCGTCTCTTGATCATCAATCACATTTTACGCTTTCGGTCACAACACTATAATAATTAAACTGGAAAAAGAGTCACATGTGCATTGCATCATCACTGGACTGAATACCCGAAATGGGTTTTACTGTATTGTGACTGTATATTACTGTGACTGTAGACCGTAGTATTACTGCAACTGCCTTATTATTGTGAATTGATTATGTGATGCATGAATTGGGAGAACCATCGATGATGGTTCCTCATTGAGTTCGCAAACTCATCCAAAATTGCAATATATTTTTCAGGACTCGAAGAGTACCCCGTTTGACACGGGAGTAGGTCTACTGTAGGCAAGTGAAGGATAGAGGTCGGGATCAGTTCGCGTCTGCATTAGCGTCTTATCGAATTAGTTTTCGCAATCATTGTACAACAATGCTTTATATTTATAATGAGCCCATTGTGGTTTTATTGTTTTTATACATTGACTGATTGTAAATTATTATTGGATGACTGTAATAACTGAAAATGGTTAATTGTGAACATGGACTCAAGATTGTATTCCATGACCTTTGTAAACCGATTAGTATGTGAACTTTATGGTTCTTGTAAAATATTGTTAAATGATTGTAATAACTGCAAATGTTTTTTTTGTCTCTTTTTTTGCCGCTATTATGCGATTGAAAAAAAACAAGAGAAGAAAATGATATACTGAGTTTTCACCGACTGATGTAGTACGCCACCCTCGCGGGGCACGGACTCGGATATCACCAACGATATCAGATTCGGGTCACTCAGGAGTGGGGTGTTACATAGTTTCATAGGCAAGTTATAGAAGTGGATCCACAGTGAAAATTTGTCTATCGAACCTCTGTCTGTGTCCATGCCCGAGCTCCATTGTCACAAGAATAAAGACTGATCTCTAGTGTGCCATAGGCCTTGTTCGGTGTTTTCCTGCACATCAAAATCCTTACCAAATTTAAAGAGAAATTAATCATCCTTAAGTAGCAGGACCTTCTTTAGTCACTTGGAACTCCTCTAGGCTTGAGCCCAAGCATTTATCACTGAAAATTTACTTTGGGGCATATTACGTTATCCTTCAATACTTGTTGGAAATGTGTCGAAACAACTTTGCGTAACTACGGTATCAATTTTCGCTTCCAGGCTCCGTCCAGTTTCACATTTGTTGTCACATCTTGGGCTCTCGGGTATCTACATTGGAGTATTTGTCCGCTTGCGAGAATTTTGGATCTTCTCTAGATAATGTCAGCAAGGCTTCTTTCAGGCCTGAAGGCTCTCCAACTTCCATCCTAACACCCCTCAGCCCTACCAAAGTCTGTCCGACAGGTGGAGAAAACCCAGGAACGTCAACGCCAGCAGAGACATCAATGCCAAACTCCTCCACTACTTGAGGAGGCAGCCCACCATCATCAGTAGAAACCATGGTCGCTGTTAGAGAGCTCCCATAGGTCTTAGCCTGATATGTCCAAGCTGTTGCTTTAGATAGTACAAGAGAGTTGGAGGAGTTAGGAAATTCAGAGGGAAAGGGGTTTTGTTTTTATTGATTATTCATGATTCCTTTCGTTATACAAAACATACTTAAATAGTTTCTATAACTCTGTAAACTTATCAATTAAGCCGCATGAAAATAGAAACAACAAAAACTTCCTAAGCTATTTTGAATTGGTCCTAGGTCTGAATAATACCCTCTTAAGACTTGTAATGAAATTAGTAAACCAAATAACAAATAACAACAATTCATGTTTTAGAAACTAGGTTTATTGACCTACTCAAACTTTTCTTCTTTGACTGGTTCTTCCAACATTTTCCAATGCTCAATCAAAAACACTATCTCCAACATATCCCTAGCCCCACAACTTGCGATCCAAAAGAGACCAAGCACCACACACCCCATGCTCACATGTGCCAATGTGAGAACTAGCATCATTCACCTCTACGTCCATGACAACTTCCTCCCCCCTTGATTCTAGCTTGTCCTCAAGCAGAAAATTTGGGTAGGACTTTGAAAATCTTCTCACATCTTCCCAGGTAGCATCTTCCAAAGAAGTATCTTCCCACTTAACAAGTATCTCAACTTTGGGACGGTAAGACCCTTTTTGTTTTGTTCTCCTATCCAGGATTGTTTCGAGCTGTGGCAAGACAGGTCGTTCTTCTGATGATGGAGGCAACTCAGCAGACACCAAAGAATTGTTTCCAATATAGTGTTTCAACTAAATGACATGAAACATATTATGGATATGTGACCCCTCCAGAAGATTTAACCGATAAGCAACCTTGCCCACTCTGCCAATGATTTGAAAAGGATCATATAAGCAGAGCGACAACTTGAGCGATGCTCTGAAAGCAACAGATGTCTGGCGATAGGGTTGTAGCTTTAGGAAAACAAAATCACCTACAAAGAATTTCAATTCCCTACGGTGGCGGTCTACCACCGTTTTCATACAATTTTGGGCTTGGAGTAGTGTTGCTCGCAATTCTTTAAGCATGGCATCCCTTTGTCTCAGCTGGTCATCCAAAGCTGCCACCTCTGATGTTCCAGGCACATATCATAAAAGAGATGGAGGCAGAGTGCCATACACAACTTCAAACGGCGAAAGCTTGGTAACAGAGTGTTAGGAGGTATTATAACTATAATCTGCCCAGGACAGCCAATCCCTCCATCATTTGGGTTGTTCATGACAAAAACATCTTAAATATTGCTCAAGGGTCTGATTGACCACCTCAGTCTGTCCATTCGACTGTGGGTGATAACTCGAGCTCATGTTCAAGTGGGTTCCCTGTTGATCAAAAAGAAACTGCCAAAAATCACTCATAAAGACTCTGTCACGGTCACTAAGAATAATGCTAGGCATATCGTGCAAGCAAACCACATTATCCACGAACGCCTTAGTTACCCTGACCAAGGTGATAGGGAAAGACAACGGAATGAAATAAGCATACTTAGACAACCTATCCACAACGACCAAAATTACTTGATAGCAGTTAAAAGCCAAAATCCCCTTGACAAAATCCATCGAGATGTCTGTCCAAACTCTCTCTAGTATGAAAGCGATCTAGAAGGGGGGTTGAATAGATCGTCTAAACTTTTTCACAGAGTTCTACAAAAAATCACGAAATTAAAAACACACGTAACAATCAAATTAAACAAATGAAAGAGAGTAGGGAAGAAAGCAAACGCTGTTTTTATAGAGGTTCGGTGCTAAGACCTACGTCCTCTACCTAAGCTCCCACTTAGGATTTTGGCAAATCACTATATTGTACACTTTTTAGTTCAGTGCGAACTTTTACAACCACTTGAATTTCGGCTCAAGTAAACCTTACAATCCCGATTTGATTTCCGGCACAAATCTAACCACACCAGTGATTTTTCCTCTAATCACTCAACTCACAATAACAATGAAAGAAATATTGAATAGACAAGGCTCTAAACAGCTTGATAGAATTGAATGAGCAATATGCACTTTGAGAGCAATAGAATAATGATCTGAAATCAGTATGCTTTGCTATATTTTCAGTTTTTGATCTCTTGAACGTTCTTAAATTTATTTGCAGGCTCCTGGATCAATATAGACGTTGTAGATCATCAACTAGCCGTTGTAGATTACTCCATAACGTTATAAAAATATTTCTTTACCGTTTGATATCAATTGACTTCGTCAGAATCAGATCTTGTCTAATCCTAGTCGACTGGAATAGGTGCTGGTCGACTGGTCGAGGGCTTCTAGTCGACTGGGACTGGTTCTGGTCGACTGGGACAGGTTCTGGTCGACTGGAAGTTACGAAAAATAATCTCCGCTCTCCGAATAGTCGACTGGAATGATTTGTAGTCGACTGGAACACTTTATAGTCGACTGAAATGAACTCTATTCTTCAGATAAGATAATTTCAGTCGACTGGTAATGCTTGTAGTCAACTGGAATTTCTCTAACGGACAATTTTGCAGATAATCTTCGATCTTTCAAGATTTTTATCCATAATCTTCACCAGAATCTTTATTTACACGTTGTAGATCTTCTCCAGATCATAGTAGATCATTTCTTACTTGATTTCTTAATATATTATCTTCTTGACATTTGTAAATTGAAATTTGAACAATGTCTATCACTTACATCTTTGAAAATTGTCCCTTGAAATTGCATTGTGCCTTTAATAAAATCCTGAAATAATTTCTTAACCAATTTCATATATATTTTATAATTATCAAAACATAAAGGGACTTTTATTTGTCAACCACCATTGGTCCAACAATCTCCCTCTTTTTGATAATGACAAAACATTTAGAAATTGTTTAAGAAATTGAAAACAAAGAACAATTGATCAAGGTTTTTAAGCCTTGTCTAATTGGTTAGTTTTAACTCCCCCTTAATCAATGAATCCAATAAATTGAGCACAATTTACAATTTCATAAGTTGTGAAATTTAATCACGTGGAAATAAGCATAATAATTTTGATAATAAAAAATGTCACAACTTTCTTACTCCCCCTTTTTGTCATGATCAAAAGAACCGATGAATAATCATACTTCATAACAAATACTAAGAAATTAGACATTAAACAAAATTACAGTAATGTAAACAAAAGGACATACCGACTAATGTAGTAAATGTCAATGAAAATGTCAATGTAACAAAGTAACATATATAGGTTGAAAACAAATTACAAAATCCATCAAGGTCGAGAGACATCATCATGTTTACAACCTAGTTTGTCGAAAATCTTGGTAAGCATACGTTGTTGTTCATTGAGCTTCTTAAGGAAAACACAAAACATATTCTGAATATTATCAACACGATCATTCAAATCATCTATTTGTTCGGTAATCTCTTGTAACTCTTCATGAGTGACATCACTTCGTCTTACATTACTGGGCCTAGAGCTACTCGGACGATCTGCTGCCCGCTTTGATCTTTGCCTCCTAGGTCCTTGTTCATCTTCCAATGTCAACCCAAGTTTGGCCACATGATCAAAATATACCCAACATTTCTCAACCGTTTTGACCAATTTCATACTCCTCAAATTATAGGGTGTAAACCTCCAACTTTGTGGATACGGATAATGATTATAAGAGCTACAATCAACTTTTTGCAACTTTGCGACAAAAGCAATCAAAGCAGCATACGACATACCTTTATGCTTTCCTGTCTGACTCTTAAGCTCTCCTCTTAATAAATTCACCTTTTTCCTCATCATTTGCATTATCAGACTAGGAAAGTTAATCTGTCTACCTTCTTCTAAATGCCATAAAATTTCTTTGTCCAAAGCGGTAATGTGATTGTTGCTCGCCTTATTTGGGTATATTACCCGATTAATTGCATAATGCATCAGCCTATAATGCAAAGGCAAATCCATTGCCTCATAGGGTGGTGAGGAATGAGCTGAACAGAGGCTATCTAACAGTGCATCTCCCTTTTCTTCAGTGTACCCGAAATTTTCATCTGCTTCTTCATCAGTGTCTCCACCCTCATGTCTTAAAATTTCAAGGTCTAAAAGTGAAGCTCTTGGTCGAACACCACCTGTAGGCAATTTCAACCAAATGGACAGATTTTGTTCACACACAAAAATCTCTCGACCGTGAACATATGATTTCAAATGCATACCAGTGTCAACATTACTCCTTATCACCACTAGATTCGCATAAAATTCTCTAATCAAGTCCTCATATATTTTCTCAGTAAAACCCAAAAAGAATTTCAACCCACGACTAATCATATCTGTAAACAGCTCCGAATATTCACTATGTTTCAGTTCAACCCAATCAAATTTCATCGAAGGAATGAGAACTTCATTTTTCAATACCTTATAATACATATTTTGCGCCTCCTTTGAAACAAATCGAGACTCAACTTCTTCATTTTCGCGTTCTACTCCACCCCTTGAAGAAGATCCACGTACTCTTGGTCCTTGTGGTGTGTCATCCACTTGTTTCCCTTTTCCAGAAGTCTTCCTTGGAGCTATTGTAACGTTCTTGAAGAGATTTTGAATAAAAATCGCAGATCTACGAAGTTAGGGTAGAAGACGATTTTGAATGGGAGATGGAGGAGAGATGAAGACGATTTGGTGAAATGGAAGGGGGGTTTCGACGTTTTGGCTATGGGTAAGTGATTGAAGGGTCGGATCTGAAGAGATTTTGGAGATTCAGTCGACTGGAGAACAAAAAATTGCAAGAGGAGAAGTGAGTGGGTTTGCGTAAAAACAAGGAGAAATGGGTTTTTAGTGAGAGAAAGAGATGAGATGCTTAAAGAAGAAGGAGATCTAGTGTTTTAGGAGAAGATTGAGGAAGAAGGTGTAGGTTTTTAAGGGAAGAAGAGGAAAAACACAAGGAAGAAGAGAATGAGAGGCTTAGTCGTGTGAGAGGACTTTAGATAGAAGATGAAGAGCTTTTGAAATAAAGAAAAGAATGGGTTTGATAGTTTAAAAAAAAAACGAAACCTCCGTGTTTGTTCCAGTCGACTGGACTTGTTTCTGGACTTGTTTCTGGTCGACTGATACAAGCATTTCTTTATTTCTAGTTGACTTGTCATGCCCTTCTAGTCGACTGATACGTCTATTTACCTCAAAATCAGTCGACTTAACTTTTAATCAGTCGACTGAAAAGTTCTAAACCTTAATACAATCACTAAATGTAAATCACGATGATGTATCTCCGATGGAATTGCTTAATTTGCCATACCATTTTGATATAATAGTGTATGCAAGTTAATAAAATTTAATCCAGATAATTCAAATCACACATTCCAAGTTTTAATTTAATATTTATGAAAACCTCTTCTTTAAGAGGCTTAGTAAAAATATCAGCCAATTGATCACTAGACGAAACATGTTTTAAAACAATGTCACTTTTCAAACAATGATCACAAATAAAATGATGTCTAATTTCAATGTGTTTTGTTCTACTATGCAAAATTGAATTTTTACTCAAACAAATTGCACTGGTATTATCACAATAAATTGGAATATTTTTAATCACAATACCATAATCAAGCAATTGATGTTTAAGCCAAAGAACTTGGGCACATGCACTTCCAACTGCTACATATTCAGATTCAGCAGTGGAAATAGCTACACTTACTTGTTTCTTACTAGCCCAAGAAATCAAAGATGATCCTAAGAAATGACAAATACCATTAGTACTTTTTCTATCAATTCTACAACCACCATAGTCAGCATCACTATATGCATATAAATCAAAAGAATCACAACAAGGATACCATACACCATGATTAACAGTTTTACTCAAATATCTGAAAATTCTTTTGCAAGCAGACAAATGAGAAATTTTAGGACAGGATTGAAATCTAGCACATAAACACGTAGCAAACATTATATCTGGTCTAGAAGCAGTTAAATATAAAAGAGAGCCGATCATACTTCTATAGAGTTTTTTATCAACATCCTCTTCATGTTCAGATTTTTCCAAGACCAAATTTGATGCCATTGGAGTAGCTGCTACTTTGCATCCATCCATGTTGAATTTCTTTAAAAGCTCTTTGGTGTATTTGGATTGATGAATAAATATGCCATCTCTATTTTGCTTTATTTGCAATCCAAGAAAGAATTTGAGCTCGCTCATCATGCTCATTTCGAACTCACTTTGCATTAAATCACTAAATTCTTTACATAAAGATTCATTAGTAGCACCAAAAACAATATCATCAACATATATTTGGCAAATTAACATATCTTAATTAACATGCTTTATAAATAAAGTATTATCAACTTTACCTCTAACATAACCATTTTGAATAAGAAAATTACTTAACCTTTCATACCATACCCTTGATGCTTGCTTTAATCCATAAAGTGCCTTCTTTAACTTGTACCTGCATCAGAAATATTTTTTCTTCTCATTGATACCCAAGCCATTTTGGGTCTATTATGGTTAGTTAAATAAACTACATTTGATGGCTTTGTTCCTTTTACTACCCATATTTTCTTCACATTAATACATCTCCTAATACTTTTACTTGCAATCTTATTATGACCATCTCTCAAACATCTATCACATTTAGCAACTTTACCATCTTTTGTGAATTTAGAAATCAAAGAGTAATCTCTATCAAAAGGATCATAACCTAAACCATGTTTAGAAATTGAGTATCTTTGTAAAGACAACATCTTTTCAAACTTCTCATTTCCATTAACAAATTTTCCAACAACATAAGAAAACTCTTTTTTAATTCTATCAAGTTCACAAGATAAATTTTCTTTTCAAAGAAGGCATGCAGAGTGGTCTATCTTAGTACAATCTAAATCATCGATAGTTTCATGCAGAACACTATTTTCAGCAACAAGTTCTCTTATCCTTTTTCTCAATTTCTTGTTAATATCAATGGCTTCTTTAAAATCAATTTGCAAAGCAGTAAAGGAATCTCTAAGATCTTGATCAATAATTATTACCTCATCCTCATCATCACTTGTCATGGAGCTTCTTGCCATTATAGCTAAATTGTTTTCATCGTTGCTTTGATAAGCTTCCTCATCATCGCTCCAAGTAGCTACAAGACTAGCTTTCTTTTTACCTTTGTCATACCTATCATTTTTCTGGAAAATGGAAGAACTTTTGCATTCCCTAGCATGATGTCCTTTCTTTCCACATTTCCAGCATTCTTCATTGCTCTTCTTTTCCTCATAACTTTTGGTCCTTCTTTCCATGGTGTACTTCTTTTTATCATCATTTCTTCCACCACGTAATTCTCTCTTTCTATTTTTGAGTAGTCCCTTGAATTTTCTCAAGTTTCTAGCATACATTGCTAGCTCTTCATCTTCTTCCTCCTCATCTAATTCTTCATCACTTTCATCCACAGAAGAAGTGTTAGCTTTAAAAGTAATAGATTTTTGTGGCTTACCTCTACCTCCTCTTGATTTGAGGATTATCTCATAATTTATGAGTGATCCCACCAACGCATTGAATTCCAAGTGATTGAGATCTTTCGACTCCATAATTGCTGTGACTTGAGAGTCCCATTCTTTTGGTAGTGACCGAAGGATCTTTTTCACCTTCTCGCTATCCGTCATGTGCTTTCCGAGATTCCCTAAACCATTAATAATTTCTGCAAAACGATCAAGCATAGTAGAAATAGACTCACCTTCCTTCATGACAAACATTTCGTAATCATGAAGTAACATGTTGATTTTGGTTTCTCGAACTTGGTTGGTTCCTTCATGAGTGATCCGAAGCCTCTCCCACATTTCTTGAGCACTTGTGCAAGAATTCACTCTATTTCTCTCCTCAACAGTAAGAGCGCAATAGATTAACTTCATTGCTTTGGCATTGATGTAGGCTTGCTTCCAATCCATTGATGTGGGCTTGCTTCCAATCATTGTCGTCATACTCCAGCTCTGTCTTTACCTGACCGTTTTCGTTCAATGTAACATGTGGGCCGAAGATGATGATCTTCCAGTACTCTACTCCCTCGCTTATGATATGGTACTTCATAGGATTTTTCCACGAAAAATAGTTAGAACCATTAAACAAAGGAGGACGGTTATTAGTGTTACCTTCTTCTGCCAGATTGTTATGTGTCATATTGAATGTCATCCCTGGATGAATCTGCTCTGATTCCAATTGAAAGCGATCTAGAAGGGGGGTTGAATAGATCGTCTAAACTTTTTCGCAGAGTTCTACACAAAATCACGGAATTAAAAACACATGTAACAATCAAATTAAACAAATGAAAGAGAGTAGGGAAGAAAACAAACGCTGTTTTTATAGAGGTTCGGTGCTAAGACCTACGTCCTCTACCTAAGCTCCTACTTAGGATTTTGGCAAATCACTATATTGTACACTTTTTAGTTCAGTGCGAACTTTTACAACCACTTGAATTTCGGCTCAAGTAAACCTTACAATCCCGATTTGATTTCCGGCACAAATCTAACCACACCAGTGATTTTTCCTCTAATCACTCAACTCACAATAACAATGAAAGAAATATTGAATAGACAAGGCTCTAAACAGCTTGATAGAATTGAATGAGCAATATGCACTTTGAGAGCAATAGAATAATGATCTGAAATCAGTATGCTTTGCTATATTTTCAGTTTTTGATCTCTTGAACGTTCTTAAATTTATTTGCAGGCTCCTGGATCAATATAGACGTTGTAGATCATCAACTAGCCGTTGTAGATTACTCCATAACGTTATAAAAATATTTCTTTACCGTTTGATATCAATTGACTTCGTCGTAATCGATCTTGTCTAATCCTAGTCATTGGAATAGGTCTTTGATCGATTGGTCGAGGGCTTCTAGTCGACTGGGACTGGTTCTGGTCGACTGGAAGTTACGAAAAATAATCTCCGCTCTCCGAATAGTCGACTGGAATGATTTGTAGTCGACTGGAATGATTTGTAGTCGATTGGAACACTTTATAGTCGACTGAAATGAACTCTATTCTTTAGATAAGATAATTTCAGTCGACTGGTAATGCTTGTAGTCGACTGGAATTTCTCTAACGGACAATTTTGCAGATAATCTTTGATCTTTCAAGATTTTTATCCATAATCTTCACCAAAATCTTTATTTACACGTTGTAGATCTTCTCCAGATCATAGTAGATCATTTCTTACTTGATTTCTTAATATATTATCTTCTTGAAATTTGTAAATTGAAATTTGAACAATGTCTATCACTTGCATCTTTGAAAATTGTCCCTTGAAATTGCATTGTGCCTTTAATAAAATCCTGAAATAATTTCTTAACCAATTTCATATATATTTTAAAATTATCAAAACATAAAGGGACTTTTATTTGTCAACCACCATTGGTCTAACATAGTATAGATAGCGACTGCATAAGTCCAGCTGGGGCAAGATGTTCAGTTTTGTTTCTTTGGCACATTTCATAACTCTGAATGTACTCCTTGACCAACCTTTGCATTCCCACTTAATAAAAATCTTCTTTCAATCGAGATAGAGTCCTTTGATAGCCAAATGTCCACCCAATGCAATATCAGGCACCTCAGATGGGATGAAAGGCACCAAAGAAGAATTAGAGTTCAAAAGGATGCGCTCACCTACAAACCAAATGACATCTTGTTGAGCTTGCAGGTTAGACTTGTAATTCTCATAGAAAGGATCCGTGGCACATTCTCAATGCAATTAGTCCCACCAAATAACTCAGGGTCATGTGACAGCAATGAAGTGAATCTCAACCATTCTAGATAGAGAATCGGCAGCACTATTTTGGATCCCCTACTTGTATTCAATCTTATAGTCATAACCCATGAGTTTCGGTAGCCATCTTGCTTGTACTGGGGTGGTGATACGTTGTTCCAATAAAAATTTTAGACTCTTTTGATCAGTCCTCATGGTAAAAGATTGTCCTAGGAGATAGGGTTGCCACTTCCAAACTTCTTTCACGATGGCCAACATCTCCTTCTCGTAGGTTGAATAATTAAGAATAGTATCTTTTAAAGCTTCACTTTAGAAGGCGATGGGTCTGTGATCTTACATGAGAACTACTCTCAGTCCATGACTACTTACCTCATATTCCACAATAAACGGACGGGTGAAGTCTAGCAATCTTAGAATTAGCGTTTGGATTAAGACCACCTTCAACTGCTTGAAAGCTGATGCGGCTTCTTCCGTCCAAATAAATCCCTCTTTAGTTAATAGGCGGGTCAGGGGTGCACCAATCATACCATAATGCTGAATGAACTTTCGGTAATATCCTGCTAGACCCAGAATATGTACCCCCTGGCTGTTTTTGGAATAGGCCAATCCTTGACTGCCTATACTTTTGAACGATTTGGTTCCACTCCCTCTCCTTTGTGAACATGGCCTAAGTATTCAACGTATTGTGCTCCAAAGATGCATTTAATCCTTTTGGTATACAACTGATGTTGATTTAGAATTGATAATACAGTTTGGAGATATTCCAAATGTTTCTCCCAACTATTTGAATAAACCAGAATATCATCAAAGAAAACCAACACGAACCAGCACAGATAAGGATGGAACAGATCATTCACCGGGCTTTGAAAAGTTGACGGGGGGTTGGTGAGCCTGAATGGCATGACACGAAACTCATAGTGCCCATCATGTGTCCTAAATGTCACTTTTTGGGATATCAACATCAAACACCTTGATCTGATAGTACCCGGACCATAGGTCAAGTATGGTGAAGAAACTTACACTATAAAGCTCGTCCATTAGGTCGTCGAATAAGGGAATTGGGAACTTATCTTTGACTGTTACTTCATTGAGAGCTCGATAGTCGACGCAAAATCTCTACTCACCACTGGCCTTGAGCACCAATAGTACTGGGGAAGAGAAAGGGTTGTTGTTGGGCCTGATCAAACCGATTTCTAACAATTCCTTAACTTGCCTTTCAATTTCTGATTTTTGGTAGTGGAGAGAGCGATAGGGCCACACAGTCACTGGTTTGGAATTTTGGATGAGAGGGATACGATGATCTTGAGTGCGAACAGGAAGGAGATTGGTGGGCATTTTAAAGTCACCAGGGAATCGAGATAAAAGGGCATTCAAACTTGGTGAAGATGTTGAGGATTCAGCGAAAATTGTTTCAGTAGTTACCAATTAGATGAAAATTGTTTCAGTAGTTACCAATTAGATGAGGAAACCTTCTCCACGTAAAAAAATGGAATTCATGGTTCCTGATTTTTTTTCAGTTAGGGCTTCCATCTCTTGTTGTTTTAACCCATGGAAAACACATCGGGCCCCTTTATAATTAAAGGCCATCGTTAGCTTTGCATAATTAGTCTCAATTGGACCTAAAGTTTCAAGCTACTGAACACCCATTACGATTGGATAAGCAACCTTGGGCAACACTAAGTAATCAGCTTCAATTAAACATCCCTGTACACAAAGTTTCACGCCTTTACTTACCCCTAAACATTTGATTCTCTCTTGTTTAGATGATGTAAAACCTCTTCCCATGATCAATTGGTAACCCAAACTTTGCAGCCCTCCTTCCATCAATAAAATTATGCAAACTTCCCCCCATCTATTAGAACCAAAATATCTTTGTTTCCAATTTTTCCACCACCCAAAGAGTTTGGGGATTTTGTCCACCAGAGATTGAATGGAGTGAGATTTCAAGAGTTGCCTTTTTCCCGTCCCTCATCCTATCGTCTTCTTTAATATCTATAGGAACTTCCATTACATCTTCGATCATAAAAAAATGCGGTCATACGCAATGGTGGCCGGGAACAAACTTTTATCACCTTAGAAATAGAGACCTTGTCTCTCCATTCCTTAGCCTTTTGCAACGATAGCATTTGAAAGTTTGGTGTCCCTGCTTTCAATGTAGGTGCAGCTGCTAGAACGTTAGTGTTCGCAGAACTTGGCGATGGTCGAATTCTGGGAATGAAGTTGGCCAACCTAGGTGTGGTTTGTTTCTGTAATTGGTTCCGCTTCTTTGTTAACTTTGCAAAGCTATTGGCTTCTGCTAGCGAAGTGGGATGCTTGATCTTGACATCCACTTTGATCTCATCCTTTAATCCAACAATAAAACAACCTCTTTTAAATGACTCCGACAAGCCATCCACCAAGTCTGAGAGTCGTTCGAAACTCTCCTGGTATGTTTCCACCGTACTGGTCTATTGAAGGCGAGTAAGTGCTTTTGCAGGGTCCTCAAATTCCATTGGACCAAATCGTTGTTAAATCGCTTTACTAATTTCAGGCCAAGACATGGGTTGTCGATCCGTTGAGTAGCATCTATGCCATTGTAGTGCCAGTCCTTCCAAATGAAAAGATGTCACGGAAACTCGTTATCCGATTAGCATTCCGGGGTATTCATAGTACTGTTCTGCCTTGTAGAGCCTGGTCTGTGCCGACGAAGCACGGAAAGGACAATTTCAGAGGTTTCTTCCAAGCTTCATTGCCTTCAGTTGAGCTTTCACTGTTGGAAAACGAATTTTCATCACGAGCAATTCGTGACGAGCTTGCTAAAGATTTAAAGTTTTGAAATTTATTCAGCAAGGATTGCATCATAGTGGTCAAGTTATCAATGAAAGTATCATGCCGTGAGACCATATCAGAAATCTCAGTACGAAACTCAGTGTTAGACTTTTAGTGGATATCCATTCTGGGTAACCATGCTCTAATATTAATTGATATATCCAAGCTGCTGCTTTGGATAGTACAAGAGAGTTGGAGGAGTTAGGAAATTTAGAGGGAAAGGGTTTTGTTTTTATTGATTATTCATGATTCCCTTCGATATACAAAACATTCTTAAATAATTTCCATAACTCTGAAAATTTACCTATTAGGCCCAATATTTTGAATTTCATACCGTTCCGGCCGATACGTACCGTTTCGGCCGAAAATCGGTACCGGTACGGGTATAAATGGTACCGGTAAAAAATACCGATCGGTACCGGTTGGTATTCAAAATACCGGCCTGTACCGAAAATTTTAAAAAATTGAGGGACTTTGTTTTGAAATTTTAAAAAAATTTCAAAATTTTCCTCCCTTCCTCCTACCTCTCATTCCGGTATCGGCTGGTATTCAAAATACCAGTCAAATACCGGTCTGTACCGAAAATTTTAAAAATTTGGGGGACTTTGTTGCAAAATTTTAAAAAAATTTCAAAATTTTCCTCCCTTTCTCCTACCTCCCATTTCCCCATTTTTTTTCAAAGTTTTAAAATAATAATAAATATTTTATTACTAATAATAATTATAAATTAAATAAAACTTAAAATAAATTATTTTAATTTTATTACTAATAAATTATTTTATTTAAATTTATTTTAATATTTTATATAATATTTATTAATAAATACTAACAAATTAGTTTATAAATAATAATTTTAAAATTATTTATTTTATGAAATAATTTATAAACTAATATTTATTTTATATATTTTCAATTATTAAATGAAAATTTATATATTTTAAAATTATATTCTGAAGTTAATTATATTTATTAATAATTATTAAATTAATTTTATATATTAAATAAAATTGTGATTATGTCTAATTAAATGTAGAATGAAATGAAATGTGAAAAACAACAATTTTAAAAATAATTCAAAATTTTGATAAAATAGAAAATAATTCAAAATTCAAAATTTTGAATTATTTTCATTGTTTTACAATTAATTATTATATTTAGATAATTATTATATATTGATATATATTATATATAGATAATTATTATATATAGAAATAATTAAAATATAATAAAGATATATATATAAACTAAAATGAATAAGATATAAACAAAAAAACTAAATTAAATTATCTACAACTTTACAATATAACAATGAACTATTTTGTAATTTTAAAAAATTCAGGGACAATTTTATAAATTTAAAAATATTTTGTATTATTGTAATGTTTTAATTACTTTGTATTATTCTTAATTTTATAATTGTATGATGATAATTGTCTTTATTTATATTAATTGTAGTTATTATTTATATGTAAAATATTTAAAATTATTGTTATTTCATATTAATTGTTATTATTATTTATTATTAAGATTTTTGAAAGCATGGTTGATATTATACAGATAATTGTATAATATACCAATATAGACTATTTTGTAATTTTTAAAAATTTTAGGGACTATTTCATAAATTTAAAAATTTACCGAAGCAATGGCGGTATCAACCTAAGACATCGATATAATTCTATTTCAGAACTCAATCCGATACGATATTCATAACATTAATTAAGCCACGTGAAAATAGAAACAATAAAAACTTCCTACTATTTTGAACTGGTCCTACGGCTTAATAACAACCTGCTAAGACTCGGCATGAAAATAGGAAACCGAATAACAAATAACAACAATTCATGTCCTATAAACTAGGTTTATCGACCTGTTAAACTTTTCTTCTTTGACGGGTTCTTCGGAATGAAAATAGGAAACCAAATAACAAATGACAAGTAGTCATGTCCTAGAAACTAGGTTTACTGACCTATTCAAACTTTTCTTCTTTGACAGGTTCTTCCTAAGACTTGGAATGAGAATAGGAAACCAAATAACAAATAAGTTGTGTCCAAACTTCCAGGAATTGGGTCAATCAAGCCATGTCATCAGGACAGCAGGAGCTTTTGCTCTCAATGGATATAAATATATAATGATGCGTAGCTTTATTGCAACTTAGATCAAGATAAGATTATAAATAACAAAGCTGGCCAACAAGCAATGCAACTTCCAGTTTCTTGAAGCAGTGAGTTTTATTTCGATATTGCATCTTCTGTTTGACGAACTCTGAAGATCCTTGCCCCTAAAACATCACTGAATCAGCTTCAAGCAGAAAAAAGTTTTCAAGTTACAGCCATTGGAGTCATGCATTGTTTCTTGCATCTGAATCAAGTTCCACCCAGGGATTCAGAGCTTCTCTCGTTGCCTGAACTTGGGGACCTTTCCGAAACTTGCTTCTCGGACTCCCAAACAGTTACTTTGTCATCTGCATCAAACCCAAATCAGTGCCAAAACAAAAAACAAAAAGCGTTTCTATAGAAGGTGACACGCTCTTGAAGATAAAGAATACATAGAAAAATGCAAATCCCATATTCTGGAATGTAAGGACAATATAAACTTCTTCGAGGTATAAATTTCAATCCAATTTTCCAGATAAAACCAGTCTCGAGTTACAGTAATTGTACTCATTTATCTTTCAATCCTTCAAGAGGCTGACTTCCTAGATATGTTCAAATTCTAACAGCAACCCAAAATATTAAAAATCAAGATTATTCATTCCATAAGCAGACTACTTAAGCTTACAATCAAAATCTGGATATCAATCTGGAGTTGGATAACCTGACTCATTAGTCCGGAGAGATAACATATCTTTATTTACTTATGAAGGAAACTTAGTGGCATAAAGTAGGTTCAACCCCAGCAATTAGCTTCTTCATTTTCCTCAGCTCAGCAACTAAAAAGTTATGTTCTTTCTTCCTTTTAAAGAAGAAGCTTAGGGACGTGTATTTTGCAACTTAAAAGGAACGCAATTTCCTTAATTGATCAACCACTCCAACAAGAAAAACTGTCAAAAACTTATCAATCATAAGTAAAAGATTGAATCTTTCAAATTGAAACAATGAAATTAAGGTGAAAAACAATAAGGGGTTAAAGCGGAAAAGAAAACGAATAGAAGAGGAAGGGACGCAAAGGAGTAATCTCACGGGGAAGCCGGTCTTGATTAGGTAACAACTCCATGGAAGCTTCAGTTAAAACAAACCCAATTGCTAACTTCTCATACCAATCCAGAAACTTCATTCTAAATCATCAATAACTCTAAAGAAAAAAAAGAAGGGCTGAAAAACTTTTCAAAGGAAAGCTCAGTGCAAAAGTTTTAATCTTTTCGAACGAATTCACAGAAAAATGCAAGGTTTTACTTTTGATCAATGATCTGCAAGTTAAAAGAATAAGTCAAGTTGGCCCAACTCCAGGCAGTGTAGCCCAAAACACTGCATATTTTAGCCTAAAACCTAGTCAGTTCACATTGAGAAAGCATGTAAAGTTATAAAATGAAGCAATTATCTTGATTTTCATTTGGTTATGGAGAGAATTTTTAGAGAAGCAAAAAAGGAATAAAGAATATCAATCTCCAGAATTTTAGATCACAGATATTAGTAGCTTAATCCAGCAAGAGTTTAAACTCTCAACAGGTAATCCATTGTTGCAGTTAACCCAGGTTCTATCCTTTCTATTTAACTACTAGCTGCATAAGCTTAATGTCTGTGGAAATTGCATTTCCGAATAGATTCTGAGAGACCAAGATAACCCGACGATAGTTACATTAAAACCTGCTAATGGTCTATAAGGAAGGAGAAAGCTACATCCTCATCTTCCTACAACATCCGAAATTGTTTCATCATCTACTGAACAGATTTCAGACTTCGTTGCATGTGTGTTTTTGTTTTCTTCGTCTGTTCTCAATGAGAAAGCAGGCTTCTTGGGAACTTTGGCTACTGCAGTTTCATTTTTCAGCATTAACGAAACCTCCAGCGTTGAAGGCCTAGCAGTAGGGTCTTCGTGGACACATAACGGAGAGATCTGAAGGCAATTCATTAATTTACGAGGGGTTTCTATATCATCCAGTGATTGATCCATGATTTCCATGCCCTTGTCTTTTTTCCACTGGTAATATGCCTGCCAAGAGAACCAGATGAATATCCATATCAAACCAAAAATTTTGGTTTGCAGTGGTGCTAGTAAGAAAAATAACAGGCTTAAATTTTCATGCAAACCAACCACAGGAATTCCACTTGCAAGTAATGATTGGCAGGCTTAAATTTTATATCCACCTTTTAAGATGCCCTGGAAAATACATGATTCAAAATCAATGCCTCCAACAATCTACCCTGTAAATCAGGCAGAGTACTTCAGAAGGAGACGTTAGAAAACTAGTCCATTCTTAGAATTTTAAGAACTAAGATTGCATATCAGTCAAAACTCACAACAGAACGAAATATTTAAGTATGGTGAGAGTATAAGCAACAGAAAACTTTGCTTGTGGATAAATGCAACCTGTTACCTTGTAAACTAGACCATATCCTCCTCCTCCAAGCTTAATTTCAAACAAAAATCCATCCATAGATTTCTCAATTTCGGAGGAATGAACACGACCAGATTCAGAATGCTAATGTCAAAATCTCCGGAAGCTGCTGCGTCACTTGCTTGCAACATGGATCCTTCAACTGCATTTCCTAATCCACTAAATATGAGGGGATTGGGATTGCTCATCAGGGGCGACAGAGAGCTCATATGACGTTGAATTAATATTAGCAAAAGCGCAGATGAGGTGAGTTCATAGTGTAGAATTTATGTCAGTACTAGGGAAATCAGTGTGGCATTACCAGTACCCTGCTTTAATCCATATTTAGAGAAAAGTACTTGGAATAGGAGTAACATGAAGGCTTTATAGCCACTGTAATTCAGAAGCAGCAGTGAGCCAAATAACCATAGTTCCGAGTTATTGCGTGCACTCATGCACTTAAAGTGTTAGCTGACTTCGGATTCCTAAAGAAAAGTTACTACATTTATCCACTTCATCTCTACTTTCACAAACTCAAATGGTCTTCTTGCTATTAGATGTAAACGTAGCAGTAGCTTTTAGGTGATGTTAGCAGGCTTAATAGGAAATAAGGAGCTCCCTTAGATTATTGATCAACTATAAGGGTTTTTCCTTTCTTTTTTTTGGTTAATTTAATATTTCTCAGATTCCGCTTCTTTTCCCAGCATGTTATTACAATAATCAAATGAATTATGTTAATGTTTCTTGGAGTTTGTATGTTTGCCCTGCCTCCCTGGAGCACTGATCAGACAGAACATCAATCTGTTCTGTTTTCTCAGACTTTTTATTTTTCTTTAGTTAGCTAAGAGACCTGAATTTGAGTCGTTGAAGGATGGAAAGTCCGGAAAATGACAACAACATTTGTTTCTGATACTGAACCACTGAGTTCCACATGTGTAATTGTGGCTTCTTGATATACATGCATTATTACATATAACAAGTATGTCAGGGACAATCTTATTCTGTGTTCATACGAACTTTGGTCTCTGGATTATCCTGTAATGCTGAACCCCAGGTAGATGCAGCTGCAACAGGAAATGGAAATAGCAGATTCATTAGAACTATTCACGCACATTAACTCATAAAAAAACAATCAAAGCTCATTTTATCCTAACCTTGTAGAGCAAGAGTCGAATTATCGTCAGTACCCAACTGCCAGGCGAAGTAGCCAAGCAATCCTTTGTCCTTGGCATAACTAACTTTAGCTGAAATGCTCTGTGTATCGTCATAACCGATCCATGTTGTTCCAGAGTAGCAGTAATTGGACACATAGGTTGAATTATAAAGTGCTGTTGCGTTATTCTGTGCAAGGAAATCGTTGATTTGTGCATAACCTACAGAGCCATCGCTGCTTAAAGCGGCCCCCACAGTTGTTGCGAAGAAGCCATTTTGATTTGCATCTGCAAGCTCCCAAGCGTAGCCATAGAAGGGAAAGCCAAGTACTATCTTATTGGCTGACAAACCTGCTTGAATCCAGCTTGTGACCCCATAGTCCCCACTAAGTGTAGTTCCAGGATTGTACAAGGCAGCAGGTGGTCCTGTAACGTTTGACCAACCAGGACCGTAGAAATCATACGCCATCACGTTAATCCAATCCAAGCCGCTTGAAATGGAGTTGACTGGGTAGTCAATGGTATAATAATCAGATGAATAGAAAACTGCCGCGGAGAGAAGCAATGTAGTGTTCCCAGTTTGTGCAGATTCGTTGGCCACGGCAGCTCTCAGCTCGGTAAGAAGCAAACCGAAATTGGTCATCTTGTCAGTGGAGTCCGGATACTCCCAGTCCAGGTCTAGTCCGTTGAAGTTGTAAGTTCTTGCCAAGCTGATCGAGGAGTCGATGAATGTTGCTCGTGAACTAGCCTGACTTGCCATTGAAGCAAAGTCGTCAGCAATGGATCCATTACCTCCACCACCAATAGACAAAAGGGTCCTAACAGAAGGATTTTTTTGTTGAACTGTTTGTGTGAAGGAAGAGAACTGAGCCTGATTTGCAGATGAAATGGTAACTTCGTTAGTCTGGGAATCAAGGTCAGCGAATGCACAGAAAAGGTGTGTGAAAAGGGTGGAGTTTATGTCGGAGATTGAAAGTCCGCTATCAGAATACCAGTAAGCGGCTCTGACAACACTTTGTGCTGCTGAGGAATGAAGCTGAAGAAGCAACAGAAGACATAAAAGACGGGGAAGAGTTTTGGCAGCCATTGCTTGGTACGTCACGATGGTATTATGGTCTGCTCCTGAGCCTTTAGATGTCTATATATAGATTTAGTTCATTAAAAAGTTTGGTAATTGGCAGTGATTGACTTGACGACTTTGTCTAGCTTCTAACTTGGAATTTGAGATTTCTTCCAACTTTAGAATCTGGATATCGTGTTTGAATCTTCAAAAGAATACACGCCGCAAAACCTGAAACAGTTGCATAGTCTTGCTTGCTTGATGTTTCTAGACCAGAGCCCATCCAAATCAGACTAAACTCGTTCTAACTCGATTCCAAGCCTGATCATGCTTAGGTTTTCTAGGGACTTGATTCATTTGGGTTGAGCTCGCCCGAATTTGATTCAAAGTTTAAATTTTGATTTGAAAACCTTATTAAACTCATTACCAATGCTGCTTTCACGAAATAAATTTAACAAGAACAGAAGGTATTACACGGAAAAGGTTGCCTGGAGCCTTGGTTTAAGCACCAAATTGCATAAAACATTGGAAGACGTCAGAATGACAGATTTGTGGTCTAACATTTCTGCTGAAGCATGAACGTTAGAGAGAGAAAAAAAAAAAAGACTTCCTTGGATAAATGTTGATTAAGAAGATTACGTGGTTTGATTGCAGTAACTTGCTCCCAAGACTTCTCTGAGGATGACGATTGCTGTTTTTCACTCCTCATTAACTATTTTGAGGATTGATGAGTAAATCTTAGTAACGCAATAGTTTGTAAATCATGTGAATCGAATATTTTGCACTAAATAAAGCCTTTACGATAGTCTCAATCGAAAGAGTATAAATAGAGAGATTCAAACACAAGATCTTTTAACCTTACGCCCTTATTCTACGGACCAAACACATTAACACCCTTTATTATACCTCTGAATAGTCAAAGTTTTTGTGGTAGAACCTGTAAGCCAAGGACACCAAGGGAGGTTGACTTTTAAAGTATAAATTACTCTAAAATTTTTTAAAGCCTAATCTAATTGTTAATATAAAAATTAAGATTAATAATAAATAAGATGAATTTTATTTCAATCTAAATTTATCTTAAATTTTGTTCAAACCGGCAATTAAATAATTAAAAACTAGACAAAATTTTAGTTCAAAATAATATTATGTTAAAATTTAATTTAAATTATTTAAATTAAATTAGATTCAAATTCGAATTTAATTTTTAATTTAATTAATTTAAGTGAAATAAATTTGTTAAGACACTGATGAAAAAGTTATTTGCTTTTATTAATACGATGACGCGTGGAGAGATCGTTTTCGTCAGCTACCTGTCAACGGCGTTAAGAAAAACCTAACCGCTTTCACCAGGATATTAGCGCGCGAAAAGCAGCGATAAAAGGGTCATGCTAAGCTCAAACGCGTTGATACACGCGCCCCCACTCTCTGCTTTTCTCAAAACTCCTCTATTTCCTTTGACCGACACTAAACACGGCACCGTTTGCTCTTCAATGGCGGCATCCGCACGAATCGCCGTTGTCGGAGACGTCGTGAGTAGCTAATCGCAATCAATATTTTGAAAGCCTAACTTTGTCTAATTGATAATCAGGGTTTACATCTGTACTTACGTGGAGTGTTTTTTCTTGAAGCATGATGATTGGAGTCTGGAGGAAGACACTAAAGCACTTCAATTTTTGCAGGTATTCGCTTAATTTACTTACTGAAGATTTATTAAATTTCTCAAAGGTTCATTCTTTCTTTTCCCGATCGTAAAATTTTCAAGTTTTTTTGTTAGTGGTTACTAGTGTGCGTAAGGGTTAATGCTGGTATTTGGTAAACTCTAGTGCTGGGAGAAAAGGATATTGGAAATGGATTTATTTGGTTTACTATGTTCCTATTTGAATGGTTTTCTGTGTATTGGACTTGTTTAAGCTTTTCTTATAATTATGAGTGTAATTCTGCTCCACCACCAATAATAGATTTTTGCATGGAATGCAGCCAGATTTGGTGCTGTTTACAGGCAGGTTTCCTTCCTTATCGGTTTCCATCTATCGATATGATGTCATTGATTGGCCTGCTTTTAATTTATATCGGGTGCTTTCTTGATCCTTTTCACCTTTGTAACTTGTATGATGAGTAGCAAGGATATCTGCAAAGAGGATGCTGCTCTGCTCCTGAATCATATCTGTACACTAGCAATCACTGTCCCCATGCTTATTATTCAATTGATGTTGGATCAAATTGGGTCTCAACCAACATGCTTTGGAAAATAGTCATGCATGGAGGACTTAGTAGACGAAACTAAATCATTGGTTTTTTCCGTACAATTTTTCTTTTTTTATATATTTTATCCAGGTGATTTTGGTAATGAGAATGTTGAACTTGTCCAAAGCGTTGCAGATCTTGAATTTCCTAAAGCAGTTATTTTGGGAAACCATGATTCTTGGACAACTCAGCAGTTTTCAGCAAAGTAAGTTTTCATTGCACCGCATAGAAAAATCAAAGATCATACATATCATGATGCAGTTGCTGTTACATTTTTTAATTACACTGAAAGGAATTTGAATTTTTCATTTATGACCCATTTTTTCTGGAAAAAAATACAAAAAGAACTGAGTTTCTGTATTTGAAAGCACGATTTTGTGTTTTTCCGTATTCTTCAGAGCAGCTGTTTGCTGGTTTTTATATGTGATAATATCCTATTTATTTGCTTTTTACTTTTTAGTTTTTAGTTTTTACTTTTTCATGGTATTATACAATGAGTATAAATTCTGCCTCGTGATTTATATTTCCTTAATCATACCTAAGGTCTATTTTTTATCTCACTGTAATCATTCTTTGGTTTGTATATTAGGGGCAAGGATGGCGTTCAACTTCAACTGGAAAGGTGAGCTGGCATTTTAAAATGATGTCTTTTGTAGCTTATCTCCACCTTTCAATTGCTTAAATATTTGTAGCTAGTCAGAAATCGTTTCCTACTTTTGCTGTGTTCCTGTTTTTATTGTTACACTGAGTTTCTGCATCTTGTTTTGTTGAATCATTTCAAAGTATACTTGTAAGACGAAAAATGAGAATGAAGTGTCTATAAGTTTAAGAATAATCAGGAAGCTCAAAAAGGAAATAGTTTAATAGACTTCTGAATCTGTAGGTTTATTTTGACAACCATGTTTTATAACATCGATAATTAGACACATGAAATGCATCCTTTACTCTTTCTTTTGGCGTGCGAGATATTGTGCATTTAATGAATTGTGATGGTGCTGAATGATTGTACCTTTTCTTCTACAACCAGTCTTGGGGAACAGCATGTAGGTTACAGACGTCTGGATTTTCCTGCTCTAAAACTCAGTATTGTTGGCGGACGGCCATTTTCTTGTGGTGGTGAGCAGCTGTTTAGGAAAAAGCTTTTATCTGCAAGGTATGGGTATGAAGTAAACTGATTAAGTCTTTGGTTTTTTCTTTCAGTTCAGAACTCTTGTTTGAGCTTAGTTCTGTTGTCCTTGAGCTAATTTAACGGGAAATTTGCTCCCAGATATGGAGTCAAAGATATGGAGGGAAGTACCAGGAAAATATACAACGCCGCTTTGGGCACTCCAGAAGACCATATGGTTATAGTTCTTGCACACAATGGACCCACAGGTGTGTTTGCTGGCCAAATTGACTGCTGGAAATTGGTACAAAGCTTGGTTTCATCCTGGGTTGGTATTCTTTTTTGCAGGTCTTGGTTCGAACTTGAATGACATCTGTGGAAAAGATTGGGTGTTTGGAGCTGGTGACCATGGTGATCCAGGTACTAGTTTTGGGCTGTTATCTTCGTGAATGATTGACTTGTCAGATTGTGTTGCATTCAAATATGGGAAGTGGACTAGCAAACACGTAATGAGATGAAACATGTTGTTATAGACTGGAAATATGACTTCTGGTAACCATGTATCTTATGGCTCAGATCTGGAACAAGCCATATCCCACTTGAAACAAACCACCAACCTCAGCATCGCTCTTGTTGTCTTCGGTCACATGCATAAAGAGCTGGCATACGGAAACGGTCTTCGGAAAATGATTGTGGTTGGTGCTGATAACAGAATATACTTGAATGGGGCTATTGTTCCGAGAGTTAAGGCATCAATTTCTGGTCAGGAAGGTGCAAGCAGGAGCTTCACCAATGATGACATACCCGCATCCGAACGCACAACACGAGCTTTCACTGTAGTTGACATCCTGGAGGGGAGAGTGGACAACGTTACAGAAACCTGGGTGTCAGTTTGTGGGGACAAGACCTCATTGCAAGAGGAGCATCTATTGTTCAAGTACAGTAATTAGCTCTTTTTCCTGTTTGAACCTTAGATTCATATTCCCGAACAGAGTTAGAAGTAAGCATGGCTTGCATGTTGACATAGTGAGTACTATGCAATTCTGCTAAGGCTATCCTCTTCAGGATAACTCATTCCATGGATAAATGTTGAAGCAGGGAGGCATACAAAGAATAGAATATCCATTAGTAGACCTCCAGATGTTGACTACTCTGTTTTCATGAATTAAAAGAAAAGCTCATCATCTTTTCCTTTTTTTAGTGGGACCTATAAATCATTTGTCTTCAATAAAACCAATAATCGATTACTTCTAAGGATTATTGACGTGAAAGTGGTGATTGGTGATGCAGTGCATAGATTTCTTGAATCATTGATTCTCGATAATAAAAGCAGGCCATAGGACAGCAACTACTCTTTATTGAACATATTGTATTATATCTCTGGACTGTGTTTCTCGTACAAATTTATTATTATATACAAATATATTATTATATGTACCTGATGTTTTTCTTACTTTCTCTTTTCTGTGCACTAACTTCCAAGCATTCTACGGCCTTTTGTGACCAGTTCGATTCCTTAAGACTGAAGGATGTACACTAATCTCTGTTAAATCTCACAAAAAGAAAGCTGGAAAACCTTAAAAGCATGTTTTGATTCAAGTTAATGGGAAAACTCAAGGGTCCATTAGACAGTGATGTAGTTGCTTTTTGTCTCCTGTCATCAGCTTTGTTGTTCTGTCAGTATTAACAGCTCCTGACTGAATAATTTGTAAATTAAATTATTCAAGTGATGAATTCGACCTGTTATTTTCTTTCACTCGCTTGCAATGTCATTTATCATTATACCATACCAATGCATGTTCATTTATTTAGAACCCCACACAGTTCATTGCTTGGTGTTTTCTATTTGTTGGCAAATTTAGGTCCTCGGCTTTTAAAAGCCAGAGGTCCCCAACTAACCTAAGAACTCGTTGATTGAAACCGATTCATCACCTACCCTATTGTCCTCATCAAAACCAACCATTCCCTAATGTTAGTAAGCTTACCACCATCACTCATTATCAGAAACTTGACAAATACCCTGAAAGTTGCACTGATTAGGCCTTTAAAGGCATTAGTCATACAACTACATGATAGATTCGTCTGTTGGGTTACATTGCACCTAACTATATGATTATTTGATTGATACTACCTTAGATTCTTTTAAGAATACTTCCATTTCATCACATTTTCTCTATAGTTTGGTGCTTCCAACTTTCTAATTAGTTATTTCTAAAGAAACACAAAAGTCCTTTTAGTATCAAATTTCAATCAAGTATTTTTTATAATTCTAATTGTTGTGAATTTAAAGGGTTTATAAAACACCATTTAATTATATGATTTGTATTAAAATAACTCAATAAATAAGATATAAAATACTCTTAAAATTTTTACATTATATTATTTATTTTTAGAATAATTTTGTATTATTCGATGGAGGTGATCAATTTGGACTAAAACCATATACTTGTCAAATAAGCAAAAACAGGATTAATGTGGAAAAAGATCTCGTCCCATTGAAAAGTTTTCCTTTGTATTAACCGTTCCCTTTCTAACCTATTCCACCACCAAGTGTAGGCTGCCCAATAAAGCTTGAAACAAATTGTAAATTAAACTATAATTATAAATAATTACAATAACTGTAAATAATATAGTTATAATTATAAAGACGATTAAAATTTGGATTTTAATCACAATATTAAAGCTTAAAAAATCAGTAGAACTACCGGAGGTGAAGAACATGATGTGGAAAGTAATAAGGTGAAAGCTGCAAATGGGTAAAAGTGAAGGAAGAACTGAAGAAGAAGAAGAAGAAGGAGGAGGAGGTGTAAATTAAGAGAGAAGTGTATATAACAAGAACCATGAAAGCTTTTTGGCGAGCACATGACCTATTTTGGCTGAGCAAAGCAAAATGGCTGATGAGAGAATGTCTGAACCTGACATGTTTGACTCCTCTCTTCTCTCGGTCTGTCTCCTAATTAGATCCCCCAGCAGCCTTTGACCAACTATCAACCCTCCATTTTATATTATTATTTTTGTTATTTTCAATTTATTAAATATGTGTATATGTATTTATGTATGTATGTACATTTGTGGTTTACACTCTCTTATTTTGAATAACATTGATAAGCCAAAAGACCCTATTGCATTTGCACTGGCTTGGGAATTGGGATAAGCAAGGTATGTCAATAATATTTTTAGATAAATATTGTTTATGTTTTTAAATAATGGGTATGATGTTTATGTTGATGATGAAAGAAAGTCATGGCAAATGATTTCCTGAACATTTTTTGAAATAATTGTGATGATTTCTTTTGGACCCAATGTTTGTAGTCAAATTTGATGCCTTGATTAGTAATAGGTTGAGACTAAAATATTATTATATATCCATTTTTGTCTACTTTTAGTTAGTTATATGAAGAAAAACATGAAACATGGGAAGAATATTCAATTACCATACTAAGATGCAAGCGGAAAGCAATCCTCAATTTTTTTTTTATCCTTTGAATTGATATTGGGTAAATTTTTAAATTAATGCAATAATTTATAAATTACGCCATTTGGATATTCCGCATCAGACAATACTTATACGACAGACTCGATCAAAAGAGTATAAGTTAGAGAATCGAACACATAACTTTTTAGTCTCATCATTTCAGTCTATAACTCGACCACTCTTAAGGGGGTACAGATCCTCTGTACCCTTACCCTGTACCTATTATGTCCCTTTTTGATCTCAACCATCCAATACAATGCATTGGATGGTTGAGATCTAAAAGGAACAAGGGGTATTGGATAAAATGGAACAGAGGATCTACCCCCTTCTTAAGGGGCCAATTCTCAATCATAACTTTAAAATATAACTTATGATAGTCATTTTTATTCAAATTGTTTTATTACATGTGTAGCCATAATATGATAATCTATCATTACTATAAAGTGATCATGTATGGTAAATGCTAAAAAGGTTTAAGTTCCAATCCAACTATGCAAAAGCATTATGTATCCAAAATTAGAACTAAAAACAATCATGCATGATATGTATGATTTTGTAATTTGTGCTTTCTCTTGTAAAAAAAAAAAATCATGTGTGAGGTATAGAAGGTTACAAATGTCATTCCATCAAATTATGTGTGAAGCGATGGATGCTATTGGATAACAAGCAAACTAAATCAAATCAAATCAAATATAACTAAAAGGAAAATAAAGAAAAAATTAGAAAATTTTGGTATACACATCATCTTCTTCTTCATCCTCAAAACCAAACTACCAACTTAACCACAAAACCACATTTTCTCCTTTTCTCTCTCTTTCATGTTCTCTGAGAATCCTATCATTATTCATTTTTTCCTGGGTTTCTGTTCCTTACCCATTATCTTTAACACCAACACCAGTACTTCCAGCTCACCCTCTTAGATCGGATCCCTTCACATTAACCCATAAAGCTCCATTGAAACCACAGTTTTGAACTTTAACTTGGGAAAGAGAAAAGAAAAGAAACAATTTTTATGTTTATCCATTAGTTAAACCGATTATACGCTGTTTATATCCGAATAATATCCTGAAATCTGAACTGGGTCGTCGTGTTTGTTTCGTTTCTGCTGTGTTCTGTGATAGGCAGACAAAGATAGAAGAAGAAAACAGAGATAAGCAGCATTGTTGGTGGTGGCACAACAAATGGGAAATGTAACTTCGAACGTTGCGGCGAAATTCGCCTTTTTCCCGCCGGACCCGCCAACTTACGACGTTTACAGGGAAGTAGACGACAGGATTGTGTTGTCGGGGCTCACTGCCGACAAAAACGTTGAGGTGAATCTGTTGGATACTAAAGCTGGTAACAAGATCGTAGCCACGTTTTGGAAACACCCTTTTGCCAGATTCACGCTCTTGTACTCTCATGGAAACGCCGCTGATCTTGGACAAATGCATGAGCTGTTCGTTGAGCTCAGGGCTCATTTGAGAGTCAATATCATGAGGTACTAGTTTGGTGCTTGAGCTTTTTGTCCATTATGTTTTTGCTTTATTTCTGTTTTTTGTCTTTTTGGATTGTTGCGGAAATCCATGGGAGCCCCGGTTCTTTCTTCACCGTTTTGTTCTTAAAGATCGATTTGCTTGTATCAATATTCAAACTATACAACTTTCCCTTCTTTTCTTCTTTGTTTTGGTTTCTGTTTTCGGGAGATGGCTTTATTTGGTTTTAACTGGTATGTGCATGTAGCCTGCTAATATGTTCCCTATGCATGTGTTTATTTTGTGTTTCCACTTACTTTCTCTTCTCTCCTGTCCATCTGGTGATTGATCGATTAATAAAACCAGTTTACACTCGAGATTGGAATAATTGATTTACTTATGGATGTTCAAAAGTACAAAGATTCGTATTTATTCACTGAAACTCTATTAATTTCTTAAATTATTTGGTATTTCGCTGATTTGCAGCTATGATTACTCAGGATATGGAGCATCTTCTGGAAAGGTAAGCGAAAAGATATTTCTTTTCATTATTTTTTGTCTTTATCTTTACCCCTGTCTGGCCGATGGCTTAACCTGAACAGATGATTTTTTCTCTACCTGTTTAATAGCCATCCGAGTTCAACACATACTGTGACATCGAGGCCGTTTATAATTGTCTGAAGAAGGACTATGGAGTTAAGCAGGAGGATTTGATCTTGTATGGCCAATCTGTTGGAAGTGGCCCCACCTTGCATTTGGCTTCTCGTTTACAGAGGTTGAGAGGTGTTGTTCTTCACAGTGCTATCCTTTCCGGCATACGAGTCCTGTATCCTGTCAAAATGACATTCTGGTTTGACATTTTCAAGGTAATATTAGCTGCAACCTCTTTTTCTGTCTTGGATTTCACTGATTCTTGAGGTTTATGTGGCCTGTTTTCACTGAACAAGTTTTATCTTACTTTTGCAGAACATAGACAAAATACGGAATGTCGATTGCCCGGTTCTGGTTATACATGTACGGTTCTCTCATTTTTGCTGTGCAGCAGTTCCTCTCCCTAATAATTTCCTTTAGTTTTCATTTTCAAATTGTTATCATGGAATATGGGTTAGCTGCTGCTAATAATTAGCTTCGAATTGGCCTTACAACGTCAAGTAGTAACTCAGGTTGTACCTCTGATTAGTTTGATTGGTTCTGCTCTTTTGATGGAAGGGAACCAAGTTTTATTGAGGTTAATCTATGTTAGGGATAACAAAAAATTTTGAGCTTGAATTTCCAGAATGGCTGACAGGTCCCTGATAAGAGAATACCCACATTTGCTTCAGTGTTGATATATCTGGCTTTAGGGCTTTAATTCTATAGATTCTATCAGAATTTATGTTGATACTTAAAGCAAATGAATACCAAAACAAGGTTCTATAGTACTCCTGATCTATCTTACTTTACAATCCTTTTTTTGGGGAAAAAGGGTTGATTGTCTGTGTTGACTCAATTTAATGACTCCAATTGGTTGCGCTTGATTCGGCAATTTATTCCGGGCCACCTATGTTGATCGCTGGTGAACTTTTTCAGGGAACTGATGATGAAATTGTTGATTGGTCTCATGGAAAGCGCCTCTGGGAACTTGCTAAGGAGAAATATGATCCACTATGGGTCAAAGGTGGAGGTCATTGCAATCTGGAGACTTACCCTGAATACATTAAGCACTTAAGAAAGTTCATAAGTGCAATGGAGAAGATCTCCATTACGAAACCGACGAAACAACTCACTTCTACTCCGAGTCTTGAAGTCAAACATAACAAGTGTTTGAGATTTGGGATAAAGTAGGCAGTTCACAAGTAGGTCATAAAGAACGTAGTTTCACTGCAAGGTAAACCCATCACCAAGATACGTCGACTTGCTTCATGTATTCAGAGAATACGACCACCATAGTTGGTTGCTCTGTAGTCGCTGAAGATTAGGAACAGATGGGAACTGCAATTTGTTTATTTGATCCGGATCCTATCCAAATATGACTTCAAAGGTGGAATCCTTGAACATATTTAGTTATCAATAGCCAAATGATTTCTTATTAAAGGGTAGGGGGACAAATGCTTGATCTGGATTTCTTGTATAATGCAACATATTGATCTTTGTAAAATCTTCCATCATCTTTTTCAGAAAACCAATACATTACTTTTTTCGGCTTTTGACCAAGGATTTTTACTTTTTTACGTCCTTTCCATGTAATCTTACGTTATGATCATGATCGGTGAATTTGACCTGGTACTTGCATCTTGTTCCATCTTCTTTTTCAGATGCTTATCTGAATCCTGATCAGGAACACTGTTAAACATAATCATGCAACCTTAAAAAGTGTACTTTGTTGCTATGGTGTGCAGTTGATGATTATGGATTAAATGGCTCGCTAACTGAAAACTATTATGTTGTTTCTCCAGTCTCCAAACTGAACTGATGGCTTTTGCAATAACTCTATATGGCTTACATGCATTCGTTTCCCATCTTTGTTAAATCTGTACGAGTAGTTTCTTATTAGATCAGAGGAATCTGGAAGTTCCTTCCACAAATCCAAGACGATGGAAAGCTAATTTCGATAAACTGAAGACTTGCGTACTCGGAAAAAGAATTAGAAGAACGGTAGATTTTTATCCAATCTTCTTGGAGTTCCTCGTATGGATACATTTTCCATATTCCCTGACCTGAAATGATCATATATGCAATATCCTAACAGAAAATATGTGGAAAACCCTGATAACATAACTGACACGTGAATTTTCATCATCGAGCATTCGAGTTTAAACATGAAATGCCATCTTTACTGGCGTAGCTCTTGGTTATTTTATCAAAAACCAAATTAACTAATAACAGAGGACCAGATCCTCTTCTTATCAGATTGTGCAAGTACAAGCAAAACCTACACTTCCCAACATTTCCATTCCTGAAGCCATTCCAAAACAATTATGCGAGACAAAGGTTAGCCTAGGAAGTTTCACTCTCTGAAGTTTGGTTTAGTCTCAAGGCCAAGGCCTGTGTTTCAGAAAAACTCACGCTGTCCAAGCCCACCATCTTCAAAATTCTACAGACGAAAACTTTATTGTCAGGATTGGCATCGTCACTAACCAGACAGGCCCTTGTGCGTACTTGGAATGGAACTGAACTGAATTGAACTGACTTATTAGCCAGACCCAACAGGCTTTTCTCCATCTCCAGACACAAGTCTCAAACATATGAATACACGAAAGGAAAAACCTTTCGATAATGTAGTTTGCGGTTTAAGTTGAACCAAATTGGGCGATAATGATAAGCAAAAACTATCGTGAAAGAGAAGGCTAGAAAATGCACTTCACTGCACTGCATCGTAAAGACAGATTCTCCAAGATATTCCCACATTTTTACTTTAACACACAATCTGTTGGGATGGGTTTTGTTTTCTTTAAGATGGGACGCTTCCTTTGTAAGTCGCCGGCAGCCACCTCCGCTTGGTGATTAATTATGTGTTAATTAAGACAACTTTCCATGAAGGAGGTTGTGCAAGCATGTTAACTAACTACCTGGTAAAGTCAAGGTTTATATATATATATATAAAAAGAAATGGTTGCTTAAACAAAACCAAGAAGATGCCATTCCATTGTCTTCAACGACTTTCTTTTTTCTTGTTTTGTTTGAGAAATAAGAATAGAGAATAAAAAATAAACAAAAATTTTAATGAATTGCAATATATGAAATTTTAATGCAGACAGATTTCTCATGCATATGTTTCTGTATGAAACAGTCTCTATCTTGTTGACAGAATTTTAGTTTCAGAAGTGAAGAAATTTCTTTTCTTCGACTCCACTCTCTCAGTTCCTTACCAGACATCGCTGTTTATGGTCTGTGTCATATCTACTCCTTTACTGTGCAAGAAACACTCACATATTATGTCTTTCACTCTTTTAAACACAAACTCATAAAAACTAGTTTCTTAAAACCACCAAGCTTTGGCCTGTAAACCTAATGGAGTATTGCAGAAAACTTTCAAAACGATCATCATCAGTTCACCAGTACTCAGGCAAAGCCATGGCAGATTCCAGATCATGATTATCCAATGCTCTTGGCCCACATATTACAATCAGTAACAGTTGTAGTATTCTATAATGATGCTACAATTACGATGAGACAAGCTCCATCAACTTGCTAAGATCTTTATTGACATGGTGGAAAAAGTAACACACACTAGCGCACAAGGTGACTGCTGTTCCACTACCTGTTATATTATAATTTAGCTTTAACAGTTTCTACGACCAGAATAAGCTTAATCTATTGCTTTCTCGTAAGAAACAGAAATACCAATCTGTTCATAGTAGATTTAGTGAACCTTCATTACCAGAACTCAAGTGGGTATTCAAAGTTTACGATCAAAACCTTTCAATACTCAACCAAATTCTAACTTTAGGATGGCTTCTTAACGGTTAAATCTATAAGCCACTTGGGTTTAATTCACTTCTGTTCATCTTCATCCTTTGTGTTTTTAAATTTATGACCTGCTCCAACTGATGGATACATTAAAAAAAGACCAAGACTGCCAATTTGTCATCATGATAGGTATATGTGGTCGAGGGGAAAGTTTTTATAGAGCCTAAGGACCGTAACTAAATCATATTTATACACGAAGTCAGTAAATTGATAATATTGTAAGGTTTAGGATTAGGAGTATTATTATTTGAATTTGTAGTGTACACCAACCCTAAAGTAGACATAGTACTAGGATGATGATTGGTGTCCTAATGATTTTCTTTGTGATTGGGGGTGTTAGTGGGCCTTGATCATCACAAAATGTTCAGAGAAAGTCAATACTCACCCCAAAAAGTTGCAAGTTCTTGAAAGCTGCACGTTATCATATGCTCAAATTTTTTGAATTTTAATAAAAAATAATTAATTAAATTTAATTTTTATAATAACATAATTCACCTTTATTTAGATAAATTATTTAACATAATAACAATTTAAAACTAAATAATAGGTCAATCTAATTAGTTTTATAAGTCTAGTGTGTGTCTTGTATTTGAACCTACTCTAGAATTACTAGAATAAGAAGCTACCTCTCTAGAGCTAAACCTAAAATTTTTAAATTGATGAAGACTTACTTTGCTACAGAGTTGTAGTAGATTACAACATCACTTTGAAAGAGCATACAAACATTACAAAAGCACATAAAGCGTATAACTTTTGTTTACATCTAACTAATACATCAAGGAACGGACTATCCTTCATGGTAAAGTTTTGTTCTTTTGGTTTTGAGAGCTTTGGGTACGAAAGTGCTTAATATCATCACCTTCTTGAAGCAACTTCTTCGTGGTTTATCTCAGTTATGCTTCAAATGTTGTCTTTTAATATAATTAATGATTTTGAGTCACGTTCAACTGCAAATGTGACCCAATTGGCAACTGCATTTACTGATAGTTAAAAAAAATCATTGTTTTAAAAACCAAATCGAAAGTTAAACCGATAAAACTAAAAGATTTAGGTTTAACTGATATTAAATGGTCATAAAGTTGATTAAAAATTGAATAAAATTAAAAATTAATATGACTAAAAGAGATTTTCTTTATTTATCAAATAAATTGAAGTTTAATTAAAATATTATTAAATAAAAATAATTGATTTAATTTAGCTTATAAAACTTATTAATTTATAAAAATTAAATGATTAAATAACAAACCAATCAGACTTTAACAATAAGAATTATTAAAGTAAATCAAATAAGAAAGTTGAAAATCAAACTAAAAAGTTAGACAATTCAATATTTTATTATTGAACGAGCTAATTAAACTGATTGGATTTGTCAATTATTGAAAAAAAACTTCATGGCAAATCCCACAAACTCCCGTTTAATTAGTGATGTGTATATAATTAATATTAGTGGAAGATTAAGATAAGGACTAATGATGGGGCATGTGACTAACTCAGCAACAATCTCATTTGCTAATTATGGAGTAATTTGGCTGGCAATTGGCTGTCAAGGAAGTGCCCTGCATTTAAGTTAGAAGCAATAATTTGTTTATTAAGTAGCCTAATCAAACAGGTGATAATGATACATACACCTAATATTGCATACCCTGTGTCATTGACTTGAAATTTTCAAACCTTTCTTGTCCACCAATATTGGAATTGATCCTACCCTATGCAAGCAACTCAACCAACTCATAGAGTTCTGGCCCTTGGTTCTTTATGAAGTAAAGCTATGGCTGACTTTAACACCATATGTTTTCCACAAGTATACTCAAATTAGCCAATTTTACAAGAATAATTATTAGTTTTATTAATCTATATATGTAATATGCATATTGAATATATGTTCCTTTTGGTTATATTATATTTAATTTAGTCACCAATCAATTACCATGCAAAATTTATATATTTTTAAAAAATAAATATGAATTTATTAATAACCATATAATATATTTGATATTTTATGATCTTATAATACATATTAAAAAGAATAATTCTATAGTAAATAATTATACCTTATAGAAAAGACTATATCCTTATGGAATCAAAATTAATTACATAAAATCCAATAATCTCAAAAAGTATTTAACGGTAGCTTATGAAACGACGTCGAAACTCCCAAGAAAAGTACTCCAATTCCCGAAATGTCCTTTGTTTCCTCTTGCAACCTGCGACCGACGTGTCGTTATCAGGAAAAAGGCCGCATTTCTTTCAGCGGTTTGGAATCCAAAGCGGGCCCTAAGGGCATCTCCAACCAAGACACCAAAACACCAAATTTGGTGTTTTGGTGCAAAAATTCTTCTCCAACCAAGGCACCAAAACACCAAAAAATTTGGTGCAATGAATAGTAACACACCAAATTTGGTGTGTTACTATTCATTGCACCAAAAGTACAAAAAGACAACTTTAACCTTGTACTTTTTAACTTTTTCCTTTTATATCCTTTTCACAAATTGATTTATTTACATAATTGACTAAATAATTAAATTTAACTTATTTATTACTTTACACAAATATATCATTACAAAGGTCTCATTGAGACATTTAAAACGAGACTAATATTGAATATAATATTAAATTTATTTTAATATTTATTTATAATTCTTATTTATGAGTGTTATAAATTCATTAATAAAATATGTAAGAACAAAAAGTAAATTTGAAATAAAAGTACATAAATTTAAACCACACAATTGATTTTAAAATTAAAACTCAACATAAATATTTGAAATTACATTAATATTTGAAATTATGTAAATATTTGAAACTACATAAAATTAAAACTCAACATAAATATTTGAAATTACATAAAATTAAAACTCAACATAAATATTTGAAATTACATCTAGACTTAAATAAATTACAACGAAATCGACTCGAGATTATAAGCAAACTAAAATAACAACAATAAACTTAAAAACAAAACTAAAACACTTGAAATATTAATTTAACATAGATAATTAATAATTTGGAAGGTCATCCTATTTCCTCCAAAATTAAAATCAGTTTATATTTGTGTATATTATTAATTTGTTGTAATAATATTAAATATATTTTGTAAATAATATTAATTTAATATAAAGTATATATTAATTGATTAAGAATAATGATTTTATTTTATTTTTAATAAATAAATAAATAAAATTTCTTGTACAAATATAAATTAATTTAGTTAATAACTAAATTATTGTGGTTATATAAATATAAATTAATTTAGTTAATAACTAAATTATTGTGGTTATATAAATATAAATTAATTTAGTTAATAACTAAATTATTGTGGTATATTCTTTGTAAAAATCTTGGTATAAAATTTGGTGTAAAAATTTGGTGTAAATGGTTGGAGCAACACCAAATTTGGTGTAAAAAGATGCTGAGAATATTCCATTTTACACCAAATTTGGTGTAAAAATTTAGTGCAATGGTTGGAGATGCCCTAATATTTAAGTCCTAACCAATAAAAACAAGCAACGTGGCAGCTTATGAGCAAGCGTATACTGTTGGGCCTGTCCCCTACCGCACGAGAAGCGTACTTTTTAGAACTTTTAGTTATGGACACGCTGACCTGTTCCAGACACGGAGTTCTGTTTTCCCACTCTCTTTAAATGCGATTGAAGAACACGCTTTAGTTTTTTTTTTTAATAAGTTACCAAATTATTTATTTATTTATTATTGATTAACCTCAAATATAAAAATTTATTTTATATTAATAATTATCTTTAAATACGAGTTAAATAAACTATTTGATATGCGTAATAATATATAACTTATATAATCCATATACATTACAATAATAACAAAATTTATACTTATAAGTTCAACTTTTTATATTATTAATTTGTATTTTAGTAATTTAAGTGTGCTTAATTGTTTAAATACAGGGCGAGTATGCTCTACACTCGCTTCTTTTCAAAATCTTGTGTATCAAAAAAATCTATAACAGGCTAACTAGTATGTGACTTAAGGACAAGGTTACATGAATTAATAAAGAAGAATGAAAATGAAAATTTTGATTTTAAGTTCAATCTACACTTCCCTAAGCTTTTCAAACTCTTAGCTAAACGGAACATAAAGAGATAAAGCATCCAATTTAGTAATGTATAATTGCAGTAAGTGTTTCTAAAAGATGGAGCTCGTGGCATGCACTGATTAATACCAGTAAAAGCATGTTAAAGTGAAAAGCTAAACCTCGTGTTTACTACATAGCTTGGCCTGTTGTTTCTAAACAATAGTAAAATACCTTACTTCGCATCTTTTTTTAATAATTGAAAATATACTAAAATATATCAATTGTCATGTTCTTACTATTTTTACCATATTTTCGTTTATGGTAACCTAATAATGCTACCATAAACGAAAAGATCATTTCAATCAAAAGAGAAAATCCTTTTACAGAAAGTGTAATTATATATATTAGTAATTAATTAATTGATTGTATTTAGATTCCATCCAAATTTCTTAGAATCACTTGATCAATGATGTTATTATGCTTCCTTTTAAATTTCAAAGCTCTAAAACATAAAAGATCGATATAAAGTTATTGATATTATTTAGTTTCCATCTAAACCATATGAAAACCTCATTTACATTAAAAGTAAACTTGCGATATGGTTTAAGGCTATAAATAAATTCCATCTTCGACATGATTCTCTCTATCCTCTACTCTGTTCTAACTTTATTCTACTTCATCTCGATTATATATTTATATAAATCCTATATAAATATATGACTGAGATGAAGTAGAGTAGTGTTGGAATAGAATAGTGGATACAAAAGATCTGAGAGGCATCTTTTGTTGCATATTTTCAATCTTGTTATTGTATATGAATATGAAGAATTGTATTTATAAGTGTGGTATAGTATTATAATATTGTTAAACAATAATAATGTTTTTGTTATGCACAAATTGTTATTCAATAAATTAATAATTATGAGTCCAATTTGGCTTACCAAATCAAGGAAAAATAATGTGAAAGAAGATAAGACTTCAAAGCACACTAACCACATTTATTCTTTTTTAATAACCTTTTTCAGACTAAGAATTTAAGTGAAAGTTAAACCAATAAGATAGAAGATTTAAAGTTTAATTGGACGGTTCAAGACATGGTTCAAGATTTTACGGTTGAACCAACTAAATTAATTGAGTTTAACTAATATTGAAAAAATTAAAAGAATTGGAAACAAAACTAACAAAAAAAACTCAAAACAAAATATTTAAATAAGGAAGACTTTAACAACCTAATAATATTCCCATAATCAAGAGGCTTTCATGGAAAATCTTGTTGGAGGCAGTAATTAAATTCCCAATGTTGAATATCATTAGCATTTAAAGCCCTAAATAACTAATTGATTCTCCTTAGTTTTTCCAAATGTAATATGATCACTTGACCAAATTAACACTAACTACGTTCCATCTAAGTTACATCAGATATAAACCCTATCAGCCTTTAATATATAAATCGACGGTTCAGATTGACGAAGATGTTGATCCTATGGTGCAAAACGGTGATGCGTATGAGTAAGCTATGTGCATTAGACCTTAGCATCACTCCACATTAGTCTACAGTAAGTCAGAGAAAGAGATGGAGAGAGAGAGAGAGCATGTGTCTCTGAGAGTTATATACAGCAAAGTTGGATCCTAAACATATGTAACAAAAAGGAAAAAGGAAGGCTTTTGTGTTCTGTTTGAGGAGAGAAAGTAAAGCTACAGACAAATACAGAGTGTACTAGAGAGAGCTGAGCGTTTATTATGAGTTTGTTTTGGGTAGAAAAGAATTCAAAGATACCTGTTTGATTTGGGGTTCAACTCGCCATCGCCATCATTGTCCCACTTCGACAGCTTTTTCACTTCCATATCTCTCTCTCTCTCTCTCTCTCTCTGTTTGTCTCTTCTTTTTGATCCACTCTTCATTTGTGTTTCTCTCTTTTTTTCTCTTCTTTGGCCATCTGGGTTTTGATTAACAAGGTCAAACAACCAAATTCTCAGCATGTTTACTGAGAAAGATTGAAGCTTTTTTGTTTTAGTTTTTGTTGTTGGTGTGTTCTTATACCATTCGGTTGTTTTGAGTTTGATTCACAATGAATGCTAAGGACATAACGGATGGTGTAGCTAATGAAGACAGATTCCCTGAGGTTCTGCGGGTTTTGGCCGTTGATGACGACCCAATTTGCCTTGAAGTTTTGGAGAAAATGCTTCGTAAATGCCAATATCAAGGTGTGTTTATAAGTGTCCAATGACTTTTTTTTTCTTTTTGATTTCTTCAATCTTTGCCGTTTTTATATGGAAGATATGTTTGTTTTCTTGACTTTGCTGTTAATTATATCCCCTCTCTGCACCTCTGTTTCTAATCATAACGTTGCTCTCCCTACTTTTAGGACAATACATCTTCCGGCCTTTATCTGGTGAAGGCCTGTTTAGTTGGTGGTTTAATTGTTTTATCTATATGTTCAAGGTTTTTGTTCCTTTCTGCACATGTTTGATGTTATGAATCCGTGAAAGCTTATACTTCTTGGTTTAATTTCCTTGTTGAAGTTAAGATGTTGATCCACTGTTAGAAACACCATCCAGTTTCTGTCTACCAGTCTGCAAGTTATGCGTATGATCATTATCGTGAAAGTAATTCATAATTCTCCTGTTATTTGTGTTGTATTTAGGCTTTTGGCAATCATCACTCTTTGAAATCTCAATCGTTTCTTTTAAATCAAACGTGATCTTTTTTTTTTTTTCAGTTACAACTACCAATCAAGCAGTGACAGCTTTGAAAATGCTACGAGAAAACAAAAACAAGTATGATCTTGTTATCAGTGATGTTAACATGCCAGACATGGATGGTTTTAAGCTTCTCGAGCTTGTGGGGCTTGAAATGGACTTACCTGTCATCAGTAAGCAAATGCCCTGTTTTGCTGTGTTTATTTCTTTCTTTCTTTTCTGCAATAATATGGCTCTTACATTTACACCAGTTCTTGCAGTTCGGTTGTTGTTCCAGAATCCAGACTAAAAAACTTGTTATTTTAGAAGGGTGATTTTCTGTTATTTATTTTCCATTATAATGGTCACCACTCTTCGAAACCCAAGAACATTACTGTGTGATCTTCATTCTAATTTTAATGACTACGCGAATACAATTCAATGAAAAAGTAGGATAAATTGTTGAGAGGATAATCTCTTACGACTAATTTTGATAATCTTTTACTGCTAATTCTAATATAGTGTTGTCGGCACATAGCGACAAGGAGCTTGTGTACAAGGGGATTATACATGGTGCTGTTGACTATTTGATAAAACCTGTTAGAATGGAGGTGCTGAAGAACATATGGCAACATGTAATCAGGAAAAAGAATTTTAACCCAAAAGACCCAAGTGGGCCTTCAGTTCAAGAGAAGACTCGTGATAAGGCCGGAGAAGGTGGACAAGGAGTGTCAAGTGGTAGTTCTGATCAAAATGATAAAGTGAATAGGAAGCGGAAGGACCAAGAAGAAGAGGATGAAGAAGAAGAAGAGAATGGTCATGAAAATGAGGAATCTGGGGCTCAGAAGAAGCCTCGTGTTGTATGGTCTGTTGAGCTGCACAAGAAGTTTGTAGCTGCTGTCAATCAGTTAGGTCCGGAAAGTAAGTTTTTTTTCTGTCAATGGGTGATGTTTCTACTTATTTTACAGCTATTAATCCTTTCTTTTTATTTTGTTCTTAATCAATTTCAGAGGCTGTTCCAAAAAAAATTCTTGACATGATGAATGTAGAAGGGCTGACAAGGGAAAATGTAGCAAGCCATCTGCAAGTAATTCTCTTCATTTTGTTTTACATTTTACTTTATAATTTACTCATACCTTGCCGATGTTTTTCAAGCACCTGTCAATGGAATTATGAATTTTCATGTTCATCCTTCTTAAATTTGTAAGCTTTCTATGAGTTCCTATTCCTTAAGCTAACAAATCCATATATTTTTATGTTCTATTGCAGAAATACAGGCTTTACCTGAAAAGAATCAGTGTAACATCCCAGCAAGGCATGGTTGCAGCATTTGGAGCTAAAGATTCTTCTTACTTTCGCATGAGTGCACTAGATGGATTTGGAGATTTTCGCAGCTTAAGTGGACCGGGAAGATATTCAACTGCATCTCTATCATCTTATACACCAGGAGGTATGCTTGGAAGATTGAACTCTACAGCTGCTTTAACGTTGCGAGGAATAGCTTCTTCCGGACTGTTCCAGTCGGTTAATCCTCAAGGCTCAAGCAGTTGTGTTAATCCAATTGGACAGCGTCAGGCATCTTTTCTTCCAGCAAACCAAAATGTCAACTTCTTTCAAGGGATCACACCTTCGCTAGAGAACCAGCAGAGCAAGCCCATCACACACATTGGAGATTACAGTCACAATGATGGAACGGCAGGTTTTGCACTTGCAGCTGGCTTCCCAGATGTTGGAGTGTCTATTAATGCTAGCTTAGGCAACTCGCCAACCAGTGCCTCAATCAATCCTAAATTGGTACAAGGAAACCTGCAACCATGTCAGTCTAGAAGCACGTTTGCAGCTCAGTCATCTTTAAACATGCCATCATTGGACCAGGATTGTTTTGATGTTGGAATTAGTGGGTCTTCAAATTTTCTGGATCATAATAGATGTAATGAAAATTGGCAGAGCTCAGTTGAGTTACCGAAATTTCCATCAAATCCTTTTCCATTAGACGACCACTTTAGCCACGATCCATTGTCTAGCAGCACCTCGAGAGAGAATTTACCTTTGACTAGTCCTCACATTGATAATACCCCAATTGATTTTTCACCTTCCGGTGCTATTGCCACGTCTTTGGATGATTCCAGATTAGATATGCAAAGCCAAGCAACTTCCATTGGTAATGTTGTTCAAAATATGAATTACATGTCAAAACAAAGATGGGAAGAACATAGCCATGACTATAAATCTAGTGTAAGTAATTCAATCGGTATTGTGAATCCACTAGCTTCTGACAGTGGTGTGGGTCCTTTGAGCCAGAGTTTGGATTACAGAAAAAGGTTTGATGCATCATTGCTTGGTCAATTAAATTCTGTCATTCCTCCAAGTTTCCGGCATTCTGAACTTCAGAAATCTTTGGATGCTAAAATAAGGTCCAGCGATGAGTTTCTTTCAGAGCAAGCCAAGTCTCAGAATGGATTCATGCAGAATAACTTTGAGACTTTGGATGATATGATGACTACAATGACTAAGCGGGTATGAACCTCTTGAGTTGCTTCACCAATTTTCAGTAACGTTTTTCAAATTTCTCTTTTCATGTTTTCTTAAAGTTGCATGTAGAGCCAGTGAACTTTAAATAGTTGGATTGTCCATTCTGATGTCAAATGATAACTTTCCGTACTCCCTTAGAATGTACTGTGGCTTAATGTTTGTCACCGACAGTTCTATTTTGTTTGCTTCTTAAGTCAGACCTTGGAATTTAGTGGTTACAGAATACTCAAAATGGAGTTCATACAAATGCTCCCATTACTGCAGAATGGCATTGTTTCTATCTAGTTATTTTATATGTTGCAGACCTTCTAAAAATTTTCTCATGTCAAGTATTTAAACACCACTGAAAAATGTAATGGAGGAAACATCCAGTCTTTATAATGCCATTTTTTTGTTGGTGTTGAGTGCAATGTAGTCTGTGACAATTTTACAGTCTTGTTCGTCATTGCATCTTCCAGCCGACAATATCTTGATGCCTTTCAATGCTGTTCAAGCAGGAGCAGAATGAAACAATCTTACTGGATGGAGAATTTGGATACGATGCTTACTCTCTTGGATCATGTATGTGAACCTTTATTTGTGGTGATCGTACAAAAGAGGGTCTGCTTTAAAACTTGTTCCATCCCACTTCCTGAGAAATCTGTATCATCTTGTAATCTAGTTTGCCTTTTTCGTGATCATTCCTCTCAGTGTGTTTCTTCCACCTTCTTCCCTGTCACTGTAGTTAATTTCTTGCTGATAATAGTTGTAGTATCATTGTTTCCAATACTAAGCTCCAATGGCTTCTCCTTCTTCCTTCTCACTGGTACTGATAGATAGTAACATGAGAAAATTTTCAGAACTTCTGTGCATTAGTTTGATGTTTAAAGAAGCATAACTACCTGAACAGATAGATGCATGAATCTTCCGTTAAAGTTAGTTTTATTCCTTGATGTTCAGAAACCATCACAACAATGATTGAAAATTATCATTTGAACATATTGTTACATGGTAATAATTAACTGTAATGATACTACCTTATAGGATTTTTCTGTTCTTTTAATAAAGTTTTTTGAGATTTGTTTACATTGAAATTATCTTTTATTATTACATCCTTAATTTGGAATCATTACATACAGCTTTTTAATTAACCAAATGGTACTTATCTGGTACCTTTGAAGTAACAAGGAAGAGTGAAGAAAAGTGTTAATAAAGATGGGTGAAGCAACTCTGACTATGATACATATCTGGTATTAACACTTCAAAGTATTCATGTTTTTAAATCAAGACTCAGTTTTTAGGCTACACTCTGATTTCTGGTATCATTTTTGGAGTGAAAGTTCCGTATGTTGGTTCACTTTTGGGGGTATCCATAATTGATATATGGCCTCTGAACTTTGATTCTGTGACCCAATATATTAGTTTTGTTGATACAGATATTTAATGCAAGTTTTGACTTGTTTTAAGAAACAGAGTCAAATGCTGACTTTGGTTAGTGTTGTTCCAAAAGAAGTCATCTTCCAGAGCTCCACCTTACCGGGAGAGTATGAGACACTTTAAAACTAGCATTTGTCACAAGACGAATGCAAACTGTGTCATGTTATTAAGGTTTAAGACAGTGAAAGTAACAGTGCGAGAAATGAAGATCTTAACATGAATAGAATGCTTGAAACTTGAGCAGGTGGTTCAAACAGGGCTTGCAAGATTATTTCTATCCCAAAAATAGTATCATGTAAAAGAATCAAACAAGCTTTATAAACCACTATGAGCTTAGAGATTCAACACTTATAAATTACAAGTGGGTAAGTGAAGGAAACATCTTTGCTTGGTTTCACTCGACTGCCAGAGCAAAACAATTCAAGCAATTTGCTTGCATGCCTAATATAATTATTTCACTAGTTCAAGTGAAAAAAAAAAGAAAAATAATTTGTACACTAAATTTACCGCCAGTTATTCGCCTTCCCAACCCATTTGCCTGGCACGTCGCTCCCACAATGAGGTGACTTTCCTCTCTCTGATAACTAACGCCTCGCCGCGCTCTCTAGCCTCCTCGCAGGTTTCAGTAGCAGCAATGCATTTTTCTGCCTCCTTCTGGTATTGGGAAGCCACTCTCTTTGCTTCGGCCAATGTAACGTTCATACGTCGAGCATGCTCTTCGGCAACAGCCTCCTGCAACTTTAGCTCTTCTGTTAAGAGGTCCACAAACTGCTTCTCCATCTCCCTCTTCAGATCAGGGTCATTGTTTCCACAATCTGTGACATCCAGGATATGTGCTTGTTAATCTGATGTGAAGAACAATGTAATAACTGGAAAATTGAGACCTAGAAGTTGCAAACTTTGATAGTAACAGGCCTTTTCTTTGCTCAGAAATTTGTTAAAGTGCCATTTGCTACTAGAAGTAAAGCATGCAAATGATAAGATTAAATCCAAACACCACTATCTTCTCAACCCTTACTTTAGCGGCATATTTCGTTGGATGGGTTCAATTTCAATGAAAACTGGTAAGAAATAGAAAATAAACAATGGAGTTCACATCATCTTTGTTTGAAAAGATCATAACCCCGAAAACAGAAACAGGAATCCTGGTTTAGCTTTTGAAGCTTTTGAAGCTTTTGAAGAATCTTTTAATACAATCTATTATGCCCTCAGAATGAGAACTGAAGTTGATTGTCATAGTGGATTCACAGAATGAACTCAAACCTGTGACTGAGAGATTGGCCAACCCTGCAAGGATAAAGCAAAACCACACATAAGTCTCAGTCCACAATCAACAAATTATGCTTTATTTCAGAAGCAATAAGGTAAGAACAAGAACAAACATGCAGTTTCATCATAACAACTGCCAAATCAACTTTTTATCTACAGGTATGCATCATACCATAGACAAAGTGTCAAGTGAATGAAAATGTACACAACTGAATAAAGCCTACACGGTACTCTAACATGAAGAAACATTCCATTCAAAAGAAATCGGCCTACATTTCCATCGAGAAAATGATAAACAGTAGTGTCCAATGGTTCACATTTATATACAGAGAGCATTGTCAATGAACCAAAATATTCCAATCACAGAGTAGGATATAATTGCCAGAAATAGAAGAATAGAGCATTTCATGACTCGAAAGACTGGATAGGAAGAAAGTGATTCTTCTAACAGGTTAAATAAGACTTCAAGCACCTTAAACTAATGTCTAATGTTGATAAGCATGAAAGTCGCATATCTAACCAAGTAAATTTCACAAAGCCAACATACACATATGAAGCAGATAACAGACTTGCCTCCAAAGCAAACTGATTTCTGTCCATTTTGCGCGGGAACACAAAAAGAGATATGCTAGCCTAGATCAAATTTAACCAAAAATAGTTCCATTCTTATCAGCACGAGAATGAATTTTTGAAGAGAGAAGATTTCGGCTTGATTGTACAAATCCTCCGTATATTCATTATTCATGAAGAGCTCTTTTGCAAATTGCAAGAAACAAAAGATCGAAATCCGGAACTGATGAAAAGACTCGCCGAATAATTATATATATATATATATAAAAAACTCGCAGAAACCTACTCAGACAAACGTGCAACTTGTTCGATCAATGAAGCAAATTCGGATCCGTAATTGGGAAAGGCAACAGATCAAATACTCGAAATGGTGGAAAGGGCATTCCTAAGTTCCTATCAAATAAATTTGTACAAGATCATGATCAAATTTTGACAAAAGCCCAGAAGTAAAAACAAGCAAAACAGTAAATGTAACAAAGAAAGGGATATACCGGGAGCCATCTTGAGAAGAGATAAAGGAGGAGGACAATTGCAGATGCAAGGAGGACATGAAGAAGAAGAAGCTTTAGAATCAGAAAGTCCAAAACTTTTCTTGAATCTCCAGTAAAGGACAGGGCCGCAAACAACCAGAGCTGAAACCACTGCAAATATCACTAGACAACACCTCAAGGAAGACCCTGATCTCCTTGCCATTTTCACACTCTCCCAAAATGCAAGCTACTCACTTTCTTTCCACTCTTAGCCCTAAGGTAATGAGATCCAAATGTGGATGCATTGATTGATGGGTACAGTTATTTACTGACGAATCAATTCGCTAATGTACTGATTCTTCCTTGTTAACCTTTTCCTTTGGAAGTGTCTTAATCTATATATCAACTTAGAAAAAAGAAACTGTGACAAAAGGGGTGTCACCTGAAGCCCATGTCCCTGTACCAAAAACCTGTTATTACATTATCTAGTGAAGAGGATCTGATGTAATCTAAACCCTATTTAACATTTTATCTCTCTGTTTTCTTACCATGAAATCATCTAAACGTAAATAAGAACATAGGGCAGGTGGATACTGAATCATTCTTTTTGGTTCTGGGCTTTATATGAAAATACTGTTGAAAAACCTGAAGGGCTTTCCTACTTTTGTGTTTCTATTCTTATGGTATACATGTTTCACTGGAGCCCATGGAGATCATTATAAATGAAGAATTCAAAGAAGGTACGTACTCATCTTTTCCTTATTCAGTCATGGCGTTTCGGATCAGTATGAATGAAGAATCTCAAAGAAGGCACATACTCATCTTTTCCTTATTCAATCATGGCGTTTCTGATCTTATCCAAGGATTGATTTTGTATGGTTCTAAAGAATCCACGTTAAGGAAGCAATCTATATTGCATGGGATGGGATGTGACATGCTAAGGATAGTTTGGTTCCTCCTCTATTTTTCTTCTGTTGTAATTTTTTTATATTCTGTTTTTAATTTTTCGATTCTTTCAAATTAAAAAATTGATTGTTAAAATTAATTTAGTTATGTGCATATACATATAACAATTACAAAACTTTAAAATCGTAAAAAAATTATTTCATGGATTAATTTTTTGTAAAATGAGAAAAGGCCAATGTGAACTCGTACACCACGAAACTTCAGTTTCACAAGGTTGCTGACTTGTACGTGTCGATGTAACGTTTAATGACAGTGAAGCATCGACATGCAGGTCAGTTCCTTCATTCCCAAGTTTGCTTTCCCTATTTTTACAGATCACATTCACAGGCCTTAATGGTCACATCTTGGGAAATTTCCTCCATGGAAGAGCCTCGAGGGTCCTAGACAAATCTGGAAATACCCACACCACACGTAAGGTCACTAAACATCCACGTACACGTCCAGCTTTTCCTTATATTTTGCCTTATCAAGATTCAAGCTTTACCTGAAAAGCGATACAAAGATAGAAATATATCTGTAGTTAGTTCAAAGAAACAAGCTTCTAGAGCATCAAAACAATGGCCAAGAACAAGGAAATGGAGGTGGTTAAAGGAATAGACCTGAAGAGGTACACGGGTAGGTGGTATGAGATAGCTTCATTCCCATCATTCTTCCAACCCAGGAATGGAGTTGATACAAGAGCTACCTATAATCTGAATGAGGATGGTACTGTGCATGTGCTTAATGAGACATGGAGTAATGGGAAAAGAGTTTCCATAGAAGGAAGTGCCTATAAGGCCGATCCTAAAAGTGATGAAGCCAAGTTTAAGGTTAAATTCTATGTTCCACCGTTCTTGCCCATTATTCCTGTTGTGGGTAATTACTGGGTTCTGTATCTTGATGATGATTATCAGAATGCCTTGATTGGTGAGCCTACCAGGAAGTATCTTTGGGTATGTTTCCTATTCTTACACCTAATTCTATGTTTGTTTTGACTGTATGTTTTCACAAAGTTCCAAGCTTTCATGGTTGCTTGATTTTACTGGTAGGTTGTCTGTCCTCTGAACTTGTAGAAGTCTCAGGTTGTCTTCAGATGGAACTGGATTCTGAAACTTTATCTTACTATAGTTACCTTTCATTATACAAAAACTTGAAATAATTTGTTCTCCGTTGCATTTAGATATTGTGCAGGCAGACTCATTTAGATGAAGCAATCTACAATCAGCTGTTGGAGAAGGCGAAAGAAGAAGGCTATGATGTGAGCAAGCTACACAAGACTCCTCAGAGTGATCCACCTCCAAAAGAAGAGGGTCCCCAAGACACCAAAGGCATTTGGTGGCTTAAATCCCTTTTTGGAAAATAGAACATGGAAACATTTTCCCACGTTGAATGAGATCAGTAGTATTTCTTTTCAATTTAATGAGTTTTTAGTTGTGTAAAAAGTAAAAATTACAGTTGCAGAGTGTTAGTGTTCAATCTGTTGAGTGGATGTAAAGCTTGTGCTTTTTGAGTTTGTATCAATGATCAATAGCTATGAATTATTGATACCCTCTCTTTGAAAATTGTAAAATAACTTGCATCTTACATGTATGGACAAGTAATTTTCGTGAATAGAACCCAGGGAAGAGTGTTCTTCCAGGACTCTGTATCTTGATAATGTTCCTTTTGGCTGGGACCTGGTTCTCTTGGAATTGAATCCACTCAAAAGAGAGAGACATCTTGTCTTCTTATAGTGGGTTCCAGCTTACCGTATAGTCATGTGCTTTGCTGTGTTACAGCTCTCATGTCTTCAACAGGTTTAGTTAGTTGATAATGTGTGGAATATTATGATATGGAGGTACTGTGACATCTGAAGGATGGGTTGATGCTTAGGTCGAAAAGAATATATATATATATATGACTTCAACAACTGAACGAATGTGAACGAGTACACACCAACCGAAGGGACCTATACTTGACCAAACAAGAAGCGTATAAAACTACAGCAAGAAACTCTGTTCTTCACCGCGCAGTTTGCTTCTTGGTGCTCCAAGAGACAAATATCAAGAAAGCGAAGTTCCATAATTTTGCAACATAACAATTGGTAATGCCATTAACATGTTACAACTGCCATATTGTCATTCACCAGGTTCGACAATGCAGCATGTGAACAACTTAGAATGCTGGCACTAAAAAGTCACAGTATGGTACAGCATTGATTGGTTTTCTTTGCCTGCTTGTAAAACATCTGTTTCAACAGATAAGAATTGTGAATTTTGGCTAGCTTCAAGATCATAAAAATAGAAGCAATTAACCTCATATTTCGAATAATCATGACAAGCGTAAATAATTAACGTGATGGAAGTTCAAACATGCATGCATGTGGCCGGGAAACCAAGACAGAAAATTAGGTAACATTTTCCGTGAGCGTTTGTATATCTAAATTTAAGAACTTGATGGTAAAAAATTAGATGGATTTACATATGTGTACCTGTGAAGCAGCACTCAGATCTGAACTCTTCTCAACTAAACTGTCCAATTTTTCACCTCGTGCAAGCACGCTATCAATAGTTTGATGCTGTAAAGAAAAGCCGTCCTTAGGTATGTTAAAAGGATGTCAAACAATTAAAAGCTAATGGATATACACAAGAAAGAGAAATCCATGGAGTTTTCGTATAAAACACATTGGTTTACACTGCTAATTACCACTGAATTGTCAAATATACACTTAAAACTTGGAATATTACCTCACAAATAAATTAAAATTGGAATATTACCTCACAGATAAAAGCTTATGCTACTACCACATGTATTAAAATATAACTCACCCCCAACAAAAGTAAAATTGAAAAAAAAAGTGAAAAGGAATACGTCCTTTAGTTGGGACTTTTAAACAACATGAAGCCATGGGAACAAAAATCTGTAAAGCTACAAACTCACAAGGATAATTTTCGTCTCATCCAACTCCCTCTGAATTTTCAATAATTTGTCTGCTTCTGCAGGATCCTGGAGATAAAAGAGCATGCACAAGGAAAAATAAAAAAGCCATTGGAAATTATAAATCAACTTACTATAGAAATGTTCAACAAAAGAAAAATACTAAGATCAGTTCAATTACTTGGAATTTGGCTAAAGCTTCATTCAAGTATGGCCATGCCTGAGCATTATCTGCCTGAATGCTCCTCCATGACTCACCAAAATTCTTCTGATACTCATCTAGTACCTGCAAAACATCTCGTTACAGAAAGAATAAAGCAAATATAGAACCTTAGAAAAAGATGTACAACCATAACATCAGTCATACAAGCGGAACGTAAAAGATTCCAGCATTCAGAACCAAAACCTAACACGTTGAAAGTAATACAATAGAGGTATTTGATGGAATCAGCCACCATAAACCAAAACCAAATCTAATGACTACCACAATTTAGCAATGATTTAGAGCATGTCAAACTCATGTGACACAAAATACTAATTAAGGATTTCAATTTTACCCAATATATAGAACAAAGTCTCGTAATTGTGTTTCCATTATAGTTGCATTTTGTTCTGTTCTATCAACAGCATCTCCTTCTTCTCAACTTTAACACCGACAACGAAAGACCAGAAACATGCCAGTTATAAGAAGCTAGGGAATACCGACCATAGAAATTCGATATACCTGATTGAGAAGTGAAAATGCACTTCGGACCGGATAATGATCATCCATGAACCCCAACGCACAAAGTCCATTTCTGTTGTAAGTATGCACCTTGTATTCTAACAAAGATGGGAAAAAAAAAAGATAGCACCTTTACGACGATGATCCATTATAAGTTCCCCAATCCACATAACCAGAACTAAACCAAACCAATCACGAAGCAAACTCTCCAAGCAATCAGAGAAACAAAAAATTCCCCAAAATCACATATATAAGCACACAGACGATCTCAAATATCCCATTCTTGACAAATTCAATTACAATTAAATCATAGTTCCCACCAATCAAAATCAAACCATCATAAAACCGAAACCTAATTGATACAGAATTCGGAGATCTCGAGTGGAACAGACCTTCGTGTTGGACGGACTGGCGTTGGCCGGGAGGAGTGCGTTTGGCGACGGTACGACCGACGAAGACGACGAATTCCTTGACGCTCGATCGCTGAAAGTAACCGAAATGGCTCACATCTGACGCGTTTGCCAAAATCACCGGATCCGATCCATCGGGACCGATCTTCAGCACTAACAAAGCCGTGATCTTCATCTTCTAATCACAACTATCGCTCTATCTCTGTCCAAGTAATCCAATTCCGAGTTCTATTTCTCTCTCTATATGTACGTGTCTCAAGAAGTGCGCTTTGGCTTCTCGTAAAATAAGTTTTGAAAGAAAAGATAAAAGAAAGTGTGAGAATAAATCGACTGTTGGTGTGCTTAGATTCCAAGTTTTGTAGTTAGTAACGTGGCGGAATATCAGTGGACCGCCGACTTGTGAACATATTCTGTAGATCCAACGTGTAATTTCTCTCCTTCCGAGTTCCGACAGCTAAAGGCTAAAGAGCAGATTTGGATATTTTCTCATTTGGTATTATAATTATTAAAAAAGGTTTAAAATATTTATTATAATTTTACGCAATTGTAAGGATTGAACATAAACATTATTTTTACGTGCAAATACCAAAAAAGTGCGTTAGAATCACTAGTAATAATCTCTTAATTTATTAATTCAATAAATTACGTATTTAAAATAATAATAAAATAATAATAATAATAATAATAATAATAATAATAATAATAATAATAATAATAATAATAATAATAATAATAATGTGAATGATGATGTATGCATATTTTTGTTTTAAAATTTGAATTAATCACATCTTTAATTATGTGTTCATTCATTCATATTTATTTAATTAAGTAATACATGTTATAGATAAATTTGGATTATTTTGCAAACCACACATATTAAATAAGTTACTACAAATAATTGAGAGAAAATATAAGAAAAAGTTTCATTTCACAATAATGATTATTTATTATTTAAAATTACTTAATTCAAGTAAAAAAGAAAATGACCTAAAATATATATTTTGATGATAAAATAAAATTTTAATGATAACATAGTAACTTTATTTTCTTATGTAATTTTTATTTTCGATGACCATTTGAATTTATTGAAAGCGAGTCTTTCTATTAGTTAAGGATAAGGTTGTATATTAGATGATTTCTTTAAATCTAATGTATGGGTGAGTTGTTATTGTTTTTATTTATACTGATTTTATTATAATTTAAATTTAAAAAAACCCTTTATGTTAAGAAATTGGTCTAATTGGTTAAGAAGTTAATAGGGGGTTGAAATAAGATCATAATGAGAGAAATGAAGAAGTTTCAAAAAACCGTTAAAGCTGTTCTACTTGGTTCGGACATAGAAGCCTCGAAACTCCAAAAACTTCTAACCAGTTCCTGTGAATTTGGACCAGCTATTACTGAGATTAGCATATCTAATAGACCTCCAAAATTGTATCTATGGTGGTAGTCATCATCATGACATCTACTAAAACTTGACAAGGGAATGCTCCTTCTCTGATTCTGGTTCTTCAAGTTTTAAGCAAGAGTTTGGATTTTGAGTGCTTCTTTTCCTTCTTGTTCTTTTACTTTTATGTTGTTATTATTTGGTTAAGACCGTCACATAGTCAACTTATGATAATTATGCTCTAAATCCCTGACGATGACCATCTGTTTGATGAGGGATCAAGTGTGGTTTTAGTCTGGTTTAGTAACATCTAGACCACGATAAACTGTTTGATGTTAGAAGGAGGGTTCCAATCCAATCAAAATTGATTTCTTTAATCCGTCTTTGCTGGTTTTTGATATCGTGATTATGTTCTTGTAGACTTTAACAAGATCAGAAGACAATCATGATCAGGTTGCAGCTTTTCACGTCACTTCTGATTCTAATCTATGCAACCTCAACGAAGCAACGCAGCATGCCTGATCAGAATTCTCTAGCCTGTATAACGGTTCTTAGTTTCTCTCGGACCTAAACAAGTTTCAACATATGCGTGAGAAATGAGACTGTTATTTTTGGTTTGTGTATATTGAATTTTTAATATAGACAGAGTGTAGAGTTCATTAATAAAAATTGAACTTTGATCAACAATTGTTTAAATAACTAGAACTAGTTATTTAGATAGTTCACCCTTAGTACTTATAAGCCCTTTAATTTTTATTTATTTTTTGTTTAAAAGAAAATGCCGAAGCAAATTACAAAGCAATTCTAGGAAAAAAGTTCCTCGACTGATCCTCGAAGAGGAAGTGGTGGCACCTGGAAGGTGCAGTATCAAAAAAAGCAACCCCAACGATGAAGCGGTCCGCTTGGAAGGCCAGCCAATCAGCTCATCTGTTGCTTTCTCGGTAGACGTTCCGATGAACAACAGACTAATTTCTTGAAAATAGCTCGTGGATGCCCATAACTATAGGGTTGGTGACCTGGGTCCGGTGAGTGGTGTAGGTGAGTAAATTATGCACTGCAAGCGAGTCTACCTCCAACTCGATGCAGCGGAAGCCGAGCCGCCAGACGAAAGAGAGGCCCGTGAAAACTTCCCAAAGTTCAGCAGACATCAGAGCACACCATCCTAGGTTCTGAGAGAAGCCGCCAAGCCAGTTGTCATCACTGTCGCGGAGGAGGCCACCAGCTGCGGCTGTGCAGTTGTTGCGATTGCTAGCCCCATTGGTGTTTAACTTGATCCAACCCGGGGGCGGCTTGCTCCACTGAACATGTAGATCGTGACGGGGTCGGACTGGACTGGTAGGGTTGTGACACATCACGGACGACAACCGGAGATAATCTGCATAAGACAAAATAGAAGAGTTAGGAGAGGGGGGCCAAGTGAAGTGAGGATCAAAGAGAGACTGGTTCCGCCAAGTCCAGAGGAACCAGCCAGTGAGGCTGAAGATGGTCGCCCAATCATGACCCAGGAGACGACGACGAGCGTGGAGGTTAGTGTGAATCCAGTCGCTAAGAGGTTGAGTAAAGAACTGAGTCGCAGCGAGGTGTGGCGACAACATGGTCCACACACTACGGGCCTTGAGGCAATCGCGCACAGTGTGGAGGGAAGACTCCTTGAAGGAACAGTGAGGAGAACTGTCATCCGTAGTGAGGTGCCGTTGGACCCGGTTATGATTCGTGAGGAGTTGGTCGCGGCCGAGGAGCCAAAGGAATGTGCGAATACACGGTTGTCCGGGTCATTGTCAAATGCCCTTCCAAACCGCATGAGGCGACTCATGGTCAAGGCCCATGATTATGGAGTACGTAGAAGCCACTGTAAAGTGGCCACTATCGGAAGCACCCCAGACCAACCGATCGGGGCCAAGGAATAGATGGGGCGGAAAAATGCCGGCAATAAGGCGACAAATAGGGGGAGGAAGTCAGGAGTGGATCTGCTCCCAATCCCAATGGCCATTGGAATCCACAAACTGGGAGACACTCAGGGGAAGAGCGGAACCGAGAATAAGGTGGGTAGCGTGGGATAGAAGTGGTCCAGTGCCCACAAGCCACGGGTCAAGCCAGAAGGGAGTCGTGGAGCCGTTGCCAAACATCCATTTCATCCCTTGCTGAACGATGGGCCAGGTGGCTTTGATGCTACGTCAAACCATTGAACCCCCGGTAGTGGTCAAGGATGGGGGAGGGTGGGTTGCATCGAAACGGTATTTATCGGAGAGCACTCGGACCCACAACACACGCGGAGTGGTAATCAGGGACCAGCCGAGTTTGACAAGGAAAGCATCGTTCGTGACTCTAATGCTCCAAAGACCAAGGCCGCTCAACTCCTTGGGTTTGCAAACATCCGACCAATTGACAAGGTGGATTTTGTGTTGGTTGCATGAGGAACCCCACAAAAATTGACGCATAGCTCGCTCCAGATCATCACACAGTCTGCGTGGGAGGCGAACTGTCTGCATAGTGTAGCTCGGGATAGCTGCTAAGATCGATTGGGTCAGAGTGAGTCGTCCAGCAAAAAAAAGGAGTTGAGACGACCAACCCGAAAGACGCTGGTGAACTTTGTCAAGAATAGGCTTATAAGTGTGACGGGTAACACGCCGATGTAGAAGAGAGACGCCAAGATACCGGCCGAGATCTGAGGTCCCACGGACTCCTAAGGCGTTACCGATGGAGTGACGTGCAGTTGGAGAGGTGTTTCGGGAGAAATAACATCGCGATTTGGCCAGACTCACACGTTGCCCAGAAGAAGCACAGAAGGAGTTAAGAGTGTCACGAATAACGGACACCTGATCGAGCGAAGTCTCTACGAAGAGGATAAGGTCATCTGCAAAAAATAAGTGAGACAAGGGCGGTCCATTCCTACTCAACTTGATGGGACGCCAGGAACTGTGAGCCACAGCGTGAGTGATAGCATGACTCAGGCGTTCCATGCAAAGAACGAAGAGATAGGGAGAGAGCGGGTCGCCCTGGCGGAGGTCTCGGGAAGGGCTGAATGGGTCACTTAAGTCCCCCTGCCAGTTGACTTGGAGGGAGACAGTAGTGATGCATTTCATGATAAGAGTGATAAGGTTGCCCGGAAGGCCCACATCGAGGAGTGTGTCGTGGATGAAGGCCCAATGAAGCCGATCATAGGCCTTTTCGAAATCCACTTTGATGGCCATGAGCCCCTTGCGTCCCGATTTCCTACGCATGGAATGAATAACTTCTTGAGTGATGATAATGTTGTCGGTAATCTGTTGTCCCGGAATAAAACTATACTGAGTGGGAGTGACGAGGTCATTGAGTTACGGTTTGAGCTGATTAACCAGAATCTTTGTGAGGCCTTTGTATAACACGGAACAGAGAGCGATAGGCTGAAATTGTGAGAGCAAAGCGGGGGATGGGATTTTAGGAATAAGGACCAGAATGGTACGGTTAAGCTCAGAGTCCTAGAGGCCGTGACTAAAGATATTCTGGAGAAAGCTCGTCGCAGAAGGGCCAATAGTGTCCCACTGTGATTGGTAAAACAACACAGTCAACCCATCAAAGCCAGGCGCTTTATTAGGAGCCATGGTGAAGAAAGCGGTCTTGACTTCCTCGGGACTTAACGGTTGACTAAGGTCAACTGTGGCGTGCGGAGGGAAAGGGGGAAACCATCCGAAAAGGTGCCAACTGGGGAGGGAGGGGCCTTCGGAGCAGTAGAGAGCCTCGAAATGATGACGTGCCAAGTCTCGAAGGGATCGAGGGTCAGTGTAGATCTTGCCGTCCTCAGCTGTACAAGAAGTGATGCGCGTTTGCCAATGTTTGGAAGAAGTGAGTGCATGATAGTAGGAAGTGTTCCTGTCACCCGCGTTGAGCCACTGGCTGCGCGAGTGTTGATGCCAGAAGAGCTCTTCCTGAAGCAAAACGTGTTCGAGTTCAACCTGCAGATATAGCTCAAGCGCCTGAAGGGAGAACGATTCAGAATCTTCCGAGGATTGTTGGATACTGGCCAAGCGGGCCATGAGACGATTTTTTCGGTGGAAAATATTCCTGAAAGTGTCGACATTCCATTGACTAAGTTTAGCCGAAAGATGTTGAATCGCTCCACAAAAGTCTGAGGAAGAGTGGGCCCAGTGCGTAGCCACTATATGAGCGAAATCCGTGTGGGTGAGCCAAGCGGATTGAAAACGGAAAGGACGCCGAGTCGGAACAGGGGGGTCAGAATTGGTAAAAGTGAGGAGAAGTGGCCGATGGTCTGATTTCAAAAGCGGCAAGTGGGCCACACGGGTGGAGGGAAAGGCGGCATGTCAAGAAGTGGAGCAGAAGGCGCGATCTAATCGGGCCCGAATTTGGCCGCGCCGCCACGTGAAGCGAGGGCCAACAAACTCTATTTCCTGAAGGTTCTGAGATGCCGCACGTTCTGAAATTGAGGTTGATGATGGGTTGGAGGCGAGCCACCGCTTATCCGGCTGTCCAATTTGGCATTGAAATCGCCACCTAAAAGCCAAGGGGTAGTGGTAATGTTTGCAATAGCAGGAAGGTAATACCAGATGAACTTTTGAAGCGTAAGGGAATGGCTAGCATAAATAGCAGTGAACTCAAAGTTTAAGTGGTGCCACCCTACGCTAGCATGCACAAATTGACGGTGAGCCACCCGGATTCGGGCTGCAATGTCGAGGTTCCAAAGTAGCCATATACCGCCCGAAAAACCCGCAGCTTCAACCCGAAAGAATTGTGTAAACCCCAGAGTCCGAATAACTTGCAAAGCACGAGCTTTGCTGATGCGAGGTTCGAGCAAAACAAGAAGGTGAGGTTTATGAATGCGAATGTAATTCTGCATGATGGGCTTGAAGGACCGACCTCCAGCGCCTTGACAGTTCCAGATAAAGATTGCCATGACAAAAATTGGGAAAATCAAAGGTCAAACTACAGGGAGAGGGCCTGTGGAAGTAGTCAACTCCTGAGCGAGAGAGAGGGGAGGCACGGGGCCTAATTCTGCCATTTGGGTATCGGCGCCAGAATCAATGGTTGCAGGAATCAGATTCGGGACAGGATCAGGGAGCCGCGGAGGGGTTGCCCCGGATGTAGGCTCGCTGGGTAGGGTGAGGGGTGAAGAGGCTTCTGGGTCACCGGAATCTTCTTCCATTGCTTCGTCATCTAAAAGAACCGGGCGGGGTATAGGAAGATCCGGGTCGGAGACTACTAAGGCCGCATGGGAGGGGATGGAGAGGGCTTGACGGCCAGTAGTGGGCCCTAGAGGGCTAGGGGCCTGGGCATGGGAGGGCTGACTAAGGGGGGCCTGGGTGGAGAGGGGAAGATGGGTTGGGTTGGATGGGTCTGGGTCAGGGGAAGGGAGGCCTGCTGGGAAGGGGTTGGAGGGGGAGGGGCCACGGGTTGGAATGCCTGGGCCGGGCCCAGGGTGGAGGTCTGCTGCACAGTAAACGACATCGTGGCCTGCTGGGGAATAAAACCAACTAAGGCGCATTTCGAGCGGGAGGAAGCTTCTCGTGTAGCCGAAAATGGGAGAATCGAGGAAGGCTTGCGGCGCTGAGAGGACGTGCCTGCAGAGGAGCGAAGGGGTGTGTCAGTGGCCGTTGAGGTGCTATTCGTTGGGGGACTGGATGTGTCTGGAGAGGAGAGCGTCGTAAATCGCGATCCACGAGAGCCACCGGCTGAAATGAGGGAGGAGCGACCATTGTTGGTGGAAGAGGGGGGAGGGGTCCGGAGAGCGCGGCGGTTAACATTCATCCAGGGTCTGAAGGTGGTTGGGCTGGACGTGGAGTGGGTCAAGAAGGAACTAGGGCCGCTCTACGTGGGAGAGGCCGTGGTGGAGTTGAGGCCACCCGGTGCAGGAGGGGTCGGGGTGGAGGTGTGACCACCCGGCGGTGGAAGGGCCGAGTTCTCAAGGGAAGACGCTGGGGAGTCCGAGGTGGTCGGTAGCCAAGGGCAGGTGGAGGAACCATGGCCGACACGACAGCAGTGGAGGCAGATCTGCGGAAGGCCTTGGTAAGCGACCCGGATCGTTTCTCCGTCCAGTTCAACCACCGACCGGAGTGGAGAGCTGAGGTCCAGAGTGACAGCAACTCGGGCAAAACGCCCGCAGTAAGCCTGGAGGGTGGTCTTGTCAATCTTCACTGTGCGCCCCACCAGATTCCCAAGAGCGGTGAGGATGGAGGAATGGTAGCGCGCGATTGACAAATCCGAGAAGCGGACCCACGCCACTGCGTGAGTTATTTTGCCGGAAGAAAGCCGAAAGTCCGGCGCTCATGGTTGCACGGAGAGGACGTGGCTAGCGAGGATCCAAGGGCCTTGCTTCAAAGCACGAAGGTAATCAGTTTCTTCTTTGAAATTAATGAGAAAGAAATTATTTTCTAAATCAACAAGTTTCAGGGGGCCTGTGGGATTCCACAAAGAGTGGAGACGATCTTTGAGCAAAGTGAAGTCAATTTTCCGTCCTAGAAGCTTGACCACGACGACATTGGTCTAGCGATGATCCAGTTTGGCTTTGAAGGTGCTGGAGAGTTCTACTCCAACGCCGTGGGAGCCCTGCACTATGGTAATGTCGCCTTCGAATAGCTCTATGGGTTCCTCTTCTGGCCAAGGTAAGCCTGTGATGGTGGTGGCAGCTCTGCAATAACCTGTTAAGACCGCGCTATAGCTCTGGGAAGGGGGTTGTGCTGGCAATTCGGAAGGGGGGCGGTCTTCCTCCTTCTCCCGGATTTTGACTTTCTTGGCCGTAGGGCCAAGTTCAGCAGGAGCATTGGGGGAAGGCATGAGGGCCAGCTAGTAATCTGGCCGCCAATCTCAGCAGCAATCTTGTAGTGTTGCAGTTTCAGGTTGTGATCGAAATTTGGTCTGTGTGATCAGAATTTTGAGAGTCCACAAACCAGTCTTTCATGGACGGTAACACTCTAACATTCCTCTTTAAGTGCAACTGGGATTGGACATCCAGTTATCACTTGAAACAAGTGCAGTGGTAATCGGACATGGTCGTTAAAAATAGACATCTAGACAGACAATCGAAAAAATAATAATCCGGACCAAACCTGCTCTGATACCATATTGAATTTTTAATATGGGTAGAGTGTAGAGTCTACTATCAAAAATTGGGCTTGGGTCAACTATTGTTTAAATAACTAGAACTAGTTATTTGGATAGTTGATCCTTACCATTTATAAACCCTTTAACATTTTCATGTTTAATCAAAACATGACACTCTAACATTTCTCCTCAAGTGCAACTAGAACTGGACATCTAGTTGTCACTTGAAATATACGCAGTAGTAACCAGACTGGGCCGCTGAGACTGGACATCTAGACGGACAATCGAGAAATTAATAATTCAGATCAAACCTGCTCTAATACCATGTTGAATTTTTAATATGGGCAATGTGTAGAGTCCACTTACAAGAATTAGACTTTGGTCAACTATTGTCTAAATAACTGTTATTCGGATAATTGATCCTTACCACTTATAGGCCCTTTAATTTTTTCATATATAATCAATATGAGACACTCTAACATGACTAGGAAGCTTCTGTGGCAGCTCGAGGAGGATTCCCGAGGCTTTTGCTTGAATCAAGCGACTTTGCGAATCATTATTAATCTAAATGAGTTTCGGTTGGAAACTGGGCATTAAGGTCCTTTGTTGTTGGTTCAGCTTTTGAGGAGTGAATAAACACTTTTTTTAATCGCAAAAGCTGTTTTTAAGAAAATTGAATGTTTGACTATAAAATTCAAAAACACTTTTTCATATAAATAACTTTTCTGGAAGCTAAAATACAATTTTTTGAGAAACTTAAATTTGGAGTTTTTCAAAAAAACATTTTTAAGTAAAATTTTCAGATCAATTAATGAGACTATCTTTTACCTTTATGTTTTACATATAATTTTCATAATACTCACCAACACATATTCACGCTTATTTTAAGATTAATATGATATTATTGGACACTTTTATATGTTTTAATATTTATTTTAATCTTAGTTTTATTTATATTATAATACATATAAAAGATTTAGTTAGACATATTTTATTTATATTTTATATGGTTTAAAATTATATAATAATTAATATATTGTGCTTTGCATATTGTTTAATATATTTTAAATAATATTTATATGCATAAATAATTTTATTACAAAATAAAATATATTTAAAATTAAAAATATTTTTATTTTTATGTTATCAAATAATCTATTTTATAAAGCTCTTTTAAATTTTTTTGTTTTAAATGACAGCTAAATAAGTAACTGATTTCTTAAAAACACTCTTTTTAAAAAATCTTTACTAACAAAAATTTTATTGATATAAGCTCGTCGAAATAAGGTATCAGTTAAGTACTGAAATTTTGGAGGACCAATTTGTCAAATAAAAACTTGTTAACCTAAACCCGCCCCCCAAATTCGCACTTCTCTCAGCACTGTCAGCGTTCCGGTAACATCCTCAGACCGCCACAGTCCTCGTCGTCACCGGTGGCACAGACGCTTCTGTTCCGTCGTTGCTTAGAGTCACACTGCCACAGCATAGCCCTCGCCCAGTCGCCCCTTATACAGTCACACATATTGCTTGTCGTCGCTCACAACTCACTGTTTGTCCTTCGCTAGTCTGCCGTCATCCAACCCGAAACTGATTCACAGAACAAGGGCTCCTCTACTCTTTTGACATGACCTCTACGGCGGGAGCAAATGCTCAAGTATTGCGTGTTCTTGGAACATCTTCATCATCCTCTTTCTCTTCGCGTAAACCCAACGCCGCCACTCAGCATCCCTTTTGGGGATATTCAGTCAATCCCAAATTCAACTTTTCCCCTCTTCTTTCGCTGGCTCCCACCGGTAAATGTGGTGTCTACTCCATGTCGAAGGAAAATGGGAGTAATAGGGACGTTGGCCTTACGTATAAGGAGGCGGGTGTGGACATAGATGCTGGGTCTGAACTTGTTCGCAGGATTGCCAAGATGGCTCCTGGGATTGGTGGATTCGGTGGCCTTTATCCTCTTGGTATCACCTAATTTTTATTTGCTTCCCTTCCCTTCTCTTCTCTTTATTAATGACTTCGTCACACTTTCATCGACAGCTTTGCAACTTTTTCTTTATGTAAAATTAGTATGATTAATCAGTTGTGAACAACTAGAAATAAGCTTTCCTTCAATCCGTGTGATTGTTGGACCCTAAATATTGCGAGGATTTGCATAATTATCTCTGTTGCTTTTCCCTTTTTCGTCATTAGGACTGGCTATTGTACTGATTAACTTCATGTTAGCAGGTGATTCTTTCCTTGTTGCTGGTACAGATGGCGTTGGAACTAAACTGAAGCTTGCATTTGAAACTGGAATCCATGAAACCATTGGGATTGATCTGGTAAAATCCAAAGAGGAATTTGTTAGATACAATTTGCTACTATCTATTGATTCCTAGTGAATTTCTGTTACAGGTTGCTATGAGTGTTAATGACATTGTTACATCTGGTGCAAAGCCACTATTCTTTCTTGATTACTTTGCCACGAGCCGGCTTGATGTTGACCTTGCTGAAAAGGTTTGGCTAGTACGAGTGATTTACATTTAGTGTAGGTTCAGATACTAGCAGACATTGAATGGGCTGTATTTTCTTTGAGATTTCTTGTCGTGTGGTGCAGGTTATAGCTGGCATTGTTGATGGTTGCCAACAGTCTAATTGCACTCTTTTAGGCGGGGAGGTATTCCAATAGTGTCCTTTCATTACTTTCTACTAATTGATTGTCTGTTGATGCCAATGGTGAAGCAGTTCCTGCTGCTAGACATAGAAGATAAAAACTCTTGTGGTGATACATATTTTATCTCTTTTAATCTGCTAGTCAATATGATCATGGTCCTATATACAGATGGTCTAAGTTGGAGTATTGCAATAGTTCTGCAATATACAGAAAAACCTCCATATTGAGTGATTTATTGTGACAGTCATTGCAAGCCTCCTCTTAATTTTTTCTGCATAACTGTATTATTACTTCTTATCTCAGTTGTATATGAATTCCTTTCAGACTGCTGAGATGCCTGACTTCTATAAGGATGGTGAGTATGACCTTAGTGGTTTTGCTGTTGGCATTGTTAGAAGGGACTCGGTGATTGATGGGAAAAGTATTGTGGCTGGGGATGTTCTCATTGGTTTGCCGTCTAGTGGAGTTCATTCAAATGGTTTCTCTCTCGTGAGAAGGTATATAACTCCAACTTTAAGTTATTTCATCACACTTTTCTTTCTCTTTCTTTTTGCTCAACAATTTTATTAACAATCTTTGGATAATTTTTCAGGGTTCTTGCTCAAAGTTGTGTTTCTTTGAAAGATCATCTTCCTGGTGAATGTGTTACACTTGGGAAAGCTCTTATGGCCCCTACTGTTATATATGTGAAACAGGTTAATTGTCCAAGCTTCATTCATATTATCTTCTTGAGGTTGTTTGGATTATGTGACCTGTATATATGAATATGAGTGAATGTGCACAACATTTTCTTTATCATATTTTATGTTTCCAGGTGCTTGACTTAATAAGCAAGGGAGGTGTAAAGGGTATAGCGCATATTACTGGAGGTGGTTTTACGGATAATATTCCTCGAGTTTTTCCAAAAGGGCTTGGAGCTGCTATTTATACTAACTCCTGGGAAGTTCCAGCTATATTTAGATGGATCCAAGAGGTATAATACCCTATGGTTGCCACTACCTATTGTCTCCTCTGGATATTGAGGACATGAAATGAAATTTATGTTCTAAAGATTTTAGCTGCATATATGATTATCCTTTCTCTTTGTATCAGGCTGGAAGAATAGAAGATGCTGAGATGAGACGGACTTTCAACATGGGAATTGGGATGGTTCTAATTGTGTCTAGAGAAGCTTCCCACAGAATACTTGAAGAAGATGGACACAAGTACAAAGCATGTAGGATTGGCGAGGTTGTAAGCGGTGAAGGAGTGAGTTACCTGTGAGAAATTTTGCCCAGAGTAATTGAAAATGCTAAGCTGTAATATATGGATCAGTGAGAAGTTCTGTCAAATCCTTGAAAATGCTGTTAACTCAAGGATCAATACCCTAGTTCTTGAAGTTCAGTATTTGATGAATTCATTGAGCTAGTTTCTTGAAGTTTAATAAGCAAAGTGTAGCGTCTAACAAAAGATTTAAGAAATATTTTGCCGTTATTTATGATACTAGTTTATTCTTCAACATTTTTTTAAAACAATAGAATAGTTTGTCCCAAAAGGACTAATATGGTGTGTGTATATATATATATATATATTATTTTAGTTTTTAAAAGAATTAATTAAAAATAAAATAAAAATATTTTTCGTAGATTGCCTTTGACACTGGAATTCTCAAATACATAATACTCAAACACTGATCTTCATTATTCTTCCTTTGGCTTCGATTATTTATGCATTCTTCCTTTGTTTTTGTTAATCTATACTATTGTTTTTGCTTCTTTGTACTCTAATCATGGCATGTTCATGGTAATACTACGTCTCTATCTATTTAGTTAGTGTTTGTTATTTTTTTCTCGTGGAAAAACAATGCACTTGTGTAGGGATCAATAGTGGTTTTAGTTTGATTTAATACTTGTTCCGATGTGTTTATATTAGTTTATCAGTAGAATTTTGTTAGTTAAGCTTTTCAAAGAAGCCAATCGATTGTTTGGTTATTAATTAAAAATAGCTTTTCAAAAGAGTTTTATAGAATAGATTATTCGGCACTATAAAAATAAAAAATATTTTATTAATTTTAACTATATTTTATTTTATTTTGTAATAAAAATTATTTATGTATATAAATATTATTTAAAGTATATTAAACAATATGCAAAGCACAATATATTAATTATTATATAATTTTAAACCATATAAAACATAAATGAAAATATATCTAATCAAATCTTTTATATGGATTATAACATAAGTAAAACTAATATAAAAATAATATTAAAATATATTTAAAAGTTAAATAATATTATATATATCCCAAAATAAATGTGAAGATGAGTTTGTAGATATTGTGGAAATTATATATAAAAGATAAGGATAAAAAACTAAAAATAGGCTCATTAATTGATCTGAAAATTTACCTAAAAGGTACTTTTTAGAAACTTCAAATTTGAATTCATGATTTATTCTTTATTTTTAAAATCTCATATTTCTCTAAATTTACAATAATAATTTCATTAATTAATATAAAATTACAATTTTCAAATATAAAAATAAAAGAAAATTAATATAGTTATTAATCGTATATAAATATTATTTATTAGGCAAAAATGGGTGAGAAATTCCCGTATCCTTATTGGAGCATTGCTTTGAGTGTGTGTATAACATAAGAAGCTTTGCCTTTGTAATACTATAGAGGTCGCGGTAGGAATATAACCACCTTTCAATAATGTGGTGTCAGGGCAATAAGTCAATCAATTCCATGAATCCAATTCTAATATTTAGAAGAGTGAATTTAATTTGTAAAGAGTATGAGTTTCAATTACATGCATGAATTAAACTTATTTTATTTTTTTTATTTTCAAACAGCTGAATTGAATTGAGTTGTTTCAATTACATGCATGAATTAAATTTATTTTATTTTTTTATTTCCAAACAGCTGAATTGAATTGAATTGAGTGGTTTCCAAACAGATCGTTAGTATCATTTAGAGCATGATAGACTGTTTGATTGATGTTAGAAGGACGGTTCCAATTCAATCAACATTGATTTCTTAACCCGCCCTCGCTGGTTTTTGATAAGGGTGTTTCTTTTCGCGTCACTTTTGATTCTGATATATGCAACCTCAGCGAAGCAACCCAGCATGCCTATCAGCCTGTGGCTCCAACAAAGAAATGGCTAACATTGAATGGTATCATTCAAGACTCTCTCGCTTATATAACAGTTTTCTCAGTTTCTCTTCACGACCTGAATAGCGTTCAACATACGTGCGAGAAATGAGATTGTGTTTTATTGTTTGTGCAGGCCACGCACCTTCTGTGGTAGCTCGAGGAGGATTCTCGGGGCTCTTCCTTGAATCAATCGACTTTGCGAATCAAATAACATTTCAAACAGCATGCCTGACGTGATTTTGCTTCGCAATTTACTAGCAAAGATGGTGTGGATTATGATAATGCAACAAACATAGCTATGGTCTATCTGAATCAAACCAAAACATAGAAAGGTGAATGGAGGACGCTACCGGCTACTTTGCCTTTGATTATTCAGCTTATCAACTTGTCTTCCATGTTTCATGTAAGGCTGAGAACCCATTTCAGTTTTCAGTTTCATTTTTGCTGGAAGAGTATCTACCGCTTACGTTTGAGTTGCTTTAATTTGGCAGATACCTACAGGAGATATTTCATTACTCGTTAGTTAACCCTTAACTAAACAAGTAGTCCAACTTCTGGTTTGTTGTGTTCCTTTTCTTATACAGTGATGCAAAATATGTTCTGTCGGACAAGTTTGTTCGATAATCAAATGCCCATTTCACTCGTGGATGATGTCCAAAATGTCAAGCATTAGGATTCTGGTTGAACGTTAAGGTGTCTGCTTCGTCTCTTCTTGCTCTTGTTTCAGATAACATGCTGTTCTTGTTAGTCCTTGCATTATTTTTTGCACAATCAAGCAAAACTATGGCTCGCCAATGGGAAATTTATCTACTATAAAGCCTTTTGTATCAACAATTGTTGTGCCAAAAGAGTACATAAGGCCAGTTGAACTACTCTTGTAAGTAATGCTCACAGACATGGCTTTGAAGTGTATGCTTCTGGTTTTGCAAATGAATATCAAGAGTTACAATTACAGTTATGGCCCATCAACCGAGTAACTGCAGTTTATTGATAATCCCCAGTTTTCTGTAGTTGGTAATGAGTTCTGTAAACAAGCTTTTAGTGGCGTCTCTTAGCGTAAACTTTTCTTATCTCAGTGCAATTGACAACCCTTTTGGTAGTAATGGTTTTTCAAGAAACCCATTAAACAAGAACAGCTCTTGCTGAATTTTATGGAATTTGCTGAAGCCAAGACTGTCTACCGAATTATGATCAACATTGAGGTAAATCAACTGTCTACGGAATTATGATCAACATTGAGGTAAAGCGTCTTTAGTTATTAGCACAGCGCTACCTCTTTCTTCCTTTCTCTTGATACATTAGCACATTGTAACTTGTAAAGTAGTGTCAGTTTCTGAATCCCTTGTAAACTTCTAACGTACGTTTTTCGATCTCAGAATGCAGCATAACTAGCATCAAAAAAAGGGTCTTGACATTATAGCAGCAGTTAACACCACCGTTGAGCAATGCTACTTTCGACAAGCAATCCACTCAACTGTCCTAATTCAATCAGATGACACTTCTGTACTGTCCAAGTTCAAAAGCCACCCCATATTTCAAAAGCCACCCCACATTCAAGAGGGTTTGGTTTGTTACGGACGACATAAGCGATGTACCAAAGCAGCCAATGGACGAAACCAAATGGTCAAACTGAGAAAAAAAAGAGTATATTTCGCTTGCATTTGATTATTTCTCAGATCCGTACTTAGAACTACCAACTTACATCCTTGGATTTGGACTCAACGAGGTCATGAAGAGTGCCCTGCAACTGTGGGCAGATAGTAAGTACTGCGCTCGCTACCCCTCAAATTCCAGTTCCGGGTGACACCGTAACTTGGCCATAATTTGTCTAAATTACAATCAACATGCATGCATGGACCTTTGCTTACCAAAACTCCAGAGATTCAACTCTTGATTCCAGTGGGATAAATTCTACGCACATTATTCAACAACAAATACACAAAATGTAACTTACGGAGTGGGCTCAGATCAGGTATCACCATCTCATATAATCAGGTTTTAAATAAAGAGACAGAGAAAGCAAGAAAGCAAGAAAGCTTCGAACTTTAAGAAGCACCGTCACGACTGCAGCAGAGGAGTTACAGTTGAGGCGGCGGAAAACGCCGAATCTCAAACTGGTCAGACCAAAGCCACCCCGCCGGTGACGGGCATTCCTCAAAGTCCGGGTTTTTCTGTCTCCTTTCTCTGTGTCAAAAAAGTCCCGGTCTTTGGATACCCATCAGTTCATCATCGCCCCATTTCAGAGAGAGAGAGAGAGAGAGAGAGAGAAGCAAGGATTATTATGTATATATATATATATGCTTTATGCTTGTGTTTGTATGTGTTTGTATGGATGTCTGTGTGAGGGTTGTTGATTCAGGACAAGAACGAGTGAAGAGTATAATCACCGGCTCCGCTAGCCACCGGCTGAGACGGGGCAACCGCCCTCAGAAACCGCCGCCTCCCCGAGAGCAAAGCCTCATTCTTAAACTAATGAAGTAATGAGTTGAAACTTCAGGCCTCTCGATCCTTTCTATATATAGTCACATATACGAGAGGTTTTGTGAATTGACTAAACTGTTATGACATATTTACCCTCACTAGAATGACCGATATTGCCTGGAACTGAAGGCTTTTTTCGTCTTTCCAAATAATTAAAGAGAAAAGCCAGAACATCGTATGTTCTTCAAAGAAAAGCACAAGTTTTTTCAAGCATAACCCATCTTTTTCATTTGGTTTCTAATTATCTTGTATTGATACTCAAAACCATAGAGATAGCTTTTCTAAATTGTGGCAATAGTGAACAATGAGATGAGAAATTGGTTTACAATTACGATATATCGCGATAATAAAGTTGATTACAAAATGAAAAAGAAAGAAAAATGAAAAAGAATCAAATGAATGACATGTACAGAAGAAAACTTCTTAGTCCTTCATTTGCTAAATTCACACGGCTTCTCTACCTCTTTGTTGGATTGTACTTCTGCTCACGACCTCACCATCTATGGTTACAGCATAGGTTGTCTGCAAATAGAGATGATCAAGATTCAACCATGTCAGGTCAGATATAATGGTGACCAGAAGCTTTTCAAGAATACACACCAACGAAGATGTGGATACATACAATCTCTAGATGGTTAACTCTGTGGAGAAGAAACCCATCAACCATGTTTATGCTGAAATGCAGAAGGAAGATTGAATGTCAGTTCAAGGCAGGAGAGAAAGAGTGCTCGTAGATCAAAATGTGGCATTGAAGAAAAGTACTTGGGAAAAGATGATCTTTTACTTCTACGGGCCAGATGGGATATTCCTGGAGTACGATCAAGAACACCAATGTGAGCCACAGCACCTTGATAGGTATAATTGATGCAGCTGTGTGTGCTCAGGTATGCATCCTGTCAAGTACTCATGATTGACCTCATCAATCGGCAATCAAGTATTTTAAAACAGAGAAAATAAGATCCTTGTTAAGCTTTGTACAGAAAGTTTTGCCTCAGAATAGAGTCAAATTTGAGTTGGAATGCTTCTAAATGTCCTTAAGAATATGGAATCATCTGCACTAATCCAGGATTCAAAACCATAGTATTGCGCAACCTTTTCTGATAGATGCTAGTCAAGCTTTTTCCTCAATAAAAGCATAATGTGAAGAAAAGTTTCTTACCACCCCATACTTCAGAAAAATATCTTGCAGAGATTTATGAATTTGCTTTGGTTTAATCTGCTCCTTGTTCTCTTCACAAACAACCACCGAATGGTATCCGACAACTACGAGCCTGGCTTTCAGAGGGCAGAAGCATAATAAGTATTCAAAATTGGGAGCATTTGCATATAAAAAGTATAATCACCTAGCATGCATCAGTTATTTTTTATAAGAATTGATTTAGAACAGTAATGTAAATAATAGTTTCAAGTATTAAAATTCCACTTCTGTTCAAAATCCTCGTTATGAAAGAATTTTAAAAGCATATAGAAATAGTGAATGAAAAGCCAGAGAACAGAATCAGCTGACCAGTTTCCAGAAGTTGCTTCTAGTGTTTGTGTGAGGCAATTCAACTGATTGTCATGAAACCCACCCGTTGATTTCATAGATTCCTTAGATAACAATAATCACACATCAGAATGACAGGAATATACTACGGTGAACAGAATCAATGTAGGGGTAATAAAAAACTTTCTATACAAAGAATCTCTGACAGTACTGTTCTGTACACAAAAACTGTATGGATACTATGACAAGTAGAAACATGTAACCAGTAGATTTGGAAGAACCTGAAGACTAGCATAGAACAACTTGATGATAGCAATTGAATTCAAGTACCTGTACTGAAACGGTATTCACACCAACAATGTGTAGAACTTTGTCATGTGTTATGATGATCTCTTTCACGAAGCAGCCATCATTGGGACTATTTGAAGCTCTGGTGGTGTACCTATGAATGTCATTTACCGGTCATGAGAGACAATCAGATCGAAGATAGAGATCATCTATTGGGAAACATGAACATAAAGCAGAACAAACACATGAGAATAAGCAAATACACTAGTAAGCAATGGTTGCAAGTGTAAGGTGTCATGATGGATGTACCAGGGAATATGGAGTGATTGGAAAATCCTGCTTGCCTGCCGAGGATTCATTTAGCATTGTTACTAGCTGTTGAGGATATAAAATCATATTAAGAAGGAAAGATAATATTATATTCATTTCCATTCACAAATATAAAACTCCAATCTAAAAAGCTGTAGAAATGTATTGGTTGAAGGTTTTGAGCTAAGAAAAAGTAACGAAGATACAAAAGAGAAACTTACGTTCTGACTGAGTGGGTCGTCTTCTCCTGTCTCACCAACGTTCACCACAAACCGTACTTTATAAATTAAAGCAACTTTCTCCATCTGTACAGCAATCACAATTAAACTGGCGAAAGGACATCCAAATTCCAATACCAACTTGTGACATGTGGAATTACTTATGTTACAGGTCAAGACAGAACAACAACTTGCTCCTCAAGATTTCCAAGCCTATTGGAATAGAACTCAAAAGCACAAATATTATATTGGAAAAAGAGAGTATTAACCAGATCCTCAGTCCTCACATAAACAAAACCAGATCAGCAACTGTATAAGAACAGAAGGCACAAACAACACTGACCATGTAAGGGATAACGAAAACCTGAGGCAAGAATTCAACTTTTAAAATATTCGGGAAAAGGAATCCACAAACTCCAAACCAAGAAACTCTCGTCGTGAAAACCACATGTATCACAGAGAACAGGAACATACGATACACTGTAAAGTCGTCAACAAATTTAATCTCGAAAACAAAAACATCAGCTCACGAGCAAAAAAAAAAAAAACCATTCACCGATTTTACGTTTGGAAATAAGATGAAGTTTCTTCCAGAGAGAGAAGTGACAAAAAGGCCGGAAAGTTTTGACCTTTTTGAGAAGACGACTCTGTTGTTCAAGAGTTCTATAGCCTCCTTTAACACTGATGAAGTAGGTATCGAGAGGTCCACCGTTGCTATAACTGTTTCGGTAAGTAAACCTCGGAGGGCGACCCAAGTTGAGAGCAATATAGAGAGCGATGCAGAGAAACAACTGCGTGAAGAGAGTACAAAGCCAAGGTCGCTTCTTCTCCTCCATTTTCTCAGGCAGATTTATGCTATCCCACTCAGCTTTTCCGATAGATCTAGAGCGTGCACATGGTTGGCCAGTTACGAGGTTTCACAGAGCGAGTACAATAAGCAAGCGGCAAACGCAAATGGGTAATGGAGAAAAAGGAAGAAAATTAATGCAGATTCATGATTAGTGACTATCTACATTGCCTTCCAATTCGGTGAGGGGTTGAAGTTTCTTGCTTTCTATGTCTTAGGAAGTTAAAGCATCCCTTTAAAATAAATAATTAACCAATGGGTATGATAGAATTTAACAGTGGAAGTCTTTTATTAAATGATTGAAGTTTTCATAATTGACTTAATCATATTTTAGTGCAATGATTTAAGCTTAACTTCTTGTAATTAAAGTGTTTTTTTTTTTTTGGTGAAGAGGATATACAACAAGGATTGTTCAGTGAAGCGTCACGAAATGGGACAACAGATGAGAGGACATTTGGATGCGACATTTTGTCTTCTCGTCACTGAAACCTCTTAAAACCTTATCGTATCCACCGCCTTCCACCAGAAACATTCTTATTTTTGTTTCAACTTATGTTTTCCAAAAAGTTAATCATGCTCTATTAGGCCATCTCGAGCCATTACATCAGATTTAGTGTAAAATAAAATATTTTTAATTTTTTTATCAAATTTAGTATTACTCTAATCATTTTATACCAAAATTTTTAAAAATATACCACAATAATTTAGTTATTAACTAAATTAATTTATATTTACATAACCACAATAATTTAATTATTAATTAAATTAATTTATATTAATACAATAATTTTATTTATTTATTTATTTATTAAAATAAAAATCATTATTCTTAATTAATTAATATATACTTTGATTTAAGTCTGATTCTAATTTATTTAAATATGGTTGTAATTTCAAATATTTTTGTTGAGTTTTAATTTTTAAAACCAATGGTGTAGTTTAAATTTATGTACTTTTATTTAAAATTTACCTTCTGTTATTAACATATTTTATTAATGAATTTATAACACTAGTAAAAATTATAAATAAATATTAAAAATAAATTTAATATTATATTCAATATTAATCTCGTTTTAAATATTTCAATGAGATCTTTGTAATGATATATTTTATGTAAAGTAATAAATATGTTAAATTTAATAACTTAGTAAATTATGTAAATAAATCAATTTGTGAAAATGACATAAAAGGAAAATGTTAAAAAGTAAATGGATATAATTGTCCTTTTAAACTTTTGGTATAATGAATAGTAACACACCAAATTTAGTGTGTTACTGTTCATTGTACTATTTTAGTGTGTACTTTTGGTGCCTTTGTTGGAGTAAATTTTTTGCACTTTAGAGATGGCCTAATACATCCCAATAAATTAACGGAGCGTTTGATTAAAACGGAGTAATGATGATAAGAATAAAAATAAATATAGCAAAAAATAGATAATAATAATAGGAATGAAAATAAATATAGTCATAAATAAAATAAATATAATCATTATAATTATAATGATTAGTTAGAACAAAGAAATGATTATCATTATCATTGATAATGATTGATTTGTTAAAATATTAAAATAAAATTTGTTAAAATTTGTTTTACAACAACTTTAATATATTTTAATTAGTTATATTTAATTACTAAAAATATCAAATATATAATTTAATTGATTGTTTTTAATTAATTATATTGTAATATTATTTTAATTAATTAACTATATTATAAAAAGTTAAGGAAAAAATGAAATAAGTGTCACTAAAGAATGATTGACATTTTTCTCATGCTTAAATGGTATAAAGCAATACCTAAAAGTTGGATATCATAATACTATCTCCATAATGATAGTACGTAACCAACCACCTCTTTTTCATTCCATACCTACTGAACCCTTCTCAAACTCATCAACTAAGCACTCCTTAAATATATATGTTAAGATACGAAGGTTTCTTATTCCACAACAACTAAAGTACTTTTTCACTCTTTCTTTAGTGTCTGTTTGGATAAGCTTATATTAGTAGAACCTTTGTCAGTAAAGCTCTTATGAGAAGAGCTTTTCTTTCTAAGAAATTAGATGACTGTTTGACTGTCAATTAAAAAACAGTTTTTTGAAAAAACTTTATACAATAGATTGTTTGACAACATAAAAAAATCACTTTTATTAATTTTAACTATATGTTATTTTGTAATAAGAATTATATATGCATGTAATTATTATTTAAAATATATTAAAAATATGTAAAGCAAATATATTAATTATTATATAATTTTAAACCATATGAAATATAGAAAAAATGTATCTAATCAAATTTTTATACTGATTATAACATAAGTAAACTAATATCGAAAATAAATATTAAAATATAAAAATCAAATAATATTATATAAATCATAAAATAAATATCCAAATTGAGTAAATAGTTAAATACATAATAAATATAAATATGAGTTTGTGGGTACCATAGTAATAATATATAAAACATAAAGGCAAAAGGACTAAAAATATATTCATTAATTGATCTAAAAAATTTAACTGAAAAAATGCTTTTTTAAGAGTTTCAAATTTGAGCTTCTTAAAAATTGTATTTTGGCTGCCCAAAACACTATATTTATTAAAGATGTTTTTTTTAATTTTACAGTCAAACATCTGTTTTTTTTATTATGGTGAAAAAAAGTACTTATTAATCTTCCAAAAGTTTATCCAAACGGGAACTTATATTAAGAGATTTCACTTCGAAAAGAAAATATTTCATACTAATAAATTTAAGCCATGATCATAGGTTCTGGTCGGGTCGGTCGCGTCGGGCCCGGATCCAGTCGAAACGACCCGTGGGCCGATCGGTCCACTCTTCAGAAGATCCGTTTTATGCCTAGGCCCATGCCCTCCTTGGCCCATCCGTAGAAGGAAGTCTCCCATGCAAACACTTAAAGACATAAACCTAGCTGAGAAATCATATATAATGTATAATTCTCCATAACAGATGCGAAATCATAACCTAGTTGTTTTCTCCTCTCGATCAACCTCACCTTCACAAAAAGATCGACTTAAGCGTCGGAGGGCTAATCGGGACCTGACCCCCGACGTGCTTTCTTTGTTTTGCAGGAATCTTTCGTCGGACTCATCACGAAGCGGCGATGATGGAGCGAATCAGAACGCCTGATTCGACCAAAATCTGGCGAACCAATTGGCGCCACCGTGGGACCCGACTTTCGGCACCACGTCTAAAACTACAAATCGGTCGGTATGCGGCGACGAACCCGATATAGCATTTATTGCGGCTCTGGCGATCTGTAACGATAGGTTTCTGACTACTGCAACTCTGCTTTGCACCGCACTACATGTTTCCCGCGGAATCTCGGATCCTAACGACCAACCGCAACCTCGAACTTGGAACAAGAAGAGCAGTGTCGCTTTAGAGGATAACGCACTCAATGTGCACCCGAATCTCAAACACCGATCGGATGCGATCCTCTTCCGCCTTTGACACCACCTCAATTCAAAACAGTTGAGGAAGCGGGTGATCTCTCGATCGCCAGATTTTAATCTCGGCCAAGACAACGACAACTGACCATCTGCGCGGCAAGCAGCATGACAGACAGAAGATGACGACCGATCGCCACCAGATCGAAAACCTAGAAAAGATCGTGGACGATCGGATTGACGCAGCTATGAGCTTCCGCCCAGATCGCCCGACATCACAGTATAGCTCTCCCTTCACTCCGGAAATTTTGGATAGCCTCCCGGCACCAAAATACCAACGCCTGAAAAATACACTGGCAAGACCGACCCCCTAGATTACTTACAACACTTCCAGTCGATGATGAATATGCACTGTGTGCCAGATGCCATCTAATGTAAGGCTTTCTACACGGCCTTTCAAGAGGGAGCCCGACGATGGTTCAATAGTCTACCTCCGGGCTGTATCACCTACTTTGATGATTTCAGGCTACTTTTCCTCAGCCAGTTCGCCACCAGTAAACGGCCACAGAAGACAGCTTTGAAGGTGATGCAACTTACCCAAGAAATGAATGAAAGTCTGCGAGAGTTCATCACTCGGTTCAATAACGAAGCGGTCGAGATCCCCGACCTCACTTGCTCGTCTATCTTTGGCGCTTATGAAAGCAATCTGAGGATGAGGAGTTTAAGTCGTTAGCTCTCGATCAGCCCGATCTATTCAGAGATCGGACAAGGCGAACAAGTACATTCATTCGAAGAAGTATTAAAGAATACAAAACGCCGCGGATGATCGCGGGCGAGTGGTAGGCGATGAGTCTCACAAAAGACGGAGGATCGATCGACTGGAAAGCCGATCGATCGACGGTGGCATCAACAAGACTTCACCCCGCTTAACAAACGATATGCGGAAGTACTGGCGGCCATGAGAGCGGATGGAGAAACTATCCGAAAATCTAATAAAATGAAGACCCCTTACAAGGATAGGAACCCGGATCTATATTGTCGTTTTCACAAAGAGGTCGGTCATGATCGGAAGATTCTTTGGCGGTTGAAAAAGAAATCGAATCCCTCATACAAAGGGAAGGTTAGGCGGTTAGTGAAGCCTGAACGAAGCGTCGATCAGGATAATCGTATGCAGAGACTAGTCGGTCGAGACAATAGGCGACCGCCAGGAGGCGAAATGACAGAATGACGGAGGAGGCGATTACGAATCTGATAATCAACGAGAAGAGAGAGGCGATCGAGGAAAGAAACGACTAAACAACTTTGGGCAATAAGATGACCGACCGACTGGGGTTATTAACACGATATTCGGTAGAAATGCAGCAGGCGGATCCACCACCAAAGGGAGAAAAAGATATGTCAAACAGGTCGGCAGAGACTCATCCACCAAAAAGCCAAGGGAGAACGACGGGATGATATTATTCGATGAATCCAACCTCGATGGAGTAAGTTGCCCTCATGATGACGCACTCGTGGTAAATCTGAATATGGATAGTTACGAGGTGAAGCAGGTGATGATAGATACGGGCAGCTCGGTCAACTTGTTGTATTACGAGACCTTCAAGCAGATGAAGGTACTCGAAGACCGACTGCTACCAACAGACGACCCCATTAAAGGAGTAACCGAGGCGTCAGCCTACCCGTTCGCCCAGGTGAATTTGAAAGTGAAGTTCAGACAGAAGCCGTGTCAGATAGAAAGGGACGTTGAGTTCCTAGTTGTAAAGTTTCAAAGGGCGTACAACGCAATAATCGGGCGGGCTACTCAAAATGCCCTCAGATCGGTCGTCTCCACCTACTACCAAGTTATGAAGTTCCCGACACCCCACAGAGTTGGTGTTGTCGAGGCGATGAAATTGCCGAGGAATGTTACTTAGCGGAAACGAAGACATTAGATGGGGCAGTAGTCCTGACGAGCTCTCTTGATGTGAGAGCCGACGAGGAGATTGATAGGATGAACCCAGTGGAAGAAACACAGCGAGTCGGACTGGACGAAGTCGACCCCTCTAAATTCACAAACCTAAGCTCCGAACTGCCGGGCGACCTGGTTAAAGAAATCACAGACTGTCTGGTGAAAATTAGATCGGTCTTCGCTTGGTTGCCGAGCGATATGCCTGAAATTTCACGATCAATTGCGTCGCACTCCCTCGATATTCGGCATGACTACAAGCCGATCAGATAGAAGAAGCAATGGCACAGCAAGGAGCGACAAGGAGTGATCGAGAAAGAAGTAGAAAAGTTACTCGAGGCCGGGTTCATCCGAAAAGTTAAGTATCCTGAATGGCTCGCCAATATGGTTTTAGTGAAAAAGAAGAACGGGAAGTGAAGAATGTGCATAGATTTCACCGATTTGAACAAAGCATGTCCAAAGGACAGTTTTCCCTTGCCCAAGATCGACCAGCTAGTAGACTCTACCCCAGGGCAGGAACTCCTCAGCTTTCTGGACGCTTTCTCGGGCTATCACCAGATTCAAATAAGTCTGGAAGACGAAGAAAAGACCGCCTTCATAACCGATCAAGGAACATATTGCTATCAAGTAATGTCTTTTGGTTTGAAGAACGCGGGGGCGACCTATCAACGACTCGTCATGGAAGTCTTTAAGAAGCAGATCGGCCGGTCGGTGGAAGCTTATGTGGATGATATGGTGGTAAAAAGTAAGATGGTCACGGAGCATGTGGAAGATCTCAAGGAGGACTTCCAGACCCTGAATAAATTTCAGATGAAGTTGAACCCAGAAAAATGCGTTTTTGGGGTGGCATCTGAAAAATTCCTAGGATTTATGATCACTCAACGGGGGATTGAGGCTAATCCAGAGAAGATCGAACCTTTCATCCAAATGCCCTCGCCTCAATGCTTAAAAGAAGTGCAGGTATTAACCGGTCGGATAGTCTCTCTATGCAGATTCATTTCCAGATTGGGAGACAAGTGACTCCCATTTTTCAAAATCTTGAGGAAGGCGAACGTAACACAATTCCAATGGCCGGACGAATGCGAGAGAGCTTTTCAACACTTAAAGCAATACTTGTCCAGCCCGCCTATTTTGCAAAGCCCGGCAGAGGGAGAGAACCTGATCTTATACTTGGCGGTTACGGAGGGATCGATCAGCGCGGTACTTATTCGATCGGAGGGAAACGAACAACACCCTGTCTATTACGTTAGCAAAGTATTGACCGAACCAGAAACGCGATACACGCCTATAGAGAAACTAGCCCTCTCCCTGATAATGGCGGCTCGGAAGCTAAGGCCCTATTTCCAAAGTCATACAATTGAGGTATGGACCGACTAACCCCTCATGCAGTGCCTTCAAAAGCCTGAAACTTCGGGTCGGTTAATAAAATGAGCGGTAGAGCTGGGAGAGTTCGACATACAGTACAGACCTCGCACGACCATTAAAGCGCAGGCGTTGGCGGACTTCATCGCGGAGATGAGCCAACCTAATTCGAAGGACGAGCAGTTCCTTGCCTGGAGCTTGTTTGTTGACGGGTCGTCCAATGCCGAGGGATGTGGAGCGGGAGTAGTGCTGATCAACCCGCACAATAAAGAAAAGGTAGAATATGCCCTTCGGCTTGAGTTTAAAGCCTCCAATAATGAAACAGAATACGAGGCCCTGATAACCGGTCTCCAACTGGCAAAGGAAATGGAGATAAGGCATCTAAAGATATATAGTGATAGTCAAGTGGTGGTCGGTCAAGTCACCGGGCAGTATGAGGCCAAGGGGAACAGCATGATCAAGTACCTGGAGCTAGTAAAGCAGGAGTTGAGCAATTTCGAACAGTACTCGATCAACAGAATAGAACGAGCTCAAAATGCTAAAGCGGATGCGCTCTCCAAAATGGCTTCCGACCGCGACGCCATGAACAATGTTCTGGTCGAACGACTAGACCGACCTAGCATTCAAAAAGCCAAGGAAGCTCTCGACGTAAGTACCAGTCGATCGAGTTGGACGGGATGTGAGGGAAAACAACCGGAAGACATGTCGGAGGCCAAGAACCGAGAATAAAGCGGTAAGTACACGGTGCGTTAACGACACTCTATCTGAGTGGTCTTCGACCGCCACTGCTTCGATGCTTGAATGAAGAAGAAGCCGAGCAGGCAATGGTCGAAGTCCATGAAGGGATGTGCGGAAACCACGTAGGAGGCAGAATGTTGGCTCACAGACTGATCAAACAGGGGTACTACTGGCCGACAATGAGAAGAGACTGCCAGGAGAAAGTCGACCGATGTGAGGCCTATCAGAGAAACAGCAGCCTGTCTCACCAGCTGACCGAGAGGATGAAAATTGTGAGTCATCATATCCCGTTCGCTCAATGGAGAATGGATATACTGGGGCCTTTCCCTCTCTGTCCCGGACAGAAGAAGTTCTTGATAGTGGCGGTGGAATACTTCACCAAATGGGCAGAAGCGAAAGCGGTCGCTACAATTTCTGAGCAGAAGGTGGAGAACTTTGTGATGAAGAATATACTTACCCGCTTTGGGATGCCTATGGTGTTGGTTACGGATAACGGTCGGCAGTTCGATAACGACAAGTTTAGAGATTTCTGCGACCATTAAAGATCGAATCTGGTCGACTTGATGGCCATTCCAAAGCAATGGTCTTACAGAGAACACCAATAAAAAGATAATGAGTGCTCTCAAGAAGCGCTTAGATGGCCGAAAGACCTGGGTGGAAGAACTAGACGAAGTATTGTGGGCATACAGAACCACACCGAACGGAGCCACAGGGGAAACACCGTTCAGGATGACCTTCGGGGTAGAAGCCCTGGTTCCAGAAGAAGTGACATTGCATAATCAAAGGGTGTCGGGCTATGAAGAAGAGCGAAATGATGAAGCCCGCAGAGCGAAACTCGTTCTCCTCAGTGAGAACAGGAAAAGGGCAGCCGCTCGGTCGGAAGCGATCAGGCCAAAAGCGACCAAATTCTACAATAGAAGGGTAAAACCGAGCGATGTAAAGATAGGCGGATACGTCCTACGAAAGGCCGAGGCGACCGGGAAGCATCCTGGAAAGCTCGGATATACGTGGGAAGGACCTTATCCGGTGATTAAGCAAGTCGGGCATGGTTCTTACATCCTACGCGATGCGAAAGGGAAGATTTTACCACGACCTTGGAACTCCCAGAATTTGAAGGCTTTCTTCCAATATATAAGTTCTGTTTTAGTTAATCTTTACTTATTATCATTTTTGTATACAATGTGTGGGAACCTTTTTTCCTGTCCCTGCCAGACAGATTTTTTAACGGCCCACGCCCTTATTATCATCAATAAAGAGGTTTTCAGATTTTTTGGCTGTAAAAAGTTCCATTATGTGTGGCAAAGAGTAAAAAATCAAATTAACCATCGCTCGGCATCTCCATAGACCAACTACAGTCGGTCGGGTCGCCAAGACAAGATCCTTGGGACCCTCATTCGCCATCGCTCGGAATCTCTATAGACCGACTACGGCCGGTTGGGTCGCCAAGACAAAATCCTTGGGACCCTCATTCGCCATCGTTCGACATCTCTATAGACCGACTACGGTCGGTCGGGTCGCCAAGACAAGATCCTTGGGACCCTCATTCGCCATCGTTCGATATCTCCATAGATCAACTACGGTCGGTCGGGTCGCCAAGACAAGATCCTTGGGACCCTCATTCTCCATCGTTCGGCATCTCCATAGATCGACTACGATCGATCGGGTCGCCAAGACAAGATCCTTCGGACCCTCATTCGCCATCGTTCGGTATCTCCATAGATCGACTACGGTCGATCGGGTCGCCAAGACAAGATCCTTGGGACCCTCATTCGCCATCGTTCGGCATCTCCATAAACTGACTACGGTCGGTCGGGTCGCCAAGACAAGATCTTTGGGACCATCGCTCGTAATCGCTCGGCATCTACATGGCTCGACTATTCGATGGACCAGGTCGCCGAGATGAGATCCTCGGGACCATCGATTGCCCTCGCCTATTGCTCTGCCAGGTCGCCAAGACAAGGCTCTTGGAACCCTCGCTCGACATCGACACAGATTGACTACGGTTTATCGGTAGCCAAGACGAGATCATTGGGATCTCGATTCGGACTTTACTATAAGTCGACCTCGAAGCCGGTTGACTACGAGCAACTTCATCAAAACTCAACATACATCAAGAGTAAAGAGCATAAATATGGAAAAAGACATCAGGAAAAACGAAATAAAAGTAAAGCTTCATTAATATAAATTTGCCCTGGTCACAAGTTCGACCAGGTGAGCCTCAAAAGTCTGCAGAAGGGGAAGTGGGCGGATGCCCAGGGGAACCCTCGGAGGCGGACGGAAAAGCCAAAACGGGAGCAGGATCCAAGGGAGCGGCCGGAGAAGTATCCTCACGGGGAAGCTCGTCCTCCTCAGCAGAGCTAAGGTCCAGCTCCTCAATCGGGACTGGCCCCCGGTCCTCTATGGCTCTCTTCATTACTTCGTCCAGAGAAAGGCCAAGGGCGGTAGGAAGCAACGGCTCGGCAAACCTCTCAAACGAAGGACCGTCTGACCCCTCGGAAACGCAGGCGTTATAGCAATTCTTCAAGTTCATGAGGGCCAGATCACAGGAGAACTCCAAGCACTCCTCCTGTAAGAACCGCCTCTGCCATCGCATGATCGCATCGATCCTTTGTTCCTTCACGGAGGCTCGCACCCTCCTCAACGTATCCTCGGTTTGGGCATGGTTTCGGAGGGATTTCTCCTTAAGCACTCTCTCCGACTCACACCGCCCTCGCAACGCCGCATATTCCTCGGACAACTTGTTCCTAGCTGCCATTGCCCTTACCCTTTCGACCTCCTCCCCGGTGAGCCGAGCCTTTAAGGAACTCCTCTCCTTCTCTCCTGAAGCGAGCTGGGCTTTCAGGACGTCGCGCTTCTCCTGCCAGAGTTTCTTGTCCTCCTTCAAGGAAGAGAGTTGAGCCCAGGAGAAGTCTCTTTCCTCTCTGACCTCCGAGAGCTCAGCCTTCAAACCGTCCACTTGCTCCAGGAGGGAATTGACCTCCCGATTCAACAGGTCGATCCGCTGATGCGTGAACAAAGTGAGAGCCACATCCCTCATGGAATTGCAGATGGCGCGGCTCATCATCTCCTCAAGACTTAACGGGTCAAAGCGCTCCTCGTCGGAAGGAGGAATAACCTTCTCAGCGAGATGAAGAGCCACTTCGGTATCGGCGATCGAGGCAGTCTTATCGAGGCTAATCGTCGGCTCCCACTTGTCAGCACTCCCTGCCGACTTCTTCCCTTTACCCTGGGCAGACGGGACAGCACGATCTCCCACTTTCTCTTTCCCTATGCTTCGGTCCAAGGGACAAGGAGGTCGGTCGACTACTTGGGAAGGTCGGTTGACTATTTGAGGAGATCGGTCGACTACCTGAGCCCCCCTTCTCCTCTTCAAAGGTCGTTCAACCTCCTCCTCCTCCTCCTCGATCACAACCAGGTACTCACCAGGCGGGACGACCACAGCAGGTGCCACGGGCGGCTCAGAGACGGTCGGAGGAACACACCGTTGCCCGGAAGCAATTGGCCGAACAACCATCGAACTGGCCTCCCTCCTATCTTCCTGACCTCTGACTCCCGAAGGCCCCGCGACCTGGCGCTTACCCTCGGCGGACTTGGGAGGGCCGGGGAAAGTATTAACCTTGACCATGGCTGCACAAACAAAGAAAGCAGGTTAGAAATCGATCCAAAACCTACAAGTAAGGAAAATAAATTGTAAGTGGTAAGTCGACTTGTACCATGTGTAAGTCGACTTATGCTTGCTCGGTACCGATAAGTCGACTTGTACATTGGATAAGTCGACTTATTCAAGGACGGTACTGTTTATTTGTGCCCTAAAGGCAATCTCCTTTAGCGCGTTTTATTCACAGTCGTATGCAGACTGAATGAATAAATAAAGAAAAGGCATAATTCATTAATTTGATGTTCATGAACATTGTTTATGAATTGATTGGATCTTTAATCAAATTAATGAAGTCCATGATATATGACATAGCATGAAGGAAATTATGATGTGATCATACTACTGAGATTCCTATCATGTGCAATTATGTCAGTATCTAAATTCTCCCTAGTCATAGGATTAATGAGACTGGACATCATTAATCCGGACGCATTAACATATGTCATACTCCTTGATTGGATCAGCGGTGGATCTCGAAAACTAAATATGAGATATTTAGAGTTGACATATGAATGCTTACTAGTAGTAGTAAGTTCATTGGATGACTGTCATGAGATCATCACATGGATATCTTATCTAAGTGTCGGTGATAATCTCATCATAGAATGGTGCAAGTATCCTTAGACTTGAGGTACTCAAGGCTATCTTGAATCTTGATCACGTGCTTTGACTCCATTCCTTGTTGCCTTCGGAGGTAACTCATAGGGTGGTGCTTGGAGTGCAGTTTGAGGTATTCAAGATAATTGAGTAGCCAATAAAGGATTCACCACTTGGATTAGCGAAAGAGATACCTTGGCCTCTTGTCGGGATCATTACTCGGAAATCTCGGCGAGTGAATATGTCATGAAGAGTGTCTTCATGGACATATAAAGTAATGAGTCTAGGGCGAAGCTATTATCACTGGCTGGACTTGGTCTAGAAGAGTTGACACTTTGACCATACTCATAACCAAGTGGGGTATAGGATGGTGAAAGGACGAATTGCACAAGAATTGTACATGAAATGGTTTGTGATCCGGTTCGTGATGAATACATCAAACCGATTACTTTCCGGTCAATTGGGGTCATGATGTGTTCTAGATACCGCTCATGACTTGCTCAGATTAATTGTTAATCTAAGTGGCCAACATAACCGGAACCTAAAGGGTCACACGATAAGAGTGTTTGAGAATCAGTAAAATAGTAATTGGACGAGTTTCAATTATGGAGAGCATTAGGATTAAATGGATCCCAATGGGATTGGGATATGTCCCGATGAGATCGCGACATCAATATTGCTAAGAAAGGTTTAGTCATGCTTTGAAGATCGGGACCCGATGGCCCGTAGGGCTCAATTCAGGTTGGACTGGACCTTAGCAATATATTCTAATTAATTAATTAAGTAATTAATTAATTAATTATATATATATATGTCCATGTACGTTGGAATGGAGAGGAAGAGGATAAAACTTTGACTTTTCAAAGTTTGATTATTTAATTCATTAAATAAACTAATGGATATAAAGCCTCCATTTGTAAGCTTCTTATGGATTGTTTTTTAAGTGTTAAAAAACAACATAAGGTGGCTTTTGGAGGAGGATGGTCGTGGGTTTTGGCTAGAGGAAAAGGAGAAAGCTTAAGAGTTAAGCTTAAGGTGAAAAGGTGATTTCATTTTTCTTCTTCTTCATCAAGCCATCATCGATTTCTTCTCTTCTCCAAGCACAAGGTTCCAACGTTTTCTCAAGCTTTCCAGGACAGAGGTAGGGTCTAGCAGCTCTTATTCTGTTCTAGCTATTCCCGGGTCAAAGGGGTTTGACTCGGTTAGGTTTTCTGATCTCTGCGTGGATACCTTTAGAGATAGTCTCTATTGGCTATTCAGGTTTGAGGTCTTCATACCGACACCTGGATCCTGGGTTTCGGGAAAGTCTCGGGAACAAAAATTTTTGTTTTCCGCTGCCGGTACATGTGATGTACCTCCCGGGATTTTCCTACAGTGGTATCAGAGCGTCTGGTGTCGTGTATGAAGCTAAAACCGAAGCTAGATCAGAAACCCTAAGTGCTGTTGATGTTGATGCATGCATACTGCCTGATTTTCAATTTATATTGTAATATATTTTTGAAATTTTCTGCCCAGAAATGTTCATAACATGTTAGAGAATATGTCTATGAATTTTCAGAATTTATTGATTTGATTTGATATAGTTTTGCTAATTAATTCCCTAAGCTTACAGATGCTGTTTTTGAAACGATTCTGTGAACAGGCAGTAGTATAAAATCAAGAATAAATTCTAGAAAAATCTTTTTCTGGATTTTCCTTCACCTACATGTCTCTAAGATGTTGGTGAATGTCTGTGAGCATGGAAATTGGATTTCAAGGTGATTGGATATTTATTTTCGATTTTATTCTATGCTGTTGGGAATTGCTGTGTTGATGAACACAGAATTGGAATCGGTTTTATTATTTTGGTTGACTGAGTTTTTGATGGCCTAAAATCCTGAAAAAATTCAGGTAGCATTTTCAGAACATTTAGTAACCTATATAATTTTCTCAGAATTTATTGAAATTGTTTCATTGATCATTTCAAGCAATGTACAGAACTGGACAATTTTGGTGAAAATTGTTGGGACTGTTTTGCTTGGCTTGATTGAGTTTGCTTTTTCAATTCCAATGCCTTGAAGCATTTTTAATGTGATTAAAAATGTGTTATCTTGATGTAGTATGATTTCCAAATTGAATTGCTTGAAGTTGTTTTTTCAAGAAGTTTTGAATGCCGAATTGGTCACATTTGTGTCTCGTTAGTATATTTCATTTTCTTGCTTGTTTTGGCCGTCACAAATTTTGTGACAAGTGCCGGAGTAGTTTTGAGAGTGTATACACTAGCTTGAGATGCTTAGGATGATAATTTGGGTGTTCCTAAATTGTTTGGAAATGAATGAGTTTTGACTCATTTCAAGCTTTTCATATAGTTTGACTATTTAAGGCTTTCATGGTTCAATGAATTGTTCATTGATGCATCAAATTTATCAGATATTACCTTAGGTATGTAGGTGTTGTGAATTGGAATTGCAATGATTGAGGTATTAGCCGATTAGAAAGTATAGCAATTCTTTTTGGATAAGTCGACTTGTTTTATACATAAGTCGACTTGTTCAAAGTTTTTGGATAAGTCGACTTGTACTATACATAAGTCGACTTGTTCAAAGTTTCTGGATAAGTTGACTTGTATTGTACATAAGTCGACTTGTTCAAAGTTTTTGCATAAGTCGACTTATATTAGATAAGTCGACTTGTGTGTGAAGCGAGAGCATAAGTCGACTTATATCGAACAAGTCGACTTGTGTGTGGCGATGGCTTAAGGTGACTTGCATTTGATGTAAGGCGACTTATGACATGCTCTAGTTGGATGATGGATGATTATAAGGATTGATTCAATGTGATTGATGACACCTAAATCATTCCATATAGTCCTAGTGACTATGATCCTTCACTTGAGTCTAGAGTTTCTAAATCCTCCTCGGTATATGAAAACTAACGCCTTCCATTAATATGGTAAGAACCGAGTTCTTATAGGGATGGGTTGTTGGGTAAACTCAAGCTCACTCTATACGGATATGTTCAAACCATGAAAATATGATTTTCGATTAATGGGTTGGTTTTCACCGAAGCGTTGGTTTGTTGAGTAAACTCAAGGTCAACGTGGGCGAGGTGAAATTGGGTAGCATATATCGGATGTATGCGCATCAAAGAGTTGATACCCAATGTAAGTGCACACATCAACAAGTTGATAGACTGATCGATAGTTGTGTCTAAGATGTAATTGGTATATCCGATACCTCCGAGACTTAAGGTGGCTTGTTGGGTAAACCCAAGGTCATTCTCAAAGTCGGTTATCGATGATGCAATTGGTATGACCGATACCTACCGATTGACCTAAGTTGTGGCTTGTTGGGTAAACCCAAGGTCACTCTTAGCAATGTTGGATATCGACCCACTAGGACATTATGTCACTTTGTTTCTCTGGATTCGTAAAGAGGGTTATGGATTCTAGGAAACTAGTGGGAGCCATATGCATATCATGCAAGTCCTTATGATCATGCAGGCATATCTATTCTATCATTCCTTCTCTTTATCGCGTTTAGGTTGATTGAAGAAGTCTTTCAGTGTGAATTAATGCTCTCCTTTCTCGACTGATTTTCTTGATTGGCTAAGGACTCTGAGAAATGTTCTCAGATCTGAGGAACTGGGATATGTCCTAGATGTTCCACTTCCAGATGCACCTGCTGTCGATGCTTCTGATAAGGATCAGAAAGCATATCGTAAGCATCTAAAGGACAGTGATATGGATACTTGCATTATGCTTGTCTTGATGTCACCAGAGCTGCAACAGCAGCACGAGTCCATGGATGCTCACTCTATAGTATTTCATCTTAGGGAGCTGTTTGTTGAGCAAGTTCGGTCTGAAAGGTTCGAGACCTCAAGGCTTCTCTTCATCACAAAGATGGCTCCAGGGATATCTGTTGTGCAGTATGCCCTGAAGATGAATAGCTGTATTGAGAGATTGGTCGCCTTAGGATTTGTAATGGATTATGAGTTAAGTAGATACTTAATTACGGTTGGATTGTCGATGGTTATTCACGGTTTGTGATAAACTATCGGATAAACCAAATATCCACAACAATTCTGAGCTAATCAATCTGCTTCATGACAAATGAAAGGTGCTATCAAGAGAGATAGCAAGTGCTAGTGGTGGATGCTCCTTCTTCCGGTTCTAGAAGAAAACCAAAGGAAGTGCCATCAAGGAAAACCAAAGATTACGCCCCAAAAGGATTTTGCTTTCATTGTGGCAAGTCTAGCCACTAAAGCGGCTAAAAATCTATTCGAGTCCCCGAAGCGAAGAAAAGGCATCGATGCCTCTACTCCTTCAAGTATGTTTGTCATTGAGGTTAATACTATTCTGATCCAAACATATCGGTATTTGATACGGATGTCGGTCATACATATGAAATGATATGCGGGCATCGTGACGAGAAAGCTCATAAAAGAGAACTAGACCTTTGTGTAGGTAATGCAGAAGAGTTGCTACATTTGCCGTGACATTTATGTCTTGTTACTCCCTCTTGGACTTGTATTCAAATTGGATGATTGACATTTTGTACTGTTTTAAACAAAGAACATATTGTATGTTTCATGTTTAATTAAATTTGGTTTCCATTGGACTTTTAGTAGCAATGGTTGTTCTATTAGTTCAATGGAATGCTCTATGGTACTGGTACATTATGCAATAGAAATGACATATTAGATATGTCATATCCGATTATGAATGTCAATGACGCGGAAAGACATAATCGAGATAATTTAAAATCAACTTACTTATGGCATTGTCGGCTTGGCCATATAAATGAGACACGCATCACTAAGCTCCATAAGAGTGGATGTTTAGGGTCATTTGATTATGAATCATATGACACATGCGAATCTTGTTTATTAGGCAAGATGACTAAGTTATCCTTTAAAGGAAAGGGTGAACGAGTGAATGGAATATTAGACCTAATACATTCGGATGTATGTGGTCCGATGTCCATCCATGCCAGATGTGGTTGTTTCTACTTCAGATACTTTTATCGGTGATTATTCACGATATAGGTATCAGATCGATGAGACAAAAATCAAGCATTTGAATAGTTCAAATAATTGAAATGAAGTAGAAAACTAACTTGGTAAAAGTATGAAGACATTACGATCGATTGTGGTGGAAAATACTTAGACCAACAGTTTTGGATTATCTCGAGATAATGGGATTTTATCTCGATTCACTCCACTTTGCGCCGCAAAGACAATGGTGTGGTGAAAGGAGAAATCGAACCTTGTTAGACATGGTGCGATTGATGATAGGTTTTGCACAGTTTTAGGGATATGCGCTCGAGACAGCTGTTTACTTGTTAAACAGAGTTCCATTAAAGACAATTGATGTTACTCCATATGGAGATATGGACTAACTGAAAGCCCCATCTTTCTCATCTGAAAGTTTGGGGTTGTCCTGCTTATGTGAAGCGGACACGGTCAGATTAGCGATGCAAAGTCGACAAGTGTTTGTTCGTGGAATATTAATTCTACTTGCTTAGGAACAAAAGTGTTTGTTTCAAAGCATCTGTTTTCTTAGAAAGAGTTTCTTCAGAAGAGGACGGTGGGAGCAAAGTTGAACTTGGAGAAGTTCAAGATGCTCGAACAAACATAGATCAACTGCCTGAACCTGAAACTATCACTCATATAGATGAGGTAACAGTTCAACCTTCTATTACACACGAATATCGTAGGTCACATAGGATACGCTCTGTTCTTGAGAAATATGGATTTCTCGTGGGGAACAGAATGACGTATTGCTCATATGAGATGATGAGCCTGCTACCTATGAAGAGGTTCTGAAGAGTTCAGAGTCTGGAAAATGGCTTCGTGCCATGAAATCTGAAATGGATTCCATGTATGAAAACCAAGTATGGACTTTGGTTGATGCACCTGAAGGGATAAAACCTATAGGGTGCAAATGGGTTTTCAAGAAGAAAACCATCATGGATGGTAATCTGATTACCTATGAAGCGAGACTAATGGCCAAAGGATTTTGTCAAAGACAAGGAGTTGACTATGACGAGACCTTCAGCCCCGTAGCAATGCTCAAATCCATTCGGATACTCCTAGCCATTACCGCTCATTATGATTATGAGATATGACAAATGGATGTGAAGACAGCTTTCCTTAACGGAAATCTGGCCGAAGATGTGTACATGACACAACCAGAGGGCTTCACTTCCAGTGATGGCGAAATGGTATGCAAGCTTCAGAAATCCATGTATGGATTGACGCAAGCATCCAGGAGTTGGAACATCCGTTTTGATGAGTCAATCAAAGAGTTTGGTTTTTCTCAAAATCCGGATGAGTATTGTGTGTACAAAAAGGTTAATGGGACTGCAATCGTTTTCCTTGTGTTGTATGTAGATGACATACTGTTACTCGGAAACGATGTCTCTATGTTGCAATCAGTTAAAATTTGGTTGTCCAAACAATTTGCCTTGAAAGACCTTGGTAAAGCAACTTATATCCTTGGGATATAGATTTATAGAGATAGATCAAAGGTTGCTTGATCTTTCACAAGCATCGTACATAGATGAGATGCTAAAGAGGTTTAGCATGAAAAGATGCTATGTACGAAGCCCGATGTATCGTATGCTCTAAATGTTACGAGCAAATACCAATCGGTTCCTAGTGAGGGTCACTGGGTGGCTGTCAAGAATATCCTCTAGTACCTTTGAAGCACTAAGGATGTTTTCTTGATGTTTGGAGATGGAAATCTCCGTGGCGGCATTCGGATGCCGTATCTAATCGATAAGGATGATTCGAATCATGATCGGGTTATATACATTCACACCGAATAGCGTGGCGGTCAATTGAAAGAGTTTCAAAACAAGAAAGGATCGCTGATTCAACAACCGAGGCAGAGTACCGTCGCATGAGATGCGTGAAAGGAAGCGGTTTGGATCGAAGTTCATTCTTGAACTTGATCTAATCCATACCGTGATAGGCCCATAGGATTGTATTGTGATACAATGGGGCTAGTCTTGTGAGCAAAGGAATCAAGGTCTCATCGACGATCCGAACATCTACTCCGCCAATTCGGAGATCATTAGTCGAGATGATGTCTGATAGAGAGAAATCCCACAAGAAAGTATTGTTGATCCGTTGACAAAGCCATTGTCACGGGAGAATTGTGATTCTCATGGACGCGCTTTATGGTATTAGATACCAAGGCGATTGGCTTTAGGTCAAGTGGGAGATTTGTAAGTGGTAAGTCGACTTGTACCATGTGTAAGTCGACTTATGCTTGTTTCGATCATCGATAAGTCGACTTGTACATTGGATAAGTCGACTTATTCAAGGACGATCTTGTTTATTTGTGCCCTAAAGGCAATCCCTTTAAGCGCGTTTTATTCACAAATGTATGCGGATGAATGAATAAATAAAGAAAAGGCATAATTCATTAATTTGATGTTCATGAACATTGTTTATGAATTGATTGGATCTTTAATCAAATTAATGAAGTCCATGATATATGACATAGCATGAAGGAAATTATGATGTGATCATACTAAAGATTCCTATCATATGCAATTATGCCAAGATCTAAATTCTCCTAGTCATAGGATTAATGAGACTGGACATCATTAATCCGGACGACTAGCATATGTCATACTCCTTGATTGGATCAGCGGTGGATCTCGAAACTGTAAATATGAGATATTTAGAGTTGACATATGGATGCTTACTAGTAGTAGTAAGTTCATTGGATGACCCGTCATGAGATCATCACATGGATATCTTATCTAAGTGTCGTTGATAATCTCATCATAGAATGGTGCAAGTATCCTTGACTTGAGGTACTCAAGGCTATCTTGAATCTTGATCCTGTGCTTTGACTCCATTCCTTGTTGCCTTCGAGGTAACTCATAGGGTGGTGCTTGGAGTGCAGTTTGAGGTATTCAAGATAATTGAGTAGCCAATAAAAGATTCACCACTTCGGATTAGCGAAAGAGATACCCATGGCCTCTTGTCGGGATCATTACTCGAAATCTCGGCAGAGTGAATATGTCATGAAGAGTGTCTTCATGGACATATAGAGTAATGAGTCCTAGGGCGAGAATTATCATCAATGGACTTGGTCTAGTAAGAGTTGACACTTTGACCATACTCATAACCAAGTGGGGTATAGGATGATGAAAGGACGAATTGCATGATGAATTATACATGAAAGGGTTCGTGATCCGGTTCGTGATGAATACATCAAACCGATTACTTTCCGGTCAATTAGGGGTCATGATGTGTTGCTAGATACCGCTCATGACTTGCTCAGATTAATTGTTAATCTAAGTGGCAAACATAACCGGAACCTAAAGGGTCACACACATAAGAGTGTTTCGAGAATCAGAAAATAGTAATTGGACGAGTTCCATTATGGAGAGCATTAGATTAAATGGATCCCAATGGGATTGGGATATGTCCCATGAGATCGCGACATCAATATTGCTAAGAAAGGTTTGAGAACATTTTGAAAGATCGGAGTTCCGATGGCCGGCCTAGAGACCAATTCCCAATTAGATCGGACTTAGCAAATATATTCTAATTAATTAATTAATTAATTATTATATATATATATGTCCATGTACGTTGGAATGGAGAGGAAGAGGATAAAACTTTGACTTTTCAAAGTTTGATTATTTAATTCATTAAATAAACTAATGGATATAAAGCCTCCATTTGTAAGCTTCTTTGGATTGTTTTTAAGTGTTAAAAACAACATAAGGTGGCTTTGGAGGAGGATGGTCGTGGGTTTTGGCTAGAGGAAAGGAGAAAGCTTAAGAGTTAAGCTTAAGGTGAAAAGGTGATTTCATTTTCTTCTTCTTCATCAGCCATCATCGATTTCTTCTCTTCTCCAAGCCTGAGGTTCCAACGTTTTCTCAAGCTTTCCGGGACAGAGGTAGGGTCTAGCAGCTCTTATTCTGTTCTAGCTATTCCCGGGTCAAAGGGGTTTGACTCGGTTAGGTTTTCTTATTTCTGCGTGGATACCTTTAGAGATAGTCTCTATTGGCTATTCAGGTTTGAGGTCTTCATACCGACACCTGGATCCTGGGTTTCGGGAAAGTCCCGGGAACAAAAATTTTTGTTTTTCGCTGCCGGTACATGTGATGTACCTCCCGGGATTTTCCTACATAAATCAACCATGAGGGGTCAACCAGGCGGGGCAGTTCCCTCTCCTAACCTGCTAACTTGCGGCGGGGGGTCAATCAGAAGAGAGTTGGCCGAGGTCCCCACGTCGTATCCCGAAATAAGCCGAACGAAATTATACTGGCCAAGCTCCTTTATACGGCTGATCACCTCCCGCTCCTCCCTAGAAAGGAATAGACTTGACGAGTCATTCCATCGCTCGGCTAAGGGATACCTCCACGGCTGGGACTCGGAGGAGGACCCCGGAGGCTTCACGAAGAAATACTTCATTCGCCAATGGTAATTTTGCAGACGTCCTACCGGGCGATACTGGGCATCCTTATACATCAGGGAAGAGATCCCACCCCAGAGCTCGGACTCGGCTCATTCTTAAGTGGCGCAAGATATTAACCGAGGCGGACAAATTAATGGTGGCACAAAGACCTGAAGTCCATTAATGAACCTCCACCCATTCGGAGGAATCTGACTCGGCCTTAATTGATAATCAGCGCACACTTCATCCACGATCGGCATGTACGCTAGTCTGAAGCCCCCGACCGAGAAGAAATAATCAGAGACGGCAATCCACCCACTTGTGCTGCTGTCGATCCTTTCATCCCCCGAGGCCAGTCTAGGCTCCCAGGATCGAGGGATACCGTTCCTAACAATCGACCTACTCAACTCCACCGCAGACATCTTCGATTTGCCTTTAGGCAATTCCTTTACTACCAGCTCATCTCTCCGCTCCCTCGTCGTAATCTCTTCAACATCTCCCAACCTTGACATCGCCGTCACCTCAGCCATAACTTCCGACGACCTCTCGTCAACACAATCCCTTGGAGAAACTCCACTATGAGAACCGGTAGAAAACATGCTCACTAAGAGGAAATTTAGAAGAGGAAAATGAGGAAAAGGGACGTACCTATTTAGTGGTAAGAGATCGGAAATTTGAGCAACGCCGAAGAAAACTTATGGGAACTGAGAATAAGAAGGAACAGAGGAAAGCAAGAGGACAGCAAGAATGAAATGAGCGTGAAGAAAAGCAAACCTTCTGTCGACCCTGAACATTTATAGGGAAAACGTTCGAATTACGATCCAGTCAAAACTCGACGCGTGGACAAAATCCGAGCTACTCCTGGACACGCGGCACGATATGAACGGAGACAAATTAGGGTTAATCGAAATCCGAAAGGGCGCGAACAGTTGAAAAGACGTCCGGGCGATTCTGCACGCGATTCTAAAGACGATCGTTTGATTACGAAAAGTCATCGATAAGACGCGCCGTCAAATAATAAATGCTTCAAGACCTTCACGCTACCGCTAATGATGATCACCGACCTACTTTAAGCGAATCGTCATGATAAAGAGTCGGCCGACCGGTTGGAATACTCAAATTATCGACCCCAAAGACGAGCAATAACGCACAACTAGTCGACATCCGACCGATCGAAACTACCCGGGCTGTCCCATGACCGAGCTACAACAATAATGCCCGACCGATCGACTATTCCATTTAGCTGACCTACAGACGAGCTATATCTCAATGCTCAACCGATCGCCCCAATCACGAGTCGTTCTATGTACGAGCTATAAAACCTCTACATACTCCCCCGACCCTTCTCTTCGCTCAGACTCGAGGAGTAGAGGAGCTTATGGTCAGGTCGGCCGCGTCGGGCCCGGATCCAGTCGAAACGACCCTTGGGCCGATCGGTCCACTCTTCAGAAGATCCGTTTATGCTGGGCCCATGCCTCCTCGCGAATCCGTAGAAGAAGTCTCCCATGCAAACACGTAAAGACATAAACCTAAATGAGAAATCATATATAAGGTATAATTCTCCCATATGAGATGCGAAATCATAATCTAGTTGTTTTCTCTGCTCTGATCAATCTCACATTCACAAAAAGACTGACTTAAGCGTCGGAGAATTAATCTAACACAACCCCGACGTCCTTCTTTTTTTGCGGAATCTTTCGTCGACTCATCACGAAAGCAGCAGACCGATGGAAGCGAGCAATGAACGCATGATTCAAATTAAAATCGAGAGAACCAGGTTCTAATGTATTACATGTTGTAGCACTCACCAACAAGAGCCTAACTATTAGTATTCCACAAAAGAAATCCATTATAGACATTAATATAACTAGATTTGCGCTTTATGGACAAACTTGAGATTTGCGAGTACAAAGCCAAATGTCGCTTCTTCCTCTCCGTTTTCTCAGGCAGATTATGCTATCCCACCCAGCTTTTCCGATAGATCTAGATCTAGGCAGCTTCTTTTTTTTTTTTGGGGATTTTTTATCAATTAATTATCACTAAAACATTTAATCAAAATAGACAGATGCTTGACTCTACATAAATAATTAGTTGTAATTTATTTTTGTCCAACGTCTACATGTCTTATATATATATAAAATAATTATATTAACGAAACTAATTTTTGAATTGAATCATATTTTTAATTTTTATTAATGATTTTTTGCTTTTATTTTAAATTTAATAAAAAATATGTTTATTTAAAATTTTAATTTTCGTTTTGATTTCTTACCATTTCAAAACTTATAAAAATCATAAATTTTCAGAGCAAATTTTCGATAACATTGTTTTGAGTTATTCAAGTTCGACCCTTGACATGTTAGATCCAACTCATTGTCATGATTACTATTTGGCTTTTTTCCTTTCTATTGATATCTTTTAATAACTAAGCAAAAGATTTTAAAAAATGATGATTAGCAGAGTAAGTAATCCAGCTGCGAAGCTAATCTTAATTTAATGTAAGTATATTTTATTCTGCCTGTAATGTTCAACAAGCTTTCATAGCTCAGTTGGTTAGAGCACCCGTTTAGTAAGCGGGAGGTCTTGAGTTCGACTCTCAATGAAAGCAACTCTTCTGCTATTTTTGTTCTTGCTTCATTTTTATTTAACTTTTCTTGCATAAAATTTACATACAGGTCCAGGTCCGGCCATCAAAACTGGACCTATAACATTCACTCTCAATCAAACAAAAGCCGGCTGCTGTCAAACTACCTTGGTCTATCTTCTCTGAGCAGTCCTCAACTGACAAATGATGAATGGAACTAAAACTTGGCTTGAACTGGTGAAGGAATGTCCTTTTTATCTTTTTGTATCAGTAGCTGTGGACCTTTTGATGAAGTTTGAAGCAACACCAGTTTGTGTGCATCCCGTAGAATAGAATTGAACGGGGAGTCACTATCATCTGTTAATGGAGGAGAACTAAGCCTTTTGATGATGTTTGAAGCAACACTAGTGTGTGTGCATCTGGTAGAATAGAATTGAACGGGAAGTCACTGTCACGTGTTAATGGAGGATAACTAAGAACAATGAGGTCCATGGGTTTCAGAGGATTAGCGGGTCGCTTGCTCTCAAGTGTCTAAACTCTGCGTGTTTGAATGGTGGCCATAAGCAGATAGCTAAAGAACAAGATGTGGTCCATGGGGGTTTCGGAGGATTGGCGGATCGCTTGCCCGTCCACAACAAAAACTTGGTCCCAGAAGTGAAGATGATTGATGCAGCATCTACCACTAACCTTTCCAGGATATGTGTGGCTCTCTATGAGACCTTTGAACTCTTGGTTCAAATCTGAAATAGCAGAAAGTTGATACAGAACCTATCAACTACCAACTACTAAAACTCTGCTTTGGAACTTTTACAATCACTTCATGCTTTGTAGCAACCAAGCTACAGCTCTGTTTTTTGGCCGATGAGGTAGTTGGAACAGGTTAATTTAACAATAAACTAAAATATTTCTCTTGGGCTTTCGACTTTTCTCTAGATATCACAATGAAAATCGCCAAGGAAGAAACTGGTTTTGAAGTACACTATCATACAAGCATTTCCCTAAAGAGAGAAACTCTTCTAATGTTAAACCGTGTCTAGAGATATTGTACTGCTCGAACTCTCTGTTCCTTGTTTTGATTCATCAGTTTCTGAAACCTTGAGGTGGTTCAGAAGACAAGGTCAAAGACAACCGAAATGATGATATCTAGTTCCTGAAGCTCGTGGCATGGAAGTCTCAGTCCTTGTGATCCGTTCTTGCAAGTTCTAACTAGGGAAGGAGGACTTAGGCACGACATCTTATGTAGGAGGATAACAGGTATGGTCAAGAACAACATCACCACAAAAATAATAAGTGGATAAGGAAATTTGGATCAGAAATAGTCTCTAGCCGATGGTGAGCTGTCCATAAAGATCGGATCATCTGATGATGCAAGCATTATCAGCTGATTATATCATGAATATAGGGAACAAACAGTCAGTGTTTACTGAATTCTCAGTTCCTAGCATTTGGTGAAGGAAAAGGTTGCAGAATCTGCTGTAATACCATAGGTGTTAGATAAATTATTAAATAAATTTATTTAATAATTTATAAACTTTGTGTTTAGGTTTAAGAATTAATGACTCAAAATTAGATAATGGACTTTGATTTAATTATATTTACAAGTATTATCGTCCCTGAACGGTCTATTAATCATTTTTCTTTAAGATTAAAGTCCCAAGCCTAATTCTTGTTAACTGACTCTAGATTATACCCATATTCAACATTCTAATATGGTATCAAAGACATTATCATATTGCTCTAATAGTTGAATAGTTGACCTTACTAATGAATCTTTTAATATTTTCATGTTTAGTCAATATGGGATACTTTAACATTATAGTTTATTCAAACTTGTAACTTCTTAAACTAGGAAGTTTGAAAGGGCTAATTTCACCATTTTGGACCAACTTAGGACTTAGGTTCTTTGTTGGAAATTCAAGAATTCATAATCCCTTGATGTGCAGTAACTTATTCTCCGTGCGTACTCCATTAGTTAGAAGTTTGGTTACACATTGTTGCTTATCCTGTGAAGTAAATCAAGAGATATCCTAATTATTGTAAAACCTCCATAAATTCTGACAGAAGCATTTGAGTGGATTTCTCCTCAACTGCAACCATTAATAAGCTGATGAGATGGTGGGTTTCAAGTACATATCTAACACAGACCTTCATGCTTGATTTGGCTGACAGGTCTTTGGACTATTTACGGAAAGGAAGGTAAGAGTTTATGCATGTCCATTGTTCCAACTTCAGTGAAGATAAAAAAAAGCTTTTTCCGTTACTGTGATTATGATTGTGACTGCAAGCTCAATCACCTTAATCGTAATCTTGACTCAGTCAGCATTTCATTTACTTGCCATGGTCTCTCATGCATTCTATAACTCAAACAATGAAATTAATCAAGTTCTTCATTATAAATGATCGAATTATTCTTATTAAATTATGTTCTCATCATCTCTAATTACATGATTCTAATAGAAAAAGAAAGATGAAGCTTACATGTTTGATATGTGAAACCAGTGACCAAAGTCTAATACATGTTTAGAGTTGAACAGAGACGGAATAACTGTCAAAAACGACAAATCTGGGAATTGGCACTTGGCTCGTTAGGAGCCACCTAACCAAATTCCTCGTTGTACTTAGAGGTAGCTATGGCCATGGAAGTAAAAGGGTGGCTGACCTTCTCCCTATATATGGAACTCATCAGAGCCACACCACACAGGCTCTCACCAAATTCACACCACACTCCCTCTTACCTGTTGCACAAACAACATCACACTGCTCTCTCTCCCTCTTTAGAGGAGTTGAAGAGTGTTGAAGTTGGTTTAGTTCCTTTTTTAAAGTTTTGTTTTCTGTTGTTTATCTGTCTTGGTGAAAATGGCTGGGACTGGAGAGTTCGCAGAGATACTGGATGGAGATGTTTACAAGTATTACAGTGATGGAGAATGGAAGAAGTCTTCTTCTGGGAAAAGTGTTGCTATTGTTAACCCAACTACAAGGAAGACACAGTACAAGGTTCAAGGTAAGGGAAAGACCAAGTCTTACATTAGCTTTTCATGCGAAAGGCATCATCTTGGTTGTTGTTGGAGGATTAAAGTGATACCTTTTTTTTCTGAATTCTGTAGTTTAGTGTAAACTTTCACATGCAGGAGCTTGAAACACAAAAGATGTTTTCTTTAAGAAGAGAAATGAAATCTGCTTCTTTTTTGGCATCTGCTTATGATTGCATGCAACTGCCTTTTCTAGTCTAAAATGGAGAAAACATGAAAATTACAGGAATTTGTTTGGTATAGTTCTAATTATGAGATGGGGAAGACATTATTAGCTAAATTTTGTGTTCTAATCAACTTTGTCGTGGCCTGGACAGCATGCACACAAGAAGAGGTTAACAAGGTCATGGAATTGGCCAAAACTGCACAAAAAGCATGGGCTAAAACCCCACTCTGGAAGAGAGCAGAGCTGCTTCACAAGGCAGCTGCCATTCTGAAAATGCACAAGGACCCAATTGCAGAGTGCCTGGTAAAAGAGATTGCAAAACCAGCCAAAGATGCAGTCACCGAGGTACACAATAGTTTTCTCTCGCAGATCAGACATTGTGGTAGACATCAATCTTAATTTCTATTGTTGTTCTTGGAGGTTGTCAGATCAGGTGACCTAGTCTCCTACACTGCTGAAGAGGGTGTTAGGATTCTGGGAGAGGGCAAGTTCTTGGTCTCAGATAGTTTTCCTGGAAATGAAAGGACCAAGTACTGCCTTACTTCTAAGGTATACTTCTCAATCCATCAAAAGTTCCTGCCAGTTAGTACACAAGTTACGCATCAGTTTTGAGGATGAGTTTCATCCGGTTATGACATATCCTTTTGTCAAGCAAACTGAGCCATGAAAAATAATTTTAGTCATGACAGTGTAACAAAATCTTCCACCTGCTTCACGTAAGGTGAGAAGAAAAAAAGTTCGAATATGATAACGGGCACTAGTCATAGTGTATGACCTAAGCATCCATCACGAATTCAAAAACTGTTAGTCAATTTGCTATTTGTGTCAATGCACATCTTGTTTATCTCATCTTTTAGTTTTAGTTTTAGTTTTCTTCTTTTTACATGATAGTGGGACATTCAAAGACGCAAAGTAAGGAACGAAATGCAAATAGATTGAAACCCCGATCTGTTACAGATTTACTTCTTTCGTCTCCCATTTTCTTCATCGTATTCTCATGTCGTTTGTCTTGGTTAAATGTTTAAAAGTCAAGTGTTTGTTCACTTGCCACTAGTTCCTATAATTACCAAGTATCCTAAACTGAAAATTTAAGAAGTAATATGAGTTTGATGCAATGAGCTGTGAAATACCGAACACTGTTGAGTTTGGAGAACGGGAAATAACTATCATTGAATGCAGCATACGCCTCTATAAGCGAAGTTTCTGATATTCTAACACATTGTTGAACCATGAAACCTATTCAATTTTCTTGTCATACTCCAGACATTCCAATGCAGGCCATACCTTCCATGCAGAATTGTTCATCTCAAAAGTTTCTTAGATTGACTTTAAATCGCCTATTTTGTGAAGCTATTGTCAATATTTTTGGGTCCTTTTTCACTGTTATTATTGAATTGCAGATTCCACTTGGAGTGGTTTTAGCTATTCCTCCATTTAATTATCCAGTCAACCTTGCTGTCTCTAAAATTGGTCCTGCATTAATAGCTGGAAACTCCCTTGTACTCAAGCCTCCAACTCAGGTATCTTTGTGAATTTCTGGTCATGAGGAACAAAACCACTGTCTGGGAATATAACATTCGACTTATTTCCAGGGTGCTGTCTCATGTCTACATATGGTGCACTGTTTTCATTTGGCTGGTTTTCCCAAAGGCCTAATCAACTGTGTCACTGGGAAAGGTTCAGAGATTGGTGACTTCCTTACTATGCATCCTGGGGTTAATTGTATAAGGTGGCCTTTCATTTGTATTTCTTATCCTGCAGTCCCTTCTTCCATTATCTTAAGACAAAAATAAAAACCAAGTTCAATTCTTTTCTGCGCAGCTTCACCGGTGGAGACACCGGCGTTGCAATTTCAAAGAAGGCAGGCATGATCCCTCTTCAAATGGAGTTGGGAGGAAAAGATGCTTGCATTGTGCTCGAGGATGCTGACCTGGATTTGGTAGCTGCAAACATAATAAAAGGAGGCTTTTCTTACAGGTGAGGAAGAATCGTACTTGTAATAAGAATCCGTAATTTTGTGGTTGAGTTAGTATGCATATGCCTTCAATCCTAACCAGCAATCTGATGATCTAATTTCTCTACTACCATTTCTTATTTAGCGGTCAACGATGCACTGCCATTAAAGTTGTCTTGGTGATGGAATCTGTTGCTGATTCTCTTGTTGAGAAAGTGAAGGCAAGAGTTGCCAAATTAAGAATTGGACCTCCAGAGGATGACTGCGATATTACTCCTGTAGTAACAGAATCATCTGCTAACTTCATTGAAGGACTGGTTATGGATGCTAAAGAGAAAGGAGCTACATTTTGCCAGGAGTACAAAAGAGAAGGCAACCTTATCTGGCCTTTGTTGTTAGATAATGTAAGGCCTGATATGAGGATTGCATGGGAAGAGCCATTTGGACCAGTCTTGCCAGTTATAAGGATCAACTCTGTGGAAGAGGGAATCCACCACTGCAATGCTAGCAATTTCGGACTCCAGGTACTCTCCACTTTCAACCCTTAACTTTTTCTTTTTTCTTTTCTTTCCCTCCAACTATGATACTAACACCTTCCAATGCAAAACAGGGCTGTGTTTTCACAAAGGACATCAACAAAGCAATTTTGATTAGTGATTCAATGGAAACCGGGACAGTTCAGATTAACTCCGCACCTGCTCGTGGTCCAGATCATTTTCCTTTCCAGGTGAAACAAACTCTTGAAATGCTGCTACCCATTGTAAAATTTTTTCAAACTCTGATGTCATTGCTTAATTTTGTGCTAACAAATACTTTCTCAATAGGGATTGAAGGATAGTGGAATTGGATCTCAAGGCATCACCAACAGCATCAACATGATGGTCAAGGTCAAGAGCACTGTTATCAATTTACCAACCCCTTCTTATACCATGGGTTAGTATCGTTGAGGAAACAGATTTCCCCTTTAGAGTACAAACTTCTGCTGTGTTGCCAATTGCATCAAATTAATAGTCAAGAATGTAATAAACGAAGAAATTATGTACTGAGATGTTTCATCAATGAATCATTATGTCATTGATATTTTTCATGTTTTTTTCCTTGTAAATCATCTTCTCCAAAATGTTTGATATCTAAATTTAAGACAAGATTATTCTTTTACAACACTAACGCCCTGTGAATTGAAGGAGCTTGTAATGTAAGCCCTTAGAAATGCAAAAGAGTGATTGAGAGCAGAGCGTTGAATAACCTCTATTATGTGCTTGTCTAATGAAGCAAGCAACTTGGTGCTTGAAGTTGAGCAGCAACTTGGCATTCTACTGCCAAAACTAGGTCTTTGGCGGGCGTATAAACAAACTTATTTTACAAAATAAGGATGCTGCTTATATTGGGTATTCTCAGCTATAGGCTTTGAACTTGTTCATACAGCAGATGGTCATTTAGATTGGTTTTCATTTGGCATGTAATCTCCAGGATCCTCATTCAGAAGTAAAATCTGAAGAGGAAGCTACGTGGAGCAAAGGACTTTGATCTGTTAAAACAACTTTTAGTTATGTGGCAATGCTGCAGGTAAAATGCTATGCCTTTTCTTGTTTCAATTTTCACCACGGAACTCGAGATACTGTCCATTTTGAACAGGAAAAAGAGAAATAAAGCATACCCATATCATCAAATAATGTTAATTATTCAATCTCAGTACTTGCAAGCTGAAGAACAGTGAGGAAACCTTTTTTCTGTTTCCTCTTACATTCCTGTGATAGATGCAAGTTGCAGCATAGATAAGAAAATCTAGATAAGTTCATACAAGACATCTTACTGACCTAAGTCCTAGATTAAGCACTCAATATCGAATCTGTCAAAAGACATTTACAATCATCAGGTTGAAAGAGCATAGGCTAGTCTGAGGCTGGAGTCAGTTTGCTAATACTAGTGTTACTTTATCCATTAACTGACCAGCGCAGGTTGGTCTCCATGTTCTAACCTCACATCATGTGATATAGCTGTGTGAAATAAATTTCTTCTGAGGTCAAATTGCTCCTCTTCATTCATTCTGCCACTATATCCTCTTTACACTATCGCCGTGAGTAAGTACAAATCCCTCACTTGCCAAAGTTGCCACCGCAGTTCTCAGCTGTATACAGAAGAAGCAAAACGAGAATGTTTTACCCATTGGCAATGGCGTACAAAGGAAAATATCAACTTTAGAGAGATATTTACAAGATATATATGCTTACATCTTGAAGGTTAACTTCACTGGTAGAACTCTGCTTCTTCAGTTCATCCAGTAACTGCAGAGCATATTAAGCACATCTTAAGCATTTGTACAGTATAGCATTGCATAAAGTAGAGATTTTTGTTTCAACTCCAAAGAAGAATACCTCCAACAAGCGCATTGAAGGTCCTCCAAGTTGCAGCTTGTCTAGAATAAGGTTACGAGTTGCTGATACAAGATTCTCTCTTCTCATTCTTTCACTCGCCGATACTCCAGTTGTAATGAGATCCATGTCAATGGTTCCTTTTGAAACAAGAAAGAAAAGTTAAATTGTAAACTGTTGGATTGGTTCAGAAGGTAAAAATGAGAATGAGAAAACAGGTTTATGTAGAGAATTACCTGTTGAATGGTCTGTGGCAGATTGCTGCATTGCAACTTCCAGGAGCCGAAATGCCTCTACTACATCAGGCTTCTCAACCTGAATTTACCAGGGCAGAAAAGAAACTGTCAACAAATAACCACGTTTGCAGAAACAATCATGCCAACCAAGTAACTACAAACTGGGAGTTATCCTAACCCATTCTGAGAAACGAATGCGAGCCAATGCTTCACTAAGGCGTAGCAGACTTTCTATTTGTCTAGGTGTTGCTGTGATCACCTGTCAAGATTATAAATCCAAGGAAAATGAAAGATAATATCAGAAAGTTGGACAAGTACAGACAAGGTCACTAATGGAAACGAATACCAAAAACCATGTATTGCAATAACTCTAACTGTTTTGGAGATCAAACAAAAGATATGTAACAATCTGGAGAAGTAGAGCATCAATCACTTGAAAATCAAGCAAGGGCATGTGCTCAAATGACGAGAATGTGGCATTCTTAAATAAACTTGCTAAGAAACAAAGAGAAACTAAAGAGATAGTGAAGGCACTGAAATATACAAGCCAACAACATACTTTCTTGCTACTGCCTGGAAAATTTCCTCTTCTCCTCATCTCAACATAGCCTCTAGTCAACTCTTCAGCGGCTTCATCAGACAACTGAGGATGAATATACTTGCGAGCATAGCTAATATATGCCGTCAATGTGCCAAAGTCCAAGGCATCATGTTCTGCACTCTGCAAGTTGACTAAAAATCTTGAGACAAATCATGACATTAGGTCCAAAAACCAAAGGCATTGTTAGAATTCCACAGACCTCAGGACTTTCAAAATGTAGAGAAACAATATGCTTGGCAAGATGTCTATCGGTTTGCTCATCAGCCTTATCCAAAATCAAGTAAATCAAATCAAACCTGAGAAATCATCCAAAAATAGTTAGAATCCACTCATTATTATCCAATTGTCGGAATGTCAACTAACAATAGCTTGCAACAGCCAGCAGAGACAGAATAAAGACATCACATAAGAAACTAGGCAGAAGCTTATTCCTTACCTGGACAACAAGGTGGGAGGAAGGTGTATATTGTCGATGACAGACAACCTAGGATTATAGCGTGAACCAATAGGATTGGCACAAGCTAATACGGAAGTCCTAGCATTAAGGGAAGCAATGATTCCTGCCTTTGCAATGGAAACAGTTTGTTGTTCCATTACCTGCTTGAATAAGCAAACAAGGTCATTCATCAAATATGATTGAAAGGCTAGAACTGAATATAATACACATAATTTCAATGAAGAATCACAAATCAAACATCAATATATTTCCAGACATGAGAACAAAAAGTAATAGAATGTGTTTCTTGTTTAAATCCTCAATCAATTAAACAGGCACTTAAGATTAGAAAGAAGAACACCAAGGAGAAAGTAGAGAGGAAAATCAGAGAAAGTAGGATTAAGGCTTTTGCAATTTGATTTTTTCTGGTTTAGCGTGAGATAAACAGATAGACATACACAATTAGGTGAAATGTGACTGAAGGCGATGAGCGATTTATGGAGAAAATCTACATTCAAAAACAAATTGTAGACTTCTTTTACACACGCAAGGAAAGGAGACAATAACCAACCTCATGTAGCATGCTCCTAGCATTTTCAGACATTTTGTCAAATTCATCAATACAACAGATTCCTCTGTCACTCAAGACAAGTGCTCCGCTTTCCAAAACCTGAGATATTGCATCGTATAAAATTAACACATACTTAAGAGCCAATGAATGGGAAGAAAGGAGAAAGGTCGTACACACCGTTTCCCCAGTTTCAGGATCTTTGCTAACATAAGCAGTTAATCCAACAGCAGAACTCCCCCTTCCACTAGTATAAATTCCACGAGGAGACAGCTTGTGTATGTATTGGAGCAGCTGGGACTTACTGGTTCCAGGATCACCCACGAGAAGGATATTGATGTCGCCTCGGAAGTTAGCACCCGATGGCAAACTCAAGGCATTTCCACCAAAGAGCTACATTTTGGTTATCAAATAGCCAAGGTTATGAGTTATGAAGATAAAATGTAAATGAAGAATAATGCGAAATTATCAAATCTACGCCTCTAAAAAGTGGGGAGGATGATAGTCAAATATGACAAGTACCTGGCAAAGAAGACCTCTTTTCACATCATCCAGCTCCCAGATGTTTGGAGCCAAAGACCTTGTAAGTATGTCATATATATCAGGCTGCTTAGACAGTTCCTTCAGTTGCTCTATCTGAACTTAGAAAAGAAGGTCAGCATGGATAAAGCGATTCTAGAACAAAAAAATATGAATATACGATGAAGTACCTTAGCTTCATCAAATTGTACATCTTCTTCAAGCCTCTGCGAAACATTATCAACTTCCATTGACTCTTCTGTAAGCATTCTTGACTTATCGGCTTTCTTTATGTGAAGACAATCAATGTAAGTCTGCAAATGAGAGAGTAGACACCCACGATTTTAGACCAGGTCATGTCCAAGGTGATTGAACATGTTTCAACTCACAAACCAAACAACATTTGTACTTGCCTTAAATACTGATTTAACAGTTCTCTGTGTGGGCCCAATTCTGACGGTCATAGCTCTATAGATTCCAGTGACCTGGAGAGGCAAAAACGTGTTAAACCCAACACAAACTTCTGCGACTTTCAGGAAATATCCTGCATTTAATTCTCACCTCAACTCTGTCACCTGGCTTTCCAGCATCCACTAGTTTGTCATGCATCAACAAGCTCACCGTGTGTGGTGTTCCTCCATCAGGAATCTCATCAGGCGTCTCTTGTAGCCGCACAATCTGCTTGTCAGCAAACCTAATTTTCAGAAAAAGAAGTTGATCAAAATGTTGCATTTGCATATAAAAAGAGTTGATTGTACAAGAAAAGGTGGTGTCAGTCTCAAAACAGCATCTCCCACTCTTGGAAAGTAGTGATCCTATCTCTCCCCTAAGATGTTAATTCCTTTACTGTTATTGGGAGACTTCAAGCAGAAAATATAACAAACTCTCTTTTCTCTTTCCAAGTTCCTTCTCCATTTTTTTCTCGGATTGTCTCTGTTGAAATATTCTTTTTTGGTATCACTGGCCTAATGCCTTGGACTCAAGGATGGGCTCTCGTGAGACCATTTTACCAATTTTTTAGTTTCCGGTGATCTGAATTTGCTCAACAATGTCTCGATCAGAAACTCATAAAGGAAGCAAACTTATGCCTAAGGCACACAGAGCCATTTGTAAATGTAGGAGAACGCACATAACATCAGAAGATAAGTTGAAACATTTGCCGCTAATGAAATTTTCATTCATAAAGATATTCACAGCCATCAAATTTTAACCAGTGGTCGAGCAACTAAATTGTACAGAGATTCACCTGCATCGGTTATGAACGAGAGTCATGGAGTTTTTTGCAAGGCACTCCTGCTTCAAGCATGTTGTTGGTTCACTTATACGACCTGAAAACACCCATCATTAAATGAAATACCTCCTCTATAGAGAGCAGTAGATAGCACCATAAGCTCGAGTGAATTACCTCTATCAACAACAATGGGGTCAGTGAAAAACCCACACACAAGGCATCTAAACACTGCCTCCCTAATCTCTGGAATTATCGAGCTGCATCGGATGATCATTCCCTTCAATGACACCATCTTCTCAATATCTAACCAGTTACAATAATAGTCAAATATTAGGAACCCTATGACAACCATTCACAATAATCAAATAAAGGCGTAGAAGATTAAGGAAAATCACAGAACTTACCTGAAGGGTTGAGATTTCTCATCGTAGTAGAGGACTTTAGATTAAAGATCCTTACTTGCACGTGTTTCTCAAACAAAGGATTGATCAAACTTACAATATCCATCAACACAATATCAAAAATGGCCAAAACCTCAAGTGGGTACCTAACCATCTTAGCATACAAATCAGAATCATAATCAAACACGTCTTGAGCATCAACATCAAGCCACTCTCCTTCAACTTCGAGCACTCTTTGAACAGCTTTCATGTACTTCCCTTCCTCAAAAATCTCACTCCCTTGACTTTTATTCTCCCTAAAGTGCTTTAAAAACATTTGAATCGCAGCTTTCACATCCTGCACACTGATATTCGTTCCCCAAACGAATGTAGGTGTGGCCTCATCAATATCGTCCCCACCTTCGGACGACGGCAGGCCCTCGGAAGCAGAGGAGGGGGTGGCAGCCGCAGCATGGTGGCCGTTAGATCTGCTCCGGTGAGGGATGGGTGTCGATTCGGAGGAGGCGAATCGAGAGTGTTGGTGAGGAGGGGTGCCGTAATTTGACGGTGTAGAGACTCCTCGTCGACGTCTATTCCGACCGTTGGCCGCCGGAGACGAGAATGTGTTGCCAATCGGACTCGAAACGGAGTCATCTGGAGAGGAAGATCCTGTACAAATTTCAACACAGAAAACCTCGTCAAGCAGATATCCGACAAGAACCCACGTATAGATTCATACATATAGCCAGATATGTACATAGAGAGATAGAGAGAGTTACCGTTGTTAAAGCGTGCAGGAGAGGAATCGGAGGCCATGATTGCCAAGAGATAGGACTGTGAACTGAAAATGAGTAATGGAGAGAAAGGTTCAAGGGAAAGAAGAGCTTTGAACTTGGGAGAGGGTATGGTAAAATTTGGCGGGAAACGGGTAAGGTTATCGCGCCATAAGTCGTTGCGGGCTTGATGGGCTTTTAAGACACTGAAATGGGCATGCCGACCTTTTTCTCTGCAACTTTATAAATATCCTTTTGGGTTCGCTAAGGATCGGTGAATTATAGTGACGATCTTTTGTTAATTTTTTATATTATTATTAAACTCTTTAATTTTTTAATTAAATTTTATTTAAAAATATAATTTAGTAGTGAAAATATTTTAATTCAAAATAAACCATATATAAATTAAATAAGAATACAAAATTTTTAGTTAAATTACATTTAAAAACTTTGAAACTTATTGTGGCTCAAATAAATAATTTTAATAGCAAATTAATTGTTAGTATTACATATGATCTTATTTTTAAGTTTTCTATTTCAAATAAAAAGTGATTTTGATTGGTTTGTATGAAAATAGAGATAATAATGAATTGGATCAATCAAGTCTACTATTAGCAACATAAATTTATTTTTAAATTATATTAAATTCTAACCAAGTGATATGAACTCAATTGGAACTTATTGATTAAGATGGCAATATTTTAATACCTAAGTTTAAATTTTAAAATTGAAACAACTAATGGAGAAAATGTAATGAATTAAGCTTTAAAAGCAATCAAATGTTTACACAAGTTATACAAAGCATTATAGACAATACGAAGAGAGTTACCGACAAGGTTTAAGTAAGTATAGATATTTCACATTTCAGTCTAATATGTTTGTCTGGGAGAAGCGAGTTTGCGTAAGCTAATGTGTTGTCTAATTTACAAGTATATATTATTATGGAACTGTGATTGAGTAGTGCTTTTATCTTGAAATATGTGAAATTTCATCTCATCCCAAATAACTTTAACAGGCAAGGAGAGTGCTATGCAGAAGCTCAACGGGCAGGGTCATCATATAACACAAAAATGGTCCCTCCAAGCAATAAGAGAGGTCTAACTATGGGGCACATTCATCTCATTGCATTTATGCAGAATCATTATCTAGTTAGGATTTACAGACTCACATTGCAAGAACATGTGTTCACGGCTTTCCTCTACCCGCTAACAGAGTATGCACGTAACATCCACGTATCCCCTAAGAGGATAAACAGATGTCACACAAAACAAAATTAAATAATCCATAGCATTCCAAGTTTTTCAAGAAACTCGTGCAAACATATACTACATTTCATTTATTCTTAAAAACAATTAACCTTATACACATTGTATAAATATTATAATTAATACTTGCTTTAAAAATGAAGAACCTGTATTATAGTTATTACAAACTATATACACAAAATATAAAAGAATCTCATCATAATGAGTACAACCCAAAAACAAACTAAGCATTTCCAAAACAAAACATCTTCTTCTTAGCCACTGTGATTGTCTTTATCTCAGTCTTTAAACCTTCTTATCAGAACCTACACAGAGGCAAAATCACCGTGCTAAACATATAACTTAGTAGGGAACAACTAAAAAAGATATAAATTGGTGATTATCTCTAATAGTCTTCTAGTATTCACATTACAAAATCAGATCATATCACAAGCAATATTTAATTGTTCATATTAAAGAGTAATCCAAACATTTTGTGTCAAAAAACATAATATGATTCATCAATACAAAACAAAACATTTAAATATCTTAATAGAACGTACGAGTATCAGAACATGATACAATACTTTCATATCAGAATATAACTTGTGTCAAATCAAGATATATCTTGTATCAAATCAGAACTTATCTTGTTTCAGAACATAACTCAAAATCTCAGAACAGGATATCATTGTGTCAGATTAGAACATAACTTATAATAGATTAGACTTAGCTTGTATCAAAGCGGATCATATATCAGAACACAAAAAGATTAGCCCGTTAGTCCTTCTAGAGAAGTAGGTAACGAGACTAGAAAAGAAGATGCCATGATTGGTATAACAAAACATAAGAGACTTATGTCTCAAAATTAAGGGGCACCGTAGTGTCGATAATCAAGTGACATAGTAGTGTTAATAATTAGGGGACACCGTAATGTTAATAATCAGGGGACACCTTATTAACAAGTTACAAGAGCAACTGCAAACCCTTCTAAGCATGCCTATTTACCTACAAAAGGCCTTGCCCACGATCGTGGAATGAGTGCTATGATCGTGGACTACCCATTTTCCTGCGAATTCCAGATCTAAATGTCTTCTTCCAAATTTCAAAACACCAACATGTTAATCCCTAAATTGTGCTTCAAGTATACCTCAATTACATGCAAACTCCTCGCCAACTTTATATCCAAATTCATCTCATAATTACTCATTTGGCAACTCACAAGTCATTGTCTTTCATGCAACAAAATCTATAGCAAAATCCATCAAACAATCATCTTGCTCTATACTTTATTATATCATCAATTTCACATATATTCCATTCCAATTCAAATAACATAGAATTCATGTTACAACATGCCATCAAGTTACAAATCCCTTACCTATTTAACTTCAAATTCCAACTCCAAAGAACTAGCTAATCTATCCCTTCCAAGTAACCAGCACACATCCAAGATCAAGGTGTAAATCTTAGCATCAAAAAGACAACATAAAAGATAACAAGATCTAGCTTCCTTGATGCAGCATCTTGCAAAGATTCCAAGTGATGATGATCCAAAATCAAGCAAAGATTCCATCAGTTGAGAAGGAAAGAGAGGTTTTGGTGGTAAAAGTAGTGAGAAGGCAACAAAAACACTCAATGAGTTGGAGTGATTCAGCTTTTGCTTTGCAAGGTGTCCTAACTTTGAAGAGACACATGTCCTTCCATGGGATGACCTACATGGCAAACATAGGGCAGAGTCACTTGTCTTCTTATCATGCTGCCAAATGTCATAACTCAATTAGGCCACTTGTCACTCAATCAATGTTGCTAAATGTCATTGCATTAGTTATGACAAATGTCACTAACTCATAGGCTTAGTCATCCAATTTTTCATGTACCAACTTATCTTGACACTTGACATTTTCCTAGTCCAAATATACATTTTAATACCACAATTTCCTAATGATGCCAATTAATTCCCAATCACTATGTATGATCCATTAAACCAAATTTCAATATCAGACCAAAATTCAAAACATATACAATTTACAATCATGTCACAATTTTAACACCTATCACTTATACCTTTATAAACATGTAATATTTCAATAAGGGTATAATTTAGGCCTTACAATGCATCAATTTGGTATGTAGAGAAAAGTCTGCATTTTATCAACAGTCGGCAATTGTGTTTTCATAGTAAGCAACAAGGTAAGTACAGTTCTTGGGTGGTAATATTTAACCCAGACCACTCGGGTACAAGGAAGAAGGTTATGTTGCCTCTGAAGGAAGTCCCTGTAAGATTTACATATAAATTATTCATTCCTGGAGTGCTAACAAATGAGCCTATCCACCTCTTCATGAAGATTGGTTTGGAGTAATTCAAGGTAGATGGAAATGAGGATTGTACGATGGTTGAATATGTAAGACTATCCATACCCGACATATTATGTAATGAACCATAAGACAGCTGTCAAACTAGAAATGAATGGTCTTGTCATTGACAAGAATGGTATGAAATTCATGGTGCGAGCTTCCTTGTTTTTAGGATGGCCCTCCAAATGGATGAGAAGGTGGGTTTACAATTTATACTCCTAATGCTTCGACCTTTTAAGAAAATACTATGCATCTATTTACACCACAATGTTTGTTTATCCATCTTCAATCTCCAAAGTATTTTGGCCAACCTGATTGTATTCACCAGCTTTAGAGATATGATGCCAAGCCCCCTTTTGTCTTTTCATAAAACATATGCTTCCATTGCATGTAGGCTTTCCTACCATAATCCTCCTTATCATGCCAAAGAAAGTTATTGTAAAGCTTTTCTATAGTTTTAATGACTTGCATGGGAAAAGCCAAATAAGCTGCCCAAAACACATTTGTCAAGTTCAAAATAGATGATATTAAGTTGTCATCTTCAGGAAATTGCTAAAGTTTTAGAACTCCCATTAGCAATTTTGTGTTTGATTCGTTCAACCAATAAAAAAATCAGCAGTTGTATGAGTAGAGTTTGAAAGAGGTATACCGAGATAGATCACTAAGAGGGTTTCAAATCTAAAACAAGTTATGTAGTGGAAATGTGCTTCATACCCTAATGCATATTTGGATAATAAGAAGCTACTTTTGGCAGAGTTAACCTCCAAATCGGAGAGTATGTTGCAAATTTTGAGTGCTGTCGTCGATGTGAAAACTGGAGTGTGGTTCGCCTTTGAAAATAAATAAGATCATCTGTGAAGCTTAGATTGTTAATCCTCAGACCTTTGCATTTGGAGTGGTATTTAAAAGCTTTGGTATACGCAACCATTGTTGTTAAAAATATGTTAAAAACCTCCATTATAAGGATGCAAAGATATGGAGATAAGGGGTTACCTTGTCGATGTCCTTTGGAGCTCTTGAAATGCTTGCTAGGTTACCCATTCACCATGATTTTAAATGAAGGAATGGTGGCAAATTCAGAAATCCACTTAATGAAGGTTTGTGAGAAGTTCAAATCCAGAAGTGTGTTTAATAGGAATTGCCAATCAACACTGTTAAAAGCCTTCCTCAAGTCTACTTTGAGGAAGGAATTCTTCCTACCTCTCAAAGAGCTTTCAGGTTTAACGAGTTCTTGCATAAGAAGTATATTGTTTCCCATGACCCATCCAGGGATGAATGCACCATGAGATAAGTCGATGTAATTAGCCAGGACTTTCTTTAATCTTTGAGCTAACACCTTTGAGATGATTTGGTACACTGTATTGCAACATGAGATTGGTTGAAAGTCAGAGAAATTATTATGCTCCCCAGGCTTAGGCACTAAGATTATGAAAGTACTGTTAAACTTCGTCAACAACTTCCCATTATTGAAGAATTCAAGAATAACACCTATCACTGTAAGCTTGATTAGGTGTTGGGTCATGTTGTAGAAGAATGGATTAAATCCATCTGAACTAGGGCCTTTGTAGGGTTTAATATTTTTAAGAGATCCTCAACTTCTTGACTAGAAACAAGCTGTGTTAACCATTCAATTTCAATAGTTGTAATCTAATATTGCATGATTTTACTCAGAAGATGCTAAGAAGATGTGATTTGTGAAGGGTTTGTCACAAATTGAGGAAAAAAAATCATAAGCACCTTATAGTAATGAAGGTTGAGAAGTTAATTCCTAGTTATTACGCAGCAAGGAAGGAGATGATTATGTTGCAACTTTTCCCAAAGATGACTTTTCTGTGGAAGTAAGCAATGTTTTTGTCCCTTTCTTTCAACCCCTTGACCCTTAACCTTTGTCTCAATAAGGAGTAATCATAATGAAGAGCACTGGAGAGGTATTGAATGGTTGTTCTTTCTTGCTCAAGCAGTTATGGAGATTGGGGGTTAACTTGAAGTTGTAATTGGATTCTGTCTAGAGCAACTTGTGCAATATTCAATAGATGATGAGTGTTCCTAATGTTGTTTTTAAAAACCAGTTACATTTCTGCCTAATGAGTGCGAGCTTCCTTGCAAGAATGGTTTTTGCTTGGTTCCTTGAATTGGTGTATATATTGCTTTAATAATACACAAGTTGAATTCGAGAAGTCTAACTGGGAGGTTATTGAACCAAAATGAGAAGGTGACTCTTTATGAAGTTAAATGAAATGTGAGAGCTAAATGATTAGAGAGACTTGGGTTATTGAAGCGACTGTAACAGCTTGGGAAATTGATGAACCATAATTGATTAGCCAAGCATGTAACACCCCACTCCCGCGTGACCCGAACCCGACATCGTTGGTGATATCCGAGTCCGTGCCCCGCGAGGGTGGCGTGCTATATCAGTCAGTCGAAACTCAGTATCAAAATGTTTTTTTTTCATTGCACTCATGTGCACGGAATAGACAGTAAACAATCTAAGTCCACGTTCATAAATAAACATTTTCAGTTATGACAATCATTCAATAATAATTTACAAAAGCCATTTAATGAAAAAAAAGCCATAACCAAATTGGGCTCACTATAAATACAGAGCATTCTTTTACAGAGATTTCGGCATATAACTAATGAGACACTAATGCAGACGCAAACTGATCCCGACCTCTATCTGTCCTTTGCATACGGTAGACATACTCCCGTGTCAAACCGGGTACTCTTCAAGACCTGAAAAATGTTTGCAAATTTTGGGTGAGTTTTGATCGCCCAATTCATGCATCGCTTAATTGCGTCACAGTAATAACACAGCACACAGGCAATCATAGTTTAGTTTGCAATAACACAGTTAGAAGTACCATATCACTACATACAAGCAAATCGCAATGGAATAAGGCACTCATGCCTTTTTCCCATTTCAAGTAATCAGTCAAGTATATATGCAATGCATATGTGACACTTTCCCATTTTATTGCGATCTTTGTGACCGAGCGCTTAAACAAAGGAATGAAAGATTCGATGAGACATGTCTAGGGAGTAGGAGAGCCCTCTGGGTATGCACTAACTCCCTTCGAGCTCAAGGCTCTTTTCAGTATCAGTGATCGAGCTCAAGGCTCTTTTCAGTATCAGTGTTCGAGCTCAAGGCTCTTTACAGTATCAATGTTCGAGCTCAAGGCTCTTTTCAATATCAGTGACGTTTCAGGTCACAACTATTATTATTCGTTTAAGTATTTGTATATGGAATGCAACATGCTCAATGTATCACAATATCCTACATTCACAAAATCACATTGCAGTCCAATCCAATTTATCAGAATCAAAAATATCATTCTCAATCATACAGATTTTCATACACTCACAATTTATCACATTCACGGCCGCTTACACTTCAATGCCTAATTCTCATTCCTTCGGTTCAACATTTCAGTCATAATCGGTTTTCACATAAACACCATTATTCTCTACAGAATTATCAGTACAGAACTATAAACAATCAGAAATTGAGGAACCAACTAAGTTACTCACCTATACTTCCGAGCTAATACCTGGAAGTCTTAGTGGCATCGGTGGATTGACGCTCCGAATATGCCTCTATACCAGTTACAGTATGCAATGATTACCAAAAATCCAATCAGTAATATTTCAGAATGCACATGTAGCGCTTAAAATGTGTACAATACATGTTTATGATTTTCCCGGCCCTAAATCCAAATTTTCAATCACCAAAAATCCGTCTAAAAATTTAAAATCTAACGACACTGACAGTACTCAATTTGGACCTCTATAGGTCAAAAATAAATAAAACAGTGACCAAAGAATCATTGCACGAACCACATCAAATTTTCGTAAAAAAATTCTCAATTTCTCATGCAATGAAATTCAATGTTTCACGAATCCGATGCTTCAAGAATCAGGTTAATCGGATGTCGGACGGAAAAGTTATGAGCAAAAGGAGGAAAAATACACATCCTAGTCGACTAGTGCAGGTTGTAGTCAACTAGTGCAAAAAAAATACATGTTCTAGTTGACTAGTGCAGGTTGTAGTCGACTGGTTTAAGAATCCTAGTCGACTAGTCCTATAAAATGACATATCTGAAACAATTTCCTCCGACATGCCAACTTGTCTAGGCCATAACTCCCTACTCCGAACTCCAATTTAGACAGATTTGGTGTCTATTTTATAGAGAAAAGAGAGCTCTACAAGTTTTATGAAGGACACAAAAGCCAATTGCACCTCTAAGGGTGTAAAAAATGCAATCAAAGTTACTGCCCAGTCAATGGGCTCTAAACAATACAGTATCTTGTAAATTCAATAACTTCTCATTTCCTTTGTCAAAAATTACACAATAAATATGATCAGAAATATCCCAATGTTATCTACAACGTTCATGAACAACCTGAAATCAAATTCATTTGCTAACTAGGCCAAACAATTCACCAAATCATCTGCCCACTGGAATTTCCCAATCTGAAAAGTACATTTCAAAGCAGCATATCTCCTAGCACAAATGTCAAAAAAATCACTACCTTATATCACTGGAAAGATAAGATCTCATACTTCAATTTTCATGAAGGACTCAGAATCCAATTCCATCATTAACAAGCTCAAAACTGTCATGCAAGTTTCTGACCTGACCATTAGTCAATGACCTAACTTCAGTCCAATCTTTGAAAATTCATAAGTCCCAATTCTGTTATCCAAAATTAACATACTATATCTAATTTTCAAGATAATTGCTTCCTCTACAACTTTCCAGAGATCATTTGTGCCAATTCAAATCACGAAAATCTCTAAATTTGCTTTCAATCAGAATACTCACAAAACCTACACTTATGGCTAGGTTCCAACATAATGCACATAGTCAGTCATTAGTTAATAGTTCATAACTCCCAACGTACATATCGAAAAATTGCAAAATCAGTGGCAATGAAAAGCTAACAAGATAGGCTTCAACATTCATTAAGACCATTTTCACTAATTCCTTCTAAATTAATTTAGAAAAATCATCAAAACAATTAGGTCATCAATTCGGGTACTGTTCTCACAGCCCATGTCTCTGATTTTCCAAGCCAAAATTCGACCTCTTAGAGCTACAATTAGACAACACCTATTTCACAAAAAATTGTAGCCAATAAACTAAAGTTTCATTTGGCATAAACTGTACCTCATTTGCACAACCACACCATTATTTATGATCAAAATAGTGTAATCAGTACAAAACCAAATTTTCAGCTTTGGTACTAACCTTAGATCCTATCACTTCCAATACCAATAACACATCACTAAGTATCCAAATGGACAAGAAATCAGTCACTAGATCATTCATACATTCACTTGAAGATAAATCTCCAAAATTCCATGACATTAATGCACATAAAAATTACAATAAATGCTTCTAACAACCATATGAAAGAACATAATGAAAGCTTAGCATAAACCTTACCTAATCAAGCTTTTCCAACTTCAATCCTCCAAGTTTCTCCCAAATCTCTACCTTCCACTCACACCCTTCCACAATCACCATCATAGAAAGGAGGGGAGCACTTCAAGTGGAGGAAGAGTAGCAAGGATAAGCAAAACAAATCAAAAAAAGAAAGAGGGAGAAGGAGGCTACGACCATGGAGGAGGAAGCTTCAAGAAATCTCTTTTTTTCTTTTCAAGTGTGCAAGTGTCGTATAAGAAAGGAGTGAGCAAGACAAAACCAATAAATGCATTAAGACACTTGGCATGTTTCTAAAAAACAACAAAATAAGGAAAAGACAAAATATGTAATAGGATTTCCTTAATTTGACCCATTCAATTCCAATGACCCTCATTTCACTTCCAAAATAATATACCCAATATTGTCGTGCCATTGGGTAGCAATTTTCGCTATCGAAAAGCAACCGATTCGCCACTTGGCTATTTTTTCAGTCCAGAAATTTTCTCCGGAAAATTCTAGAAAAATTCTAAAAAATCTCTTAAAATGAAAAACTCACTATGGCTCACTCAGAATAATTTTTCACACACAATAACCACGTTAATCACAATAAAATGCCATTTAGACCCAAATACCGGGAATGTCATGTATGCATGTACAGTTATTTCATGTGCACTATTTTTGCTGATCACCAGTACCAGTATGCATAACAATGTCAAAGCAGTCCTAATCACTCTTACCCCTAGCCAATTTACTATTTTACCCTTCTCGTCGGGGGTGGGATGTTACAACTCCCCCCTCCTTAGAAAATTTTCGTCCTCGAAATTGTTAGTCCACGGTTCAATATGACAGTAATCATAAGTTCCTACAATTCCCATACTCTAAGTCACTCCATCATTCCTTTACCAAAAGATCGCAGTAAGGCAGTCGGTTGCTATGACTCAAGTTATTATTTCCGAACCTGTTCACTTAGCACGTTTTATCCATCCAATACCTTTTTCTCAATATGTGGATTCTATAGTGCCCCATAACAAATAATTGGAATTTTGCGATGTGCCTCCTTTTGAATTGTCTATATATTGTCTGTATGATTTCGACCTTGAATGGAATGTTCTCTGTGCTTATATTTTATCTATGAATCTTTTGGCACCAAAGTTCAAATCTTGTCTTGAGATTTTGAAACTTTCAATTTTAGTTTATATATCTTTGAAGAAAGGCCACAATAATGCTTTGTTGTTGGGCATTGCAATCAATAGATTTCTGATTCACTTGAATGTGCCTGGTGATGCTTCCTATTCAACCGATTGCGTATCATCGAAGAAACAATAGGGACATGCCTTGTGTTCTCATAAGATGGTAATCTGTTGCCTATTCTTTCTTGTACATTATAAAAAGAATTGAGGGCAAAGTTACTGAGAAATTATACCAAACTATCAAACTTGGAAGGACATTATAGTCGACCTACACACCATGCTACTGTTTTTTGGATCATTGACTGTAAATACTAAAGTGCTATGTCTATTAGTTTCTACATATAGTTTCCTCTAATCTTTGCTGGTGGGTCATTAATTGCTTGATTGTACAATTGTACAATCGAAAGAACATTTGGCGTTTGGAAAAATATGTAAATTTTTTTACGTCAAATGCCAAGTTTTCCTTTTCCAAAACAAGTTAAAATTGTAATTGCTTCAATGACTATTCACAATTTTATAAGATTAAATGCTCAAAGGATTAAGAGTTTTATCCATATGACGAAGATGATGAATTACTTCCTACAAATGAAGAAATTAATAAAAATGAAGACGTTGAAGGAAATCATTTAGACGAGCCACAAAATAACAAGATGAATGATGCGAGGGAACATATTGCAAATCTTCTTGTATTACGATAAAATGCATAGTTTATTATGTATTTAATTATTTAATCAGCTTCAATATTTAATTTGGGATTATAATATTATTTAACTTTTTTACATATTTTAATATTTATTTTCATATTAATTTTATTTCCTACAAGAAAGTGAGACATCTTTTAAATTATTTTCACAAGATGGTTATCTAAGAATTAGATAACCGTAAATATAATATATTGTACTTTGCATATTGTTTAGCATAAATAATTTTATTATAAAATAAAATATAGTTAAAATTAATAAAAGTGATTTTTATTTTTATGTTGCCAAACACTTCATCAGATGAAGCTCTTTTAAAAAGCTATTTTTAATTGATGACCAAACAAATAACTGGTTTTTTTAAAGCTCTTCTCAGAAAAGCTCTACTGACAAAAGTTCTACTGATAAAAGCTCTACTGATATAAGCTCATCCAAACAGACACTTATTCCAATAACTTCATTGATACCCTTTTTACCAATTCTGCGTACACTTTGTCACTATAATACTTACAGTAAAATAGCTTCTCTCGTCTGCGACACTTCCCTTTCCTTTAGTACCGACACAGTAACACTTATCTCTATTTTTCACTATAACCGGTGGTAATCCACCTAACGCAATTATCCTTTATATTTCATTGACTCTTAGTCCAGATTCAGTGTTCTTTTGACATTTCACTGTTCTATATGCTTTTCATTTTATTTCATTTGTCCGATCCTGATCCACTTCAGCTAACCCATGCAGTTTTCCTAAATCACTTTCCTTTGTTTCACTCATCACAAGTATCTCGACTCAATGCTGGTCTTTGCCTCTTGTTAGGCTTTTTTGTGTGTGTAATACAAGCGTGTACAATTCCATCTTATGATCACCATTAATTCTATAATTATCAAAACTATATCATGAGGTTATAATCCTCTGCAGTCCAAACACTTAAGCACTTTTCCTATTGAACATTCAAACCTCTACGCACTTGAATCTATAATCATTTCGTTTTATACCCATAGTTATTCAATTTCACTTTTCGCATATACCTCCTAGAATGTCTAGCTTCGACTGTTCACTTTCTTGTTCTATCACTTTTTGTCGGGGACACATACTTCTTCTTTGAATCATTCAATATTGTTTTTCCGATTTCACTCACATATTCAGACTCATTATAGGACTCACCACTTTAACTCCTGCACTCTTAACCTTTCTTACCTCTATCCAGTATCACTAGATCTACAACTTCAATTTTCCAGTAACACTTCATAATTACCCAAAATCTACATGACATTCTTTGATAATCCCAATATCTGTAATTAGTCTGTTCGTTGCAACATTATCTGTTCACTATTTGGACTCACACTCGATCTTTACCAAAATAATATTCAATTGTGTATGCCGTTCATTTAACAAAAACAATGCAGTTCCTCTTATACCGTTCTCACAAATTGACACTTCATCACACATTGCACAATCTCCAAAAGTATGCTTCTTACCAGTGTCAGGTTCTTCCATGATTCATATAACTCTTTTACTTTGCAACACTTGCAAACACATTACACCTATGATTGTAGTTCTTAGTTAATACCATTTGGTTACCTCATATCAATCTCTAGACATTGCTCATTGTTGTTTTTAACAGACATCAGTCAAACCTTTCAGTGAGTCCACAGTTAGTGTATTTGCGATTCCTTAATGAAGGTAACACTACATCACGTCAGTTTCAGTTTCCCTTTTCTTGTTGCTATGAAGTTTCTCTTATCAATTAATTTCCTGTCATTCACATCGACATATGCCAATACCTAGTCATCCGTACTTGGACCTCCATAATTTTCACTTCATTTGAGTATTTCACTTCACAGTTCGGGACTATTTTCTTTTTAGTTTCGAATCAAGATTTCCCAACAGTTTTGCATCACATATGGAGATCTATTCACTTCACATTGCAATAGACTCACCTCAAATTAAAATTCCACTCACGTAGGTGGATACGTTACATTCCCGTACACACAAAACAGATAACCCCAGTAGTATCTTTCACTTGTCATGTCTAAATCTCCTCTTGAGATATGACTCAATTTCACTTTTGATTTCGTCCATACTTCTTTTCGTTTTGTTCCTGTCATGACCATTAGTCTTGCTACCGTCATTATACTGTTCACGAAAGTCTCATCAGCCAATTAGTGTCCCTAATTGCTTTTCAATCATTTAATAGTTCGTAGTATCTCGCAAGGATCAATTCCCACTATATTTGTTGTCTCCAAGTTTATGCCGTAACCTGAATGCATAACTTGAATGATCGAAACATCCTTTGCACTAAGGTTCTGTGAGACACTAAACAATTTCTTTGACATTTCCACTTGGTATATACATCACCAAAATCATTTCATCTCATCCGAGGACCAATTAGTAGCTTATACTACTAAGGAATCTACAAAACTCTTTTTTGTTTGTGCCAATCCTCGAACAGAGGGATTATTTCATAATCGTGTCTTTCTTCTTTCCTTGAATTCTTCACATACGTTACATCTTTTGAAATTTTAATTTCCTCTCGAACAAGCACTATAAATTATGACCCTTACACTATAGGAACTATGATTAGCACTTAGTCAATAAATCACCGATCGTTTCCTCTATTATTTCCACACATAAGCTCAATTATTTCACTATCCAAGATATACTCACAAAGGTGTATTACGCTCAAATCGACAATTCTTTTCATATACCACTATTATTGTTTCATTATCATTGTCCTTGTTTCACTATCACTATGATTGTTTCCTTTCCCACTCGTCATTGTACTTCTTTTCACATGGTTTTAGTCCCATCTCATTTACATGCAAGCTTGGCATTTTTAAAGTCATATCAACTTGACTTATACACTGTCATCTCATTACTACTATTTTTTTTTCACTCACACAATCCATGATTATTCACATTTTTAGTACATTCGGGGACGTGTCCCCAAAACACGACAAACATATTACGCTCATGGATACAGATACACTCGCATTTCTATCTGCTTACCCATCCATTTACCATTTCGTGTCCATATACATATTCAACCAATCCAGAATTTTCCGATGCACAATCGGTAGAAATTTCCAGTCTTCCTTTTTCCTACTATCCTCTTATCTTGATTCAATCAACTCTTGACAATATTCGTGATAACCATTTTGGTCCCAAACTCACGCTACCACGATCATAACCGCTTTCACGACAGCTCATCTCATACACTTTCGTCTCACCATTTCTACTTCTTCGCTCTTTCGTTCTTTTGTTTAATCTCATTGTAATCTCGCTATCATCATCTATGATATCCACTAACACAAATATAGTGAATCCATATCCGTCTGATCGGACCATATACTTTTGCTCATTTCCAATTATCCCCATTTCGTTGAATATACAAGTCACAACTCTAATTACCTAATCATCTCGAACTTTTACTCTCACAAAGGTAGACCTGGCAAAACGGGCGGGTCACCCGTTTACCCGCCCGTACCCGCCCTACCAGTCCGGGTATGGGTTGATATATTTTTTACCCGTTTTTATATTTACCGTGCAGACCCACCCGTTAATTTTATGGGTGGGTGGGTTCAATCATGGTACCGTGGGTACCAAGAAATTATTTAAAATAAATAATTATTTATTTATTTTTAATAAAATTGACTTATCAAGTTGCTTTCCTAATTAAATGTCAATTTTGCTTATCTGTTGACGACACTCACATTTGTCTGGCGTGAATGTCTTGTGGTTTATAAAACCAAAAGAAGAGGAAAAGCTGAAGCACGAATTAGCAGCTTAGTTACTTGAAAGAGTTTTTATGCAGCAGATAATAGTAGATTAAAGTGTGTGGAGACTTTAGCGGAGTTTAACAAGGGGGTCAATCGGTCGTTACATGTCTTGAAACTCAAGCAAAGTAATCTGAATGGAATTTCAATTAATATAATTGATTTATATTATTAACTTATTAATTTAAACTTGTTAAATAAGTTTATAAATTAAAATTTTAAAAATGAAAAATAAAAAAAATATAGCGGGTAACCCGCGGGTCTACCCATACCCGCTGGGCAGGGTATGGATTTTCAAAATCATTACCCGTTTCTATAAATTTACCCGCGAACCCGTACCCGTGTGACCCGTACCCGTGAGACCCGTACCCATACCCAGACCACCCACCCGTTTGCCAGGTCTACACAAAGGCATACTTTAGCCACTATGTTTCTCATATCCACAGTGAACCTTTCCAAACTATAGACATTTCCGTTTTCTTTTGCCGTAATATTGCCACTTTCAATCCCCTAATTCATTTTGATATCATTCTTTCCTCAATCACCCCATGCTAACGTAGTCATACTTACACCACATTCCGGGTTTATAACAACAGTACAATATAAGTTTCATTATCCATTTTCCCCTTCCTAATTGCTCATACACTTTCATGGGTTCACATTATGATACCTTCTCACTTTTCTCACACTTAATCGTGTAACACATGTTTACACGTAGGATTTCTACTAGTGCGACTCAGACTGGAGATCAGTTGCTATGGTCTGCAACGATACGACTCAAATGCATGCAACTTAACCTATGTTTGATCATCGCCAGATACATTCAGATTCTTTGGGTTCGATATCACCTAAATGTAATACCCCACTCCCGCGTGACCCGAACCCGACATCGTTGGTGATATCCGAGTCCGTGCTCCGCGAGGGTGGCGTGCTACATCAGTCAGTCGAAACTCAGTATCAAAATGTTTTTTATTACACTCATGTGCACGGAATAGACAGTAAACAATCTGAGCCCACGTTCATAAATAAACATTTTCAGTTATTACAATCATTCAATAATAATTTACAAAAGCCATTTAATGAAAAAAAAGCCATAACCAAATTGGGCTCACTATAAATACAGAGCATTCTTTTACAGAGATTTCGACATATAACTAATGAGACACTAATGCAGACGCAAACTGATCCCGACCTCTATCTGTCCTTTGCATACGGTAGACATACTCTCGTGTCAAACGGGGTACTCTTCAAGACCTGAAAAATGTTTGCAAATTTTGGGTGAGTTTTGTGAACTCAGTGAGGAACCATCATTGATGGTTCGCCCAATTCATACATCGCCTAATTGCGTCACAAGAATAACAACACTGACACGAGCAATCACGGTTTAGTTTGCAATAACACAGTTAGAAGTACCATATCACTACATACAAGTAAATCGCAATTGAATAAGGCACTCATGCCTTTTACCCATTTCAAGTAGTCAGTCAAGTATATATGCAATGCATATGTGACACTTTCCCATTTTATTGCAGTGTTGTGACCGAGCGCTTAAACGGTGAATGATTCAGAGACGCGCGTCTAGGGAGTAGGAGAGCCCTCCGGTATGCACTAACTCTCTTGAGCTCAAGGCTCTTTTCAATATCGATGATCGAGCTCAAGGCTCTTTTCAAGATGTCGATTCGAGCTCGAGGCTCTTTTCAAGATATCGTTGTTCGAGCTCAAGGCTCTTTTCAATATCGATGGCGTCTCAGGTCACAACTATTATTATCCGTTTAAGTATTTGTATATGGAATGCAACATGCTCAATGTATCACAATATCCTACTGATCACAAAATCACATTGCGGTCAATCCAATTTATCGAAATCAATCATATCATTCTCAATCATCTGATTTTCATACAGTCACAATTTATCACATTCACAGCCAGTTTACACTTCAATGCCCAATTCTCATTCCTTCGGTTTTACATTTCAGTCATAATCGGTTTTCACATAAACATCATTATTCTCTACAGAATTATCAGTACAGAACTATAAACAATCAGAAATTGAGGAACCAACTAGGTTACTCACCTGTACTTCCGAGCTAATACCTGGAAGTCTTAGTGGCATCGGTGGATTGACGCTTCAAATGTGCCTCTATACCAGTTACAGTAAGCAATGATTACAAAAAATCCAATCAGTAATATTTCAGAATGCACATGTAGCGCTTAAAATGTGTACAATGCATGTTCATGATTTTCCCGACCCTAAATCCAAATTTTCAATCACCAAAAATCCGTCTAAAATTTTGAAATCTAACGGCACTGACAGTACTCAATTTGGACTTCTATAGGTCCAAAAATAAATAAAACAGTGAACAAAGAATCATTGCACAGACCCACGTCAATTTTCCGTTCAAAAATTCCCAATTTCTCATGCAACGAAATTCAATGTTTCACGAATCCGATGCCTCAAGAATCAGGTCAATCGGATGTCGGACGGAAAAGTTATGAGCAAAAGGAGGAAAAATACACATTCTAGTCGACTAGTGCAGGTTGTAGTCGACTAGTGCAAAAAAAATACATGTCCTAGTCGACTAGTGCAGGTTTTAGTCGACTGGTTTAAGAATCCTAGTCGACTAGTCCTATAAAATGACAGATTTGAAATAATTTCCTCCGACATGCCAACTTGTCTAGGTCATAACTCCCTACTCCAAACTCCAATTTGGAAAGATTTGGTGTCTATTTCATAGAGCAAAGAGAGCTCTACAAGTTTTATGAAGGACACAAAAGCCAATTTCACCTCTAAGAGTGTCAAAAATGCAATCAAAGTTACTACCCAGTCAATGGGTTCTAAAACAATACAGTATCTTGTAAATTCAATAACTTCTCATTTCCTTTGTCAAAAATTACACAATAAATATGATCAGAAAGATCCCAATGTTATCTACAACTTTCATGACAATCTGAAATCAAATTCATTTGCTAACTAGGCCAAACAATTCACCAAATCATCTGCCCATTGGAATTTCCCAATCTGAACAGTACATTTCAAAGCAGCATATCTCCTAGCACAAATGTCAAAACAATCACTACCTTATATCAATGGAAAGATAAGATCTCATACTTCAATTTTCATGAAGGACTCAGAATCCAATTCCATCATTAACAAGCTCAAAACTGTCATGCAAGTTTCTGACCTGACCACTAGTCAATGACCTAACTTCAGTCCAATCTTTGAAAATTCATAAGTCCCAATTATGTTATCCAAAATTAACATACTATATCTCATTTTCAAGATAATTTCTTCCTCTACAACTTTCCAGAAGACCATTTGTGCCAATTCAAATCACGGAAATCTCTAAATTTGCTTCCAATCAGAATACTCACAAAACCTACACTTATGGCTAGGTTCCAACATAATGCACATAGTCAGTCATTAGTTAACAGTTCATAAATCCCAACGTACATATCAAAAAATTGCAAAATCAGTGGAAATGGAAATATAACAAGATAGGCTTCAATTTTCATTAAGACCATTTTCACTAATTCCTTCTAAATTAATTTAGAAAAATCATCAAAACAATTAGGTCATCAATTCGGGTACTGTTCCCACAGCCCATGTCTCTGATTTTTCAAGCCAAAATTCGACCTCTTAGAGCTACAATTAGACAACACCTATTTCACAAAAAATTGTAGCCAATTAACTAAAGTTTTATTTGGCATAAACTGTACCTCATTTGCACAACCACATCATTAGTTATGATCAAAACAATGTAATTAGTACAAAACCAATTTTCCAGCTTTGGTACTAACCTTAGATCCTATCACTTTCAATACCAATAACACATCACTAAGCATCCAAATGGACAAGAAATCAGTCACTAGATCATTCATACATTCACTTGAACATAAATCTCCAAAATTCCATGACATTAATGCACATAAAAATTACAATAAATGCTTCTAACAACCATATGAAAGAACATAATGAAAGCTTAGCATAAACCTTACCTAATCAAGCTTTTCCAACTTCAATCCTCGAAGTTTCTCCCAAATCTCTACCTTCCACTCACACCCTTCCACAATCACCATCATAGAAAGGAGGGGAGCACTTCAAGTAGAGGAAGAGTAGCAAGGATAAGCAAAACAAATCAAAAAAAGAAAGAGGGAGAAGGAGGTTAGGACCATGGAGGAGGAAGCTTCAATAAATGTCTTCTTTTCTTTTCAAGTGTGCAAGTGTCGTATGAGAAAGGAGGGAGCAAGACAAAACCAATAAATGCATTAAGACACTTGGCATGTTTCTAAAAAACAACAAAATAAGGAAAAGACAAAATATGTAATAGGATTTCCTTAATTTGACCCATTCAATTCCAATGACCCTCATTTCACTTCCAAAATAATATACCCAATATTGCCGTGCCATTGGGTAGAAATTTTCGCTACCGAAAAGTAACCGATTCGTCACTTGGCAATTTCTCCGGTCCGGGAATGTTCTCCAGAAAATTTCAGAAAAATTATCAAAAATCTCTTAAAATGGAAAACTCACTATGGCTCACTCAGAATAAATTTTCACACACAATAACCACGTTAATCACAATAAAATGTCGTTTAGGCCCAAATACCGGAAATGTCATGTATGCATGTACAGTTATTTTATGTGCAGTATTTTTGCTGATCACCAGTACTAGTATGCATAATAATGTCAAAGCAGTCCTAATCACTCTTACTGTAGCGGCCCCTTACCGTAGAGTATACACCGGGATGCCCGTAGGTCATACCGATACATACCCTACGATGAGGGTACACTACGATACGATCACTTCTAATATAACCTCATGGCATCAATAATAATAAAGCAGTATGATCACTCACTAAATTTTGCAACCAAAAGATCCCTTTTTATTCCTTTCATAAAACCCTAATTACATCATCGACTCATAATTACAACTGCATAAGCCAAAATAAATGAATAACTCCTAACTAGGTTATCCCAAAATATCCCAAAGGATCCCCAATGACCGACACATGGGCCATGCTCCTCTCGCCACACACACACAAGCAGAAAAGTCTCAAAACACGGAACTAGGAGTCACACTCATCATTACGAAAAATAGTCGCAATTTGGGTGAGTTTATGAAACTCAATGAGTAACCATCATCGATGGTTCACTCAATTCATGCATTACAAAAGTGCGTACAAAACAACACATATCATATTTAGAATCACAATTCACATTTTCATTACACCATAATCACACATTTGCATTTACTCCTATATCGAGTTGCACAACACAATCACAAATTGAATGCATAATGATTTCCATTTCATTTTAACGTTGTGATCGGGCATCGAATTTCCCATTCTTTGGGCACATTACACATCACACAGAAATCGCGTTTTTGGAGGTAGGAGAGCCCTCTGGGTATACACTACTGCCCACGCGCACTAGGGATAGGAGAGCCCTCTGGGTATGCACTAATCCCTTTTCACTATCATAAAGACGAGCTTATAGCTCCAATCAGATCAGAATGTGCTCCAGTCACAACTGTCGATTACTGATTTCTATTCATGCCTAGCATGCGATCACAATTCTCAAAAACATATTTCATACGAATCATTTACTCGTAATCACGATAGTTTACACAAAGCATATAACACATCGAGATTGAGAAACCAACTAGGTTACTCACCTCTAAACTTCCGAAGCATCTTTAAAGTCTCAACAGATCGAGAGAACGACGCTCCACTTGAGCCTCTATCAAAATCAAGACATTCGAATATTACTAAATTGACCAATTTCCATAATCAAATATGCAAATATATCAAATAATGTACGTACTATGCACGTTATGATATTTCCGACACAGATCCGAATTTCCCGATCTCATATTCTAAATCCCGAATTCAAAATCTCTAAATTGAAATCCATTCATATTTAATTGCATTATCAAATTCCTAATCCCCATTTATTAGAAATCTCCAATTACAAATTCGGAAAACAGTCTCCCTCGCCGCGGCGAGCCCCTTTTCTTCACACCTTCGCCGCGGCGTACGCGTTGCGCACGTCACGACGTGGACCGAAATTCCTCGCCGCGGCGCGCTCCCGAGCTCGTCGCGGCGTGCTCATCTCTTCTTCGCTCAAGCGGCGTGTTCTTGGCACACAAGGCGATGCGATCGCAGATTCGCCAGAAAACCGAAATTTCTCGACTTTTTCTCGATATAAATCCATCCTAAACCCTTTAAACACTTCAAAACATTATTCTACACTTAGCATTACTCATCCCTAACCTTAAATCCACCAAATAAACATTATTCCATAAACACCCAAATCAAAATCACATTTTACCCTAAAACCTATATCATCCAAACTCTAAACTCTTAAACAATTAATCACTTAATTTCATGCCTTAATCAAACTATAGAAAATATGAATAAGCAATAACTTACTTGGTTAAGCTTTAAACTCTTGAAAATCACTTCAAAACTCTAACTCCTACTCCCAAGCACATCCACGGCAACTCCAAAATCAAACCCCAAATCCATTCTCTTACAACTCCAAGCCAAAGGGATGATTAATCAAGGGTAAAGAAGAAGTAACTTGCAAGAAGGAAGCAAGAAACAATTCCAAGATGAAATCCACGCAAGACGGAAGAAGATCAAAGCAATTTCTCAAGGGAAGAACAAAGCATCGTGGTTCAAAGTTTTCAAAGGTTTAAGTTTAAATACTAAGGCTCACTAAGGCTTGTTTGGCAATTTCAATTGCCACAAGTCCAATCCGAACCACCTCAATCCAAATTCCAAATTCTAATTTCTCCCAAATTCCAATGGTTCACATCATAATTCCTCAAATCATAATTTAAATTACCTCATATCAATTGTCAATCAAATTCGGAATCGAAATCACAATCAATCAGTCACTAATCCATTTTTTCGGTCCGGGCCTAATACTCCGAAAATTTCAGGAAAATTCCTATAATTCCACAAAAATAGAAAACACCTAATCACATACTCCAAATTTCAATTCTCAATTCTTAAATTCAATTTAACTCTCCAATTTCATAAATCAAAGCTCTAAGATATCAAATTCACTAATAACACAATTTACTTTAAATCACAACTCTCTAATTCACAAATCAAAGCACACTTAACCTTAATCACAAAGTCTCCCATTTCACAATCAAGTCGGAATCTGTCATACATGCATGTACATACATATACTTATGAAATGCCGAACATTTATCAAATATGCAGAGGCTATGAATACACATGCAAAATACGTATACAGAATACGTATGAGAGGAATTGTACTCATCCCATCGGTGACGGGATGTTACACTTACCCCTAGCCAATTTACTATTTTACCCTTCCCGTCGGGGGTGGGATGTTACAAAGCATCTATCTAACTTCTTTTGTATGAGGTTTTCTCCATCTTGTTTATTATGCCAAGTGAAAAATTTTCCCCCTCCAGGAATATTCGTAACTCGAATATCAACCAAACATTGTCTCATCTCATGGCAAGTGGTGCCAACGTATCTAATCCCTTGTGTTTGTTCAGGGTGAATAAAGGCATTAAAGTCTCCAAGTAAAATTCAGGGATATAGAGGCTGTTAAGGATTTGAGTTAGCTTCGGAGTGCAGCTCATTGATATGGATTGTTACGAGCATAGATGAATGTGATGCAAAAGGGCATACCTGAATACTTCTAGAGAACTTCAAAATGTATCAGCTGATTCGGGATGAAGCCTGTTATGGTGGTAACTGCCATTGTATTGTAGATAACTAATATTCTCCCATTTTGATGGTGGTGATAATTGGATATCAAGTTCCAATAACTAGGCAAAATTTAGAGAATGTTACAATTTGAGGACTTTATACGGGTTTCCAATAAACCTACTATGAAAGCTTTATTTTGCATAACAAAATTCATCAACAAAAGTTTTTTGCGAGGAGCATTGGCCCCATTGATGTTCCAAGCTACTATAGAGACATTTTGGTTTCTCCAGTGGGAAACTTTTTCTTTTTACTAGACCTCGTTTTAACCACTATTGCAAACTCATCTAGAATAAAAGGCTTATTGAGTGTAATTTGGGTGCTCATGCTAGATTCACAATTTATAGGCATCTCAGAAGAGTCTGAAGTATCTAAAGAAGGGGAAGCTACCTTATTTAAGAGACTGCCATTTGAAGTTAGTAGGGACTCAGGTTATATAGCAACTTAATGAGATAGTGGGATATCAACATCCATATTATTGTCCACTAGCAAAGTAGGGTTGTTGCTTTTGGCTCTGGATACACACTTGGTTGGACAGGAGATTGTTTCTCAATCTCTGCTTCAACTAGTCCTAAAACTTCCTTATATTCCCCTTATGATATAACTCACCAAGGCAATGGAGACTTGAGGATGCCAATGGGTCCAATTACAAGGTCACGCTCCAACAAGCTCAAAGCACAATTTCAGATTAATGTGCAAGCTTTTGTTTCACAAGAACTTCAAGAAGTTTTGTTGATCAAGCTTGGGGAAGAGCTTAGGAAGACGCCTAAGTGTGTGTGCACGTTGGAGGCATCAAACCAAGAGGGCTAACACTTAGCCAATTTTCACAAGCACAAGTCTAATCAATGGGCTTGGGCATATTTTATCTTATAAAGGGCAAGTGAACTTCTTTTAGGCTTTTTCATGGGCTGATTTGCATTAAGTGTACATGTGCTTCATTAAAAAAGTCATGTGCATGTTTTATTTTAAGGAACCAAACTTGTGGGCCTAGTTTAAAAGCCCAATTCGCCCCTCTTAAGTTAGTCTTCTATTTTTATGGTTTTATTATCCTATTTGGACTAGGACTAGTCAATTTTAATTAGTTTTGAAGCCCAAATCTATGTGGGATTTGTTCTTGGGCAGATTTGTTTTAAGAAGGCCTTTTTGATACTTTGGGCTTTCTTTAGGATTTTTAGGTTATCTTTGTTAAGGTTTACATTGCAAAGGGTATTTAAACCCTTGCTTTATGCATGAACACGAGTTTTTTGGAGAGATCAATAAAATTAGAAAGCATTCTTCAAGAAAGAATTGAGATTCTTACTTGTTTTACCTTAAGGATTGATTCAACTTATCAAGTAAGTTCTAACTTGTGGCGTTAATTCAATTCCTACAATCTTATAGTCTTTGTTACCAATTCCTTGCTATTTTGGGGGTGAAGGGTCTTGTTAGATTGATTGAATTTAGGTTTGGGAACAATTATTGAAACGGAGGTGATTTAGACATTGATTATAAGTTGTTGCCGTATCATCTTTGGTATCAGAGCCTAGGTTTTAAATTCAAGGCAAATCACATAAAAGAGCCCCTGTGATATACTTGATTATTCATCTTAGCCCCTGAGTTTTTGATTCGTTAACTTTGACCCCTTTGTTTTGTATGCTAATTCAAGACACTCAATTGGGCTCTTTTCGAACAAATTTAACCTTGAACTTCATTCACGTTAAGTGGTAACGATAGTTAATACACCTAATAGAACCCTAAAAGGAACACAAAAAACACGCTTCATTTTTTTCAGATTCACGCGTCCTTGTCTCTCCGTCGCATCTTCCAGATTCACGCGTCCTTGTCTCTCCGTCGCATCTTCCAGGTTCACGCGTCCTTGTCATCTTCCCACAGTCACTCATCTCTCGCACGCTGGGCATCTTCCACTGGGACTCTTTTTGCACTGGTAAGCTTTTGTTTATTTGCAGAAAAAATGTCGCTCCCTCCAACGGACTCCATTTCACTGGTTGCGCTATTTTGTTCCACCTGCCTCTATTCTTTTCGTATTCTATTCTGGAGTCAGAAATGGAGGACATTTCTGTTATTTGGAGACCGTCGGAGGCATAGGTTGTTGTATATATGGATTTGTCATCTGCGGATACCTTCGGCCATAGTGGCTTGTGTATCAAATCTTGAATGGGATCATGTGGATTCCGGGTTGTCGGTCTTCATCTTGTTGGGTCTTGGGTTTTTTTGTTTCTTATAGCAGAATGGGTAGAGGTTTTTTGGGCATATTTGTTATTGTCAACTTTGCGGTGTTTTGGATCATTCTCTCATTTCCTTTGCAATTTCACCACAGTTGATTCTTTGTTTATGTGTAGGGCTTCTGGGTTGTTGTTGAAGGATGATAGCTTCCATTGTGTCCGAGAGCCTCATTACCTCTCCAAAGTTCTTGTTCTGTTTCTTGTGTTTATTTTCTGAATTGAACCTGCATTATGCTACCAGGTCTCTGATTTGTTGTGGGTACTTTGGATGATGCCTTGTGTTGTGTGATCTATATATTCGACAGAAATTTCACATCTTCACAGAAAAAGCTCTAGCAATTAGCAATGTAGTTAGTGGTTTGGTGTTGAGAATAAGGCAATGTAGTTTGAGGGAAATAGAGTCTTTACCCCCTCAAGAAGCTCATATTAATAGCCCATTCATTCTGTTCTTGTCATCCCTTCACCTAGTACGTTAGGATTAGTCATGAATGTGCAAAGCATCTGAATTGACATTATTAACATCCTATTTTGTTGTTGTGCATTCAGTTTTGATATTCTGACATTCCAAATGATTGTAGCTTGTGTTAAGTGGCAAAGAGATGATAGATAAATGACAGCAAATTTGTTGGGATAAATGAATCTAGTGACTTACATACATGTTGTTTCAATTATTGGGATATTGCAAAGATTTAAGTAGAATACAATGTTACAAGTTGTTCTTGAGTTTGAGCTTTTAGAATCTGTTAAGTAACTTCTAAACAACCTTATTCTACTCTTTAAGTGAATTAAATCATATAAAGTCTCGAACTCTTGTAAATATATTCAAGTATTCAATTGGTCCTTCTCTCAACTCTTGTAAATATATTTAACTCTTGTAGTGATAATCTTTGTCAATGTGATTACTGGTTATATATGAATCATTTTCAGGTACGTACCGATGGGCAGATACAACTACTATGTGGTCTTTGTTGGACTCCAAGTTGGTATTTTTACCAATTGGGATGATGTCAAATTGGCTACTCATGGGTTTCCGAATGCACGATTCAAGGGATATCGAACATTGGATGAAGCACAAAGTGCTTATGTCCTGGATCCATTGATGCCAGCTCGTCGCATTGAAGACGTTGCTACTACCAGCAATGCACCATCCGCCATGCCGACTCCATTCACACTTCCACCAAATGAAGTAGTCAATGATGTTCACACTTTGCATACAGACATGGCATGGAGCCACACATTTTTAGGCTTTGCCATTGGAGTCTTTCTGGGGATGGTTATTATGGACATTTTGAATAAATTCTAAGGCCTTAATGTATGTAGACTACTGCTGAAGGCACAACTATCAAAGAACATGTTTTGGTTGTTGCATAATCACTGTAATATGATTATTGTAAGAAATCCTTAAGTGATGAATTCTTTGATTGTTGGCCTCAATCTATCCTATATTATTGAGTTCACTGCGTTATTGATTTATCAGAGTTATCACCATTTTCATGACAGGAATGTAGTTGAGTGTGTAAATGTATGTATTCCTCTTTTTGTTTCCAGGAAGGCCAGGAATGAGAATTACAATCTTGTGTTTAATGACCTTCCAAATTGTACAATTTCATGTTTTCAATTTATCATAATTACTATTTAAGTTGTTCCTCAAAGATTCTTTCTTTTTGTGTACCATACATATTCATCTCATGCTGTAGAAAGAAAGTTAATTTAAGAGTGTTATCAGTGAATTGTTTAGCAAGATTTTGGATTCTATTGTAAAATGTTTCATACATCTTAGAAAAATGTAACCCAATGCCCTATTGCAAGTGAAAAATGTAACCTTATAAAAAAATATAGAGAAGGATGTTCTATAATTGTGCACTACACACGAGATCATCAGAAGAATAAATGATAAGCAACATTTAGCAACATCAGAAGAATAAATAAATGATGCCCCTATAATTGTGCACATCATAAACTGACATATAAACAACATTAGAAACAGATCATCAGAAGAATAAACTTCAAGCAACTATACACAAGGATTAAACATGCAAAAACAGAATCTGCAAAAATGATAACTTAAACATCAATGATTACAATCAAAAGTTCTGCGTCAATTGGATCCATTTGTGGCACTAGCTTGTGTTGAAGGGGTTTCACTTGCTTGGTTTGAAGACATTTTCCTTTGATGAAGCCTAACAACCTTTTGCTGTTGAAGATATGCTAATGTGATAGCTGGGTTGTCTTGCCACTTTAAACCCCATTTATTTAATGTCAGATGAGTACCAAAACCAGGATCATAGCTTGTTGCAGATGGTTTACTCTTCTTTGTTGCAGGTACGAATGTCTCCTGAAGGCCACTCTGCAATAGTAACAAGTAAAAATATGAGACTGTCCAGCAACTAACCATTTCCATGCCAAAACATATAATTGAATACCTTTGTTTTAGGTCTTTCTCTATGAATGTCTTTTACTATAGCTGGAATACCTTTCTTGGATTGTTTTTTAGGCTTTGATTTTTCCTCAAAAATCTGTTTTCCTTTGTCTTTAGTCTGAGGATTTGTTTCACCAGCTATGGTATCACTGCTACGATTATGCAAAACAAACAAACAAAATATTATCAAGTTCAACGGAGTTAAGCAAACTTTATTTCAAAAAAAAAACACACAATGTGTGTAAACACTCAACCTGTTCAAAAGCAACCTTCTTTGGTTTTTTGCAAGTCCTTGAGTTATGCCCAATTTCACCACAGTTCTTGCAACTCTTCATCCCACCTTTTCTAGATATCGTACCAGTCTTCTTTGGTTCATCTTTATCCTTCCTTCTATTTTGCTTTTGTCTTCCAGACTTCTTCTCAATAACAGGTGGTAGAGGTGCTGGCTTACCACTTCTCTCCCAAAAAATCTGTCCTCTCACTGGCTAAATTATATGACTTTACACCTTCATATAAGTTTCCTTGTGGTAGTAAGCATTCACTTTTAACACAGGATCTACCCCCTCTCTATATAGTGTTGGAATGCAATGAATACAAGGGATCCCAATCAACTCCCATGATCTGCATGAGCAAGTGTCAGTTGTGGTAAGGACAATGTGTTTTGTCTCTCCTTGAAAAACTTCATATCCATCATCTCCATTAAAATAAAATTGCCAATTAAATGATTCTTTCTTATTCTTCTCTAGCACCTTAACTATCCTTGGAGCAATAAAAGTTCTCCACCTAGCGGCAAATTCTCTCTTAACATGAATACGAGTCATCACCATAATTCTAATTTCTTCAAGCATTGAAATAATAGGCTTAGTCTTTGTAGGCAAAATCCACCCATTAAAAGTCTCGGTAAGGTTGTTGTCGATAATGTCACACTTAGACTCAAAGCTAAAAAAGGCCTTGCACCATGATCTTTCACCATAACCCAAAGCATCTTCAACACTCCCCTTACCCATCTTATCAAGTTCCTCTAACTCCTTTCTAAACTGTTGAACAAAAGTGGCCCTTGCACAATTCCAGAACTGATTTTTGCTTTCCTCACCTTTCCATTTTTTTTGCCAAGCAGCATATATGTGCCTTGCACATTGCCTATGCTCAACATTTGACAAAACAACATCGATTGCTGCAATAATTCCCTACATACATGATATCATTTCTAATCAACATTCACTAAATTACAAGAAACCAAAGACAAAAAAAAGGTTAATATCACACATACCTTTTGCATATCAGATGTGATAGTCAATCCTTGCCCTTCGTCAGCAATCTCCAAGTCTAATACCAAGTGCTCGAGGAACCATTTCCATGTCTTCTTAGTCTCCAAGTCAACTACAGCCCATGCAATTGGAAACATTTGATTGTTTCCATCTCTACCAATGGCAGTTAATAACTGTCCCCTACACCTATGCTTCAGAAAGCATCCATCAATGCCAATTATTAGCTGACATCCATCTTTCCATCCCTCTTTACAAGCTTGGAAGCATACATAGAATGCTTTGAAATATGGCATCTTATCAGCATTATTATCATCTACCACCACTTCTGTAGTTGTTCCTTCATTGCTCCGTTCTAATTCAATTGCATAATCATGCAATTTTCCATACTCAGTCACAAATCCACCATTGACCTCCTCCATCACTTCTCTTTTTATCCTCCCCATCGTGACTTCAGATACATTCAAAAGAAAATGGCTTCGGACATAACCCATCAATCTCTTATGAGTTATCCTTGGCTCTTCTAAGATTCTCTCCCTTACCAATTTCTTTATATCTTTTCTTTTCATCAGCTCTATGTGATTTTTGCCAAAACATCTGTGCTTGTTCTTAAAAGTTTTAATTTGGAATTGTTCTTCTTGGTTGAAACTAGCATGAAGAACAAATGGACATCTACTCTGGCTACCCATACCAATACTTTTTGACTTGCATTTGTACCTCACTCTCCTTGGTTCATTCCTAACAGATCCTAATGCGTATCTTTTGATCAAGCCCCATTTCTTAACAACATCTTTGAATTGTTTTTGGCATTCAAAAACCATACCCACAAAAAAATTGGAATTGGAGCTTTTGGATCATAAAATACTGTCCTCCCCTCTCTCCTCAAAGCCATTTCACCATCCTCATCACTTGAGCTATAACTGCCTGGATCCTCTGAGTTAGGATAATCACTCTCATATCCTAGTATGTTGCCATCACAATCTTCCTCTGAATCTATTTCATCATCATGATCACCACCAAAACCTTCAATAACACCATCTGTTTGAGCTTCATCCTGGCCTTGACGATCCATATTGTCAACTTCACTAACAACTTTAACAGGTATTTCCTCATCAGCATCACTCCCATCCTCATCTCTTATTCTAACATACTTCCTTACTTTACTCCTAGCTACTTGGGATTCATCATCATCTTCTTCTTCACATTGCACTGTCACATCCACCAAATCCTCTTCATCATCATACCAAGCATGTTCATCTATATCACCATCGCTTTCTTCACCAGCTCCATGACCACCACCTTCCACACCACCACTTTCCACATTTCTAATTCCTAAACATGCATCCATTGCTCTAGCATTAGTAGTGGAAGTCGCAGCTTGCCCAACACTACCTCTAATATCAATGTCATCTACCTCATTAGTCTCAGGTCCATCCAACTGTTCAATAACTTCATGGGAATGCACTATGTGCTCCACATAAACAGACATAAGCTTGTACTTCCTTAATAGCCTACACATGTCCAGGAAACTGTCATTGTCCCATAACAATCTTTGACCATCAGCAAGGCTTTTTTCAGGATGCAGATAATGCATTCCTGCAACATTTGTAAAGCCAAACTTCTTTGCTTCCCTCATGAACCTGTAGTAACCCAACATGTCTAGATTGTTTGGCTCCATTAAACATGTGTCACCGTCGATATACTTCTTGCATCTGCCTTTGATCTCATACGTACCACCATAATGTATCTCCACTATATATTGTGCCTTTTGATTCATCCTACAAATACACATTAATATTTACGTAAACAATGCATTATTTTTGGGACCACATGCCAATTAAACTACATAAACAAAGGCATCTCTCCTATTTACAGGAAGCAATTTATTGCTTTGGGTCCACATATTGGCAAAAACTAGACATGATGTGGGAACACATTAATATTTAACACATAATGCATTATTTTAGGAACCACATGCCAATTAAACTACATAAACAAAGGCATATCTCCTACTTACAAGAAGCTATTTCAAGACTTTGGGTCCACATGTTGGCAAAAACTAGACATGATGTGGGAACACATGGGATATAAAGCTTATTAGACAATGATTTCGACAATGATTTGCTTCATTACGTAAACAATGCATTGTTAGACAATGATTTCGAAAATCTATACAGAAAACAACCAAGATGTGGAATACCCATAGAGAATGAGTCGGACTTTTCCATTTCGAAAAGGTAAACCCTGAAGATGAGTGAAGCTTACCTTTTTTTAATCCAACAGCGCTGACGAGATCACTTTCCATTTCGAAAAGGTAAATCTTGAAGATGAGTGAAGCTTACCTTTTTAATCCAATAGCGCTGACGAGATCACTTTCTTCGAAGTTCAAAACCCTTGTCACCATGAACGCACGATCTCATCTTTTCTTCCTCTCCAAAACCCTAACACCGTCTGATTCTCTCCTACGATCTAATCTTTTCCCCCACTCCAATGTTTGTTTCCCCCAATAGAAATGGTATATCTTGTATGTTCAACGTGTGTCTTTGATATAATTGCTTATCTTTCAATTTTTGAGTTATTGGGCAGATCTGAATGTTCTTGTTAGTTCGGGTTTAGGGTTGAGTTTAATTCATAGCTTCGTCTTTTCTTGCACTCTTTGGTTGTTTTTTTGTGTGTGATGTCCTTTTTGTTTCCACTACACTTAAATTGAGTAATCTTGTTTCATATTGCTCAATTGGCACCAAAAATCATTCACATACGTTTTCTCCATCTAGTATGTGTTTATTTTTGTCTTCATTGTTTTCTTTACATTAAATTGCATCTAGCTTTGTGTTTTTCTTCCTTTATTTAGGTATTCGTTGCTTTCCTTTTGAATTACGTTGCTTTTGTGCTTATTTGGTTGGTAGTGATTGATCTGGACAAGTAAAACTGTGCTAGAATCTAAAGTGGTAAAAGACAAGAGTGTGTAAGCTCATTTGACGGTAAAAGCCATCTTCTTGAGTGAAACACGAGGGTATCCAATCTGATTTAGAGAGAAACACGTGAGGAAGTGTGTGAGGAGCTATTCTAACGTGTTTTTGCAGGTTTTACGTCATGACCAATTCAAAGGATAGTAAAGGTAGTGACAAGGATGAAAAGAATAGTGAGGCTGATCAACACACATTCTTTACTTTGGAGGCTATGCAACATCAATTCCAAAGGATTGAGAACATGTTCAAGGATGTCATTGATAAATTTGATAGACAAGATCAAGCCATTAGGAATTTACAAAGAGAGGCTTCATCTAATGGTGCAACAAGGAGGCAAAATGCTAGGGAGCCAACTCCTGTGTGCTATGAGTATGAAGATGAATATGATGATGGGGAAGATGAAGAAGATTGGCATAGGGCCAGATTTGGTGGAAGAGGGGGACGAAATGATAGAGGAAGAGGAAGAGCTTATAAAGGCCGAGACAATACAAGGGGAGAAGACAGGGTCGAGTGTGTGGATAGAAACTTGGGCAGTATCAAGATGAAAATACCATCTTTCCAAGGTAAGAATGGTCCAGAAGCTTACTTAGAATGGGAAAGAAAGATGGAGATGATTTTTGAACGCCATAACTATTCTGAGGAGAAGAAGGTGAAGCTTGCTGCCGTAGAATTTCATGATTATGCACTTATTTGGTGGGATCAGCTTGTTTTGAACAAAAGAAGGAATGGAGAGGATCCTATTGATACTTGGGCTGAAATGAAGAGGGTCATGAAGAAGAGGTTTGTTCCTAGTTACTTCTATAGGGAGCTCCATCAAAGGCTCCAAACCTTAAGAAGAGGCACTAAAAGTGTAGAAGAGTACCATAAAAAGATGGAGATAGCCATTATTAGGGCTAATGTAGAAGAAGAAAGAGAAGCCACCATGACACATTTCTTGGCTGGTTTGAACAAAGACATTGCCAATGCTATTGAATTGCACCATTATATGGAGTTAGAGGAGATGGTGAATATGGCCATGAAGGTGGAGAGGCAACTCAAGTACAATAGCTCTAACAAGGCTTCTTACCCAAGCTCTACTACAAATTGGAACTCGAAATGGTCCAAGAAAAATGAGAAGGACAAAGACAAGCTAAAGGAAGAGAAGACCAAGGCAGATCCAAAAGGTACTTTTAAAACTCCAAGTTCTTCTAGTTCCAATTCTGAAAAGCATAGGACTATTAAATGCTTTAAATGTCTTGGTGTTGGTCATATTTCTTCTCAATGCCCAAACAAGAAAACAATGTTTGTGAGAGGAGGAGAAGTTGTGTCTGAGGAGGAAGGAGATGATTTGACTTCCATGCCTGAGTTGGAAGATTGTTCTAATGTGGAAGTTGAGGATGCACCTAGGGGTGAATTACTTGTTACTAGGCGAGTTTTGAATGCTCAAGTGAAGGAAGATGGAATTGAGCAAAGGGAAAATATTTTTCATTCCAGATGCCTAGTGAATGAGAAGATTTGTAGCCTGATCATTGATGGGGGACGCTGCACTAATGTGGCTAGTACATTGATGGTAGAAAAACTAGGGTTGGAGTGCTTGAAACACCCTAGGCCACACAGACTACAATGGCTTAATGACATGGGAGAAATCAAGGTAAATAAACAAGTCCTTGTATCTTTCTCCATTGGAAAGTATTCTGATCAAGTACTTTGTGATGTTGTACCTATGTATGCTAGTCATTTATTGCTCAGTCGACCTTGACAATATGATAGAAGAGTGTTACATGATGGTTTTAAGAATAGGTATTCATTTACTATGAGAGATCATAAATTTGTTCTTATTCCATTGGCACCAAAAGAGGTATATGAGGACCAAATGCAATTAAAAAGGAGTATGGAGGCAATGCAACAAAGACAGGACGAAAAACATCAAGAAAAACATGATAATACAAAAATTGAGGGGAAGGTTGAGAACCTTGCAAAAGAAGAGCAGAAATTTAAATCAAAAGAAAAGAGGGAAAGTGAGGCCGAGAGTGAGAGAAGAAAAGTGGGGAAAGAGGCCTCAAAAGAAATTCAATTAAAAGGCCCAAATGAGAGAGAGGGTAGAAAGAAACAAAACTTCTATGCAAAAATCAGAGATGTAAGGGTTGCTTGTGTGGAAAGGAGATGTTTGTTTGTACTTTTGTACAAGCAAGCTTATTTTAGTGAATCTGACCTTGACCCTTGTTTGCCTAGTAGTGTTGTTTCTCTTTTGCAGGAGTATGGAGATGTTTTCCACGAGGAGTTGCCTAAGGAATTGCCGCTTATTAGAGGAATAGAACATCGATTAACTTCATGCAGGGCGCAGATTCCAAATAGACCGACTTATAGGGCTAATCTGAAGAAACTAAGGAACCGCAAAGCAAGTGGAAGAATTGCTACAAAAGGACACATCGGGAGAGTCTTAGTCCTTGTGATGTGCCGGTGATATTGGTTCCAAAGAAGGATGGGAGTTGGCGCATGTGTGTGGATTGCAGAGTCATTAACAAGATAATGGTAAAGTATCGCCATCCTATACCTAGATTGGATGATATGATTGATGAATTGCATAGTGCATGTGTGTTTACCAAAATTGATCTTATGAGTGGTTACCATCGATTAGAATGAAAATTGGTGATGAATGGAAACCGCTTTTAAAACAAAACATGGTTTATATGAGTGGCTTGTGATGCCTTTTGGCTTAACTAATGCTCCTAGTACATTTATGCGTTTGATGAATCATGTTTTGAGGTCATTTATTGGTAAGTTTGTTGTGGTATATTTTGATGACATATTGATCTATAGCAAAAGCATTAATGAGCATATTGAGCATCTTAGGCTTGTGTTAGATGCACTTAGGGCATAAAAGTTGTATGCTAAGTTAAAGAAGTGTACATTTTGCATGGATCGTGTCATATTTCTTGGTTATGTTGTTTCTTCTAGAATTGAGGTGGACCAAGAAAAGGTCAAGGAAATTAGGGAATGGCCGAGACCTACAAGTGTTACTCAGGTGAGATCTTTTCATGGACTTGCTAGTTTTTATAGGAGGTTTGTGAAAGATTTTAGTTCCATTGCAGCTCCATTGACTGAGATTGTTAAAAAGGAGGTAGGATTTAAGTGGGGAGAGGCGCAGGAAATTGCTTTTAACACTTTGAAAGAAAAACTTTGTTCTACACCTATTTTGAGTTTATCTTATTTTTCTTTTACTTTTGAGATTGAATGTGATGCCTCTGGGATAGGTATTGGTGCTGTTTTATTGCAGGGAAGGCGTCCCATTGCCTATTTTAGTGAGAAGTTGAATGGTGCTCAATTGAAGTATTCCACTTATGACAAGGAGCTATATGCATTGGTAAGAGCTCTACAAACTTGGCAACATTATCTATGGCTAAAGGAATTCGTGATTCACACTGATCATGAGAGTTTGAAGCATCTTAAGGGCCAAGGTAAGTCAAATAAAAGACATGCTAAGTGGTTGGAGTTCATAGAGACATTCTCATATGCTGTGGAATACAAGCAAAGTAAAGAAAATGTGATCGTTGATGCATTGTCTAGGAGGTATGCTCTAATATTTTCTCTTAGTTCTAAGTTGATTGGGTTTGAGTATATAAAAGATTTGTACAAATCAGATTCTGACTTTGCTAATGTGTATGATGCATGTGAACAAGTTGCTTTTCAAAAGTTTTATAGGAATGATGGATATTTGTTTAGAGATAATAAACTATGTATTCCTACTTGTTCTGTGCGTGAGATGCTTGATAGGGAGTCTCATGATGGAGGTTTAATGGGACATTTTGGTATTGCTAAAACACTTGACATATTACAGGAGCATTTTTATTGGCCTAACATGAAAAAGGATGTTGAAAGAGTTTGCTTTAGTTGTGTAGCGTGTAGGCAAGCCAAGTCCAAGGTGCAACCACATGGGTTGTACACGCCTCTACCTATCCCTATTAGTCCTTGGATTGATATATCTATGGATTTTGTGTTAGGATTGCCTAGGACTAGGAAAGGACGTGATAGCATCTTTGTTGTAGTTGATAGATTTAGTAAAATGGCCCATTTTATTGCGTGTCAGAAATCTGATGATGCTACACATGTTGCTGATTTGTTTTTTAGGGATGTTGTTAGGTTGCATAGCATTCCTAGAACCATTGTTTCAGATAGGGATTCTAAGTTTTTAAGTCACTTTTGGCGTGTTCTATGGAAAAAATTGGGAACAAAACTTTTGTTTTCTACAACTTGTCATCCCCAAACAGATGGACAAACTGAAGTGGTTAATAGAACCTTAGGATCTTTATTGCGTGCTGTTGTGGGTAAAAATTTGAAAGCTTGGGAAGATTGTTTTCCTTTGATTGAGTTTGCATATAATAGAAGCACTCATTCTTCTACAGGTTATTCTCCATTTGAGATTCTGTATAATTTTAACCCATTAACTCTATTGGATTTGTTGCCTTTACCCTTGAATGAGATTGTTAATGTAGATGGGCAGCAAAGGGCCGAATTGGTTAAGACAATACATGAGAAAGCTAGGCAGCACATTGAGGAAAAGAACAAGAAGTATGCTGAAAGAGCCAATCAAGGGCATAAGGTGATGAAGTTTGAACCTGGAGATTGGGTTTGGGTGCACTTCAGGAAGGAGAGATTTCCTAAACAAAGGAAGTCTAAGCTTGATCCTAGAGGGGATGGTCCTTTTCAAGTGCTTGAACGCATCAATGACAATGCCTATAGGGTGGATTTGCCAGGTGAGTATAGTGTTAGTGCTACTTTTAATGTTTCTGATTTATCTCCCTTTGATAATGTAGGTCTTGATTCGAGGACGGATCCTTTTGAGGAGGGAGGGAATGATACAACTCACCAAGGCAATGGAGACTTGAGGATGCCAATGGGTCCAATTACAAGGTCACGCTCCAACAAGCTCAAAGCACAATTTCAGATTTATGTACAAGCTTTTGTTTCACAAGAACTTCAAGAAGTTTTGTTGATCAAGCTTGGGGAAGAGTTTAGGAAGACACCTAAGTGTGTGTGCATATTGGAGGCATCAAACCAAGAGGGTTAACACTTAGCCAATTTTCACAAGCACAAGTCTAATCAATGGGCTTGGGCTTATTTTATCTTATAAAGGGCATGTGGACTTCTTTTAGGCTTTTTCATGGGCTGATTTGCATTAAAAAATTCATGTGCATGTTTTATTTTAAGGAACCAAACTTATGGGCCTAGTTTAAAAGCCCAATTCGCCCCTCTTAAGTTAGTCTTCTATTTTTATGGTTTTCTTATCCTATTTGGACTAAGACTAGTCAATTTTAATTAGTTTTGAAGCCCAAATCCATGTGGGATTTGTTCTTGGGCAGATTTGTTTTAAGAAGGCCTTTTTGATACTTTGGGCTTTCTTTAGAGTTTTTAGGTTATCTTTGTTAGGGTTTACATTGCAAAGGGTATTTAAACCCTTGCTTTCTGCATGAACACGAGTTTTTTGGAGAGATCAATAAAATTAGAAAGCATTCTTCAAGAAAGAATTGAGATTCTTGCTTGTTTTACCTTAAGGATTGATTCAACTTATCAAGTAAGTTCTAACTTGTGGCGTTAATTCAATTCCTACAATCTTATACTCTTTGTTACCAATTCCTTGTTGTTTTTGGGGGTGAAGGGTCTTGTTAGATTGATTGAATTTAGGTTTGAGAACAATTATTGAAACGGAGGTGATTTAGACATTGATTCTAAATTGTTGCCGTATCACCTTAAGTGAATAGTTGACAAACTCATTTATTCATATATATTTTCATATCAATTGTATGAGTTTTTGTCACTAAAATTAGTATTTATAGCTTTATTTGATTATTATTTGAATTATTGTGCCTTACATTTAATTTTTGTTTATAGGGGCAAAAATTGTCATCTTTAATTTAACAGTGACAAATTAATTTTTGGACAACTGATGCTACATTATTTTTAATTTTTGTTGTAGGATATTTGAAGAAATTAAAATAAAAAAAAGAAGCATTAAAAGAGGTAAAGAAAAGATGCTTAAATGCAAACATCACGTGGCAAAAACGACAATGCATGGTGTTGAGAAAATGTAAAGAGCTAGTTGAAGAGAGGGCTGAAGGTATGTTGCGTGGACCAAGAGTATGAGTGGATCTATGAGCTGGGTCTTGTTGCGTTGTCTTGGGAGGAAAGCAGAAAATGAAGCAAGTGCGTTGGCTTGTGAGTTGTTGGAGAATAAAAAGAAAACATGTTGGGCAGCGGGGGCATGGAGGGAGAGTGGTTTGTGGGGGCAACTGGTGGAGACGTTGTTGGAGTATGCATAAAGGCTAGGAAAAAAATAACAAAAAGGGCATGGAGACGTGTTGTCCTGGCATGGGCATTGAGTGAGGTGGGCTAGTGGCTTTGGAAATAGACAGCAACAATAAAAGGAGGCTGGGAGTGTGCTGTCCGTGAGGGGGAACGAAAATAAAAACAGCAGGTGTTGTTAGTGGAGTGGCGTTGGGCTGTTGAGTGTGAAATGAGGGAGGCGTGAAGTTAGCTGGTTTCAGTGGTTTTGTGTGATTTGGGTGACTGTGTGTTGTCTTGGCAGTAAAGGAGAAGCAAAAATAAAAAAGAAAAGCTGTGTAGTGTCGTGAGTTTAATGTGAAGGCAGCTGGTGTAGATCACAAAGAAGCAGTTGGCATTGAAGGAAGGTGTTGTGTAGCTTAGAGAGGCTTAGGGCAGAAAAGTGAAGCTGCTGGGCGTTGGTGGGAGTCACTCACGTGAGTGTGTCTTGTTGTGGAGCTGTGATTTACGTGAGTGGTGTCCTGTTGTGTGAGTAGCTTTGAGAGAGAGAGAAAAACAGTGTGCGTGAATAAGAAATAATGGGCAGAAACATGCAGGTGGCGCAAGAGAGGCTGGGAAGTTGGATTTGAAGGAGCCTTTGCATGGTTTGGAAGCTTGCGTGCTGGCTGGGCAATGTGAAGACAAGAAGTGTTGGCTGTGTGTTTTGGCAGCAGGTGGCACAATTTGAGAAACTTATGTACTGCAGTTGGAGGCTTTTAACGTGAACATGGGAGCTAGCAGTGTAAGCAGCTGGACGTATCTACAGATGGAGCAAGTGGATCTAGGAGCTGTTATTTGGCCTTGAGAGGGACTGTGTGTGTGGCGTTGTGCTGTGGGCTGCAGTGTGCATGTGCTACGTGTGTGGACAGAAACTAGCTGGTTACGTCTAGGTGCAGAGGAAAGGAGTGTTGCGTGATGAATTAATTTGTCACAACAAGGTGGTGTTGGCTGCGGTGTGCGTAGCTGCAGAGAAGAAAAATGTCACAATTTCCTACTTTCTTAGCTGATCACCAAATTTCAATGTCGGTAACAGCTTCAATGAATTGTTGTGGCTAGTTCGTCTTAATCCTTCGGTTCAATGACAAAAACAGGATCTTGGAATTTTATAGGGGAGTTTTAACTGCATTTATCTTCTGTCCATTTAATTAATTAGTTATTCCTAGACCTTAGGATAACTATTTAATTATTTGGAGTTGCGATTAATTATATTTTTCAATTGCAAGATTTTGTGACTGAATTATTGTTTGGCGATTGATATTGTGTTGATTTCGGATTTAATTTCATTACTTTGTTTTGGGTCAGAATTTTGTATTGAGATTTTAGCAAAATTGGTAATTATTCAAGGTGGCTTGAATTATTTGGAACATTTTATCTGTTGCTAGCATTAATTTTGTTTCTTAAATATTGCGTAAAAGTCGAGCATTGGTGTTAGTATCCTTAGTTCTATTTTACTAGTCTGGTGGCAATTAGTAAATTAGGATTATTGAAAAATATTTTTTGTAACAATTCGAGGTGGCTCGGTTGTTAGATTAAAAGCTCGATTTTAATTATTGGTTCAAATGTTTTAACTCCCATATCTTTTTGAGTGATGATTGACTGCGCTATTGAACTGAAAGATTGTGTTTATCATTGTTAATTACTTGTGTTTGTTTTCTTATTTAATTCACTCGTTGTCATTTTAAATTTCTCATTTCAATTTTTAAAATACCAAAAACAAGTCCTTTGTGTTTATTTTCATTCGTTGCAAATTTTAGCGGTAATTGTTAAAATCAACCCCATTTGATAATTTGTTTTGCATTAGTTACTTAGGAAATTAATTTCACATTTGGTTCCTCAAGAGAACGACCCGAGGTTGCGCTATACGCAATTCTTGGTTAAATTTTTTTGAAGTAACCTCAAGGCGACAATCGGACAGAGAAGTTTATAAGTATAAGAGACAGAGAGCTAATCTTCATGTGGTTCAAGATCTTCATGTAGTCTAATGATAGGAATGTTATTTGGCAAAATCGACATGGAGGATACCAAAATACATATTATAGCATATTGACCCCTCTTCCCTTTTGCAGTTACTTTATCTAAGCAAATAGGCTTACCCAAATAACTGACAATGTAACTAAGATCAACAGTGGTCTAGTATTCCAGTGGTACGCCATGCAAGTGGATATAGATGGGTATATTATCTTGATGTCTGCCATTTTCAGGCCAGGTCTCCAAATTTACAGAAGAGTGGTTTGCTCTAGATGTGCTAGGGATCGATTTGGAGCACTTTCTTGGCATCCTCAACATTTGCAAATAGAAACAAGAACGCTTCCTCTCATTTAATTAAAACCTCCTGCAATCTGAAGGATTTTCAATTGCTCATGGCCTCTTTTGTCGATGAAGAATCCCACCATGGTAAACTGTCATTTAGAAGCACTAGCTCAAAGCACCTCAAGAGGGGGAGCTACAATCAAGGGTTCAATGGTGGCTAAAGGAAGGTAATAACATAGTTTCATATCAGGGGTGGTTTCACCAACAACTTGGGTCCAAGTTTTAGGGATGTCAGTAGTGGAGTTGGGAGTCAAGGTTAGAGAAGGGTTAGCTGGAGTGGGAGGGGCAGGGATGTCAGTAGTGGAGTTGGGAGTCAAGGTTAGAGAAGGGTTAGCTGGAGTGGGAGGGGCAGGGATGACAATAGGTGGAGTGAGAGTGGAATGTGTGGTTAGTGGCAGGAAATTTTTGAGGTCCATGTATGTTGGTTTGGTAGGAGATGAAGGAGAAATGAGTGAGAGCTTAAAAGTCATAATTTTAGAGCCTATTCTTTCATAATTCCATTTTTTTTTTAATGATGATAATCCCCTTTTATATTCCCAAACTTTATTGTTTATAATGATTATTAACAATGGCATCTACAACTTTTTTTTCCGAAGTTATCTTATTTAAATATAATTTTATATTAAACACATTAGAACTTTTATTATTTGAATATTTTATTTTATTTTTATTTTTAAATATCACTTATCTTTTGCAATATTAATTAACATTACACAATCTCGTTTTCTACTATTAATTTTATTTATATTTTAATACAACATCATTTTAAATTTATGAATAAATTAAAGAAATATGTCAAAATAACTTAAAAATATTGTGTAAAAACAATAATTTCTAAAGCGTATTATAATTAAAATAAAACATATCATATCCTTAATTCTAATATTTACCCTAATTACACGAAGATTTATATTGATTAAGTCAAAATACTATAATAATATTGTTTTATTCAAAATTTAATTGAACTGAGATTTGATTAAGTAAGAACGTTTTTTATTTTTTGTTCTGAATTAACTCAATACAATGCCAACCTTAACTAAAAATACTCTTCTTGCAAACTGCACTTAATTATTGAAGGATTGTAATCTTTGAAGTTAGAAAGATTCTTGTTCTTGAGAAATACAGATCAACGTGGAGAATTCTGCAAGAAAAAAAGCTTTGATTAGTATACATCAATGCACCTGAAATCGGATGCTCAAATCTGATTCTAACTCTGCCAAATTTGGTGTTGGCATGGAATTGTTTTTGATTTGATTGAATGACTAAAATGGAATTCGAATTTATGAAAGACTTTTGAGCTTTGGATAAAAGAACTGTCCAACTTCTTTGCTTTATCATTTTTCTTTTTGCTGCTTTATGATCTTCAATGGAAAATCTATTTTTCCAAATCATAAATCTAAATTTGAAATCATTATACTACTAATTATTTCAAGGAAAAAAAAAAGCTTTCGAAGTGATGATAAAAGTATATGCTTTGTCAACAAGATAAACAAACTCTGATTAAAGAGCTATAGTACTATGTTCATAACCGAATAAATGTATTATCGAAACTAAACATGATAAATTAGTTCGGGTTTAGATTTAAACCCGACTCGACCAATTATCAACCCTAATTAAAGGTGCATGTTTGGTGTAATGGGGTGGTTTGAGGTGTAAAATAGAGCCAATGTATAATCACCTGGTGAAAAGTTTGGCCTTGTGATTGGTACAAGACAAAGACATATACCTACAACTTCTACCGTTGTTAAGGTGATTTGCTAAAAGTTGTCTTAAGTTACATTAAGTGTCTTCGCTTCAACCCTGCGAAATCATCTTAATATAACCATCACCGAACCCTTACGAGCTGTGTAAAGTAAATTAAACCATGGTTGAATGATATATGGAGACGAGAAGCTCTAAGTTAGACTAACTAGAAATAAGATGGTCCCATAACTCCAAAACATAAAGAAGACCGAAGATAAACAATATCCCACATATCAAGCTCTGTCGAGCAAGAAACCTAAACAAACCCGATAGTACCATACCAACGTAGATGTACCTTAAACAACTACTTTCCCGATGAGCTGTGAGGATTCAACGAACCCCGTGTCGATATTTAGAAGGATTTTAAAGAAATGAACGAAGACTTCCCGTTTCTTGGCAGAGGCTATTGTTTAATATATGTATAGGTATTCAACGTGCGGGGAATTCTGAGGAGCTATCGTGTCACTTTCATGGCAGACTCAGACCTTGCAAGTCCAAAGATTTGATGCAGTGAACAAGATTGGCCCAACTAAGATCGGATATGTTAAAACCATATTAAAAGAATGCAGAAGTGTAGGTAGATCTTGATTTTTGGTGAATGCATAATGGTTGAAGATCTTTCTGGCAATTTATGCCAATTTCCGTGATGTTATTGTCGTAGTTTCAACCAACAGGAGAATTTCAGCTCTAGCTGTCGGATTTGGATGAAAACCTAGAAGAATTCGGATGGCTTAGTTAATAAGAACTTGTTTTAATCAAGCCATTGTGTGTTTTTTTTTTAATAATCTAAAATATATTCAAGAATTCAAAATCACGAAGAGTTTATACTTTATACAAAATAAAAAATTATCACTAAAACTTGTTAATTTATTAAATTTAATAAAAATTTCTTAAACAACACCAACTCTTTAATTAATGACTATTTTAATTAATTAATATCATATATAATTTAATATTTAAGAATTCTAATAATTAAAATATTAAATTTTAATAATGTCTTTTATTATTAGTTAATGTATATAAATTCACTAGATCTAATGTTAGAAAACACTTAAATTTTGATTTAACTCCTTTGAATTATTGCTAAAAGTCAATAACGATAGATCTAATAAAAAAAAAACACCATCACTCAAATAAATAATGCCCATTGGGAATGTAAACTTCTTAAACTGTAAACTAGAGTAGAAGGTCTCTTCTGAATCCTATATGTATTAAATACACACGTGAAAATGATGAACTGGGATTCTTCAATTTCATATTGATTGTATGTTTGATGTCAATTAATTTTGGTGCAAACTAAGATTTGTGAAGATAATTAATCACTCACATGCAGTCCAAATATATAATAACATCACCCTCGTCGACCCTTCATGTGAAGTGGAGAGGTGCGTACAATGCCACATTTGCTAAGACTAAAGTTGTTAGATGTGGTGGAACGATGGGGCTCCCACATTTGCTAAGACTAAAGTTGTTAGATGTGGTGGAACGGTGGGGCTCCTCCGTCCTGTAATGCATAAGATAGACTTTATTACATGTTCGGAATAATTTATAAAATGGTTAAAAATGAAAGAAATGCGAAATACCTAATTTTAGTTCCATCTAATTTTTTTATGAGCTCCAGTCTTTCGGGACCTTCATGGAAAACATTCACGAACATGAGGTTAACACCTTTCTATAGTTTATGTGGCCTCTTAGTAATGCTGGACTATCTAATTTGAATATTTAGAGAGGGCTTATATTTCTTACCCTTATCATTAGATCGTTGGGGCTTAGTCTTCCCCTTATCTTCAACAGCTGCAAATATAGTTGTGTGAGGAGAACTCTTAATCTTCTCCTATGCTGCAGCACATCGGGAAATCAAGGTATTGATGTCGCATGCCTCATCCTGAGAGATGTAAGAGGTAGTTAACATCTCAAATTTTCAAGGGAGAGTATTTAGTGCCTGATGCACTATGAGGTTATCAGAAATTGGTACATCAAGCGCCTTTAGCCTAGTTTGAAGGTGAACCATCCTGATAATGTACTCAAAGGCCTCCTTTTCCTGTATACTTAATGGAGAATAACTCCTTAATTAAAATGCTCTGTTCCTCATGGAAAGACACATTGTATCTTTAGGAAAGGTCATATATAAGCTCCTTTGTTATGATCATATCCGGTAATCCACTCAGCAGATGATATGAGATCGACTTCTTGATGATCAAATAATACATCCTATTTGATCGCTCCCATATCACAATGACTGCTTTATCAGCTTTTGAGTTGATATCAGTAAATGGAAAAGGTTTCTCGATGTGCATCGTCATACTAACATCAGTCATCTCAAGTGCAAACTTCACATCCTTCTTCCACTTCTTGAAATTAAAACCATTAAGGTCTCAATCGTGACATCATTGTTGTTTATGAAAAATGTGACTGTAAGATAAAAAAAACAATGTAAAAATAAATGCAAATATGCAAGACCGATTGCCTATATTATGAAACATTTGTAGGTTGAATACGTAATATATGCAATTAGATTTTCACATAAAAGCGATCGGAGTACAAATCATCGACTCTCATGACACTACTACCTACGAGTGAATAAATCATTTAATCAACAACTTTTCTTTGTCTAATGTCTTTATGTACATCTCAAAATCTCATATAAGGTCAACATCTATTAGCAGAATAACCAAATATGACACCAGAGACATCCCCCAACTTACACGCAATATAATCCAAATATTGACTTGAAAAATCACTGTGGTGACTACAATATTACCAATACTAAAAAGGCTACAAACACAAGGGACATATCTTTATGCCATCACATTCTATATGGGTAATATGTATTTAAAAATTAATCACAACTGAACAAAACTAAATTCACAATCAAATAATTACATACTAATACTTAAAATTAGTATGTAATTATTTGATTGTAGTTTGGAGCGCAAAAATACACTTAAAATTAGCTTTAAAAAGCTTTATAACATTTTCCGAAATCTAATTACCAATGTAATAATCCAGAAAATTTAAAAAATAACTTAAAAAATTTCTTCGACCTGAAAACTGACCCAAAAGAATCCAAAGCACCCTTATGAGAATTCTGTAATTTTCTCTCTTTTTTTAGGTGTTGACATCAGTATGACATCAACACAACATTGTGTGGTGATGTCACACTGTGAGTGGTCACAGGGCGCGCGTGTGTTACACATTCGTCGATCGATGCATGCCAGATGAGTTTGGCGCATGTCCTATAGGCGCCAGTCTGTCTCGCGCCCCTGGGTGTCGGGCCATGTGAGGCACACGTCTGTCACCCCATGGAGCCACGCACCAACCTTAATGGTATTGTAGCCCAATAGTGGTATTGTAGCACCGTCGGGCACGTGCGGTGCACGCACCTAACGGTTCTATTGCTTTCGACGGGGAGGGTGATTTTTGGTGATCCTGAAGCCTCCTTTTTATCCTTTTTGACTCGTTTTGACCCGTTTTCATAACTAGCTTTATGTATACCACCTTTACATAATTATGTACGCAAAAAAAACAAATAAAAAACAAATAAAAAAATGATGAAAACCGAAAAACCTTTGTTTTTGGCAACCTGATCATGTAACCGCTCTAATATCACGTGTAACATGTAAAATAGACTTTATTATGTGTCTCAAATCGTTCATAAAAGAGCTAAGAAATGAAGGAAATGAGGAATACCTGATTTGGTTCCATTTGATTTTTCGAAATAGTTTTCGAGGCCAAAACGAGTTCCAATCTTCCGAGACCTTCACAAAAAACGTTCGCGGACATGCGATTAAGGCCTTTTTATAGTTTTTTCAAGACGTAAGCACTCTTAACGAATTAGAAGATACGTATGCTTACGAATTATATGAACAACTGCAGGAGATCTTAACTTTTATATATAGTTTTTATATCAAGCTCCCCTATCGCAAACTCGATATGAGTCCGGTCCACACTAATTGGTATCTATTTTCCTCCTAAACTTTGACCCATTAATTTAGATAATTTATTAAGTTATTTTATTACCTTTGTCTATATCAAATTACATAACTTAATCGATAAATTATTGAAAATTTGAAAATACAATTAATAGTTGTTCAAATCTACGAGGAAGGACAAAATTGTCCAACACATCCTTGACCAATAACTCGAGTTTGAGCTCGAAATCTTGGTTAAGGATAGAGTCGCTTTAAAAACTCGTGAGAGAGAGCTTTGTCACCTAAAAAAATCCTACTCAGCTCGTAATCGGAATAGTCGAATGTCCATGTGACATCGAATACCGAATGGTTTAATAAAAAAATTTGATATTAAAGTTGAATTAATCTTCATAAGTTATTAAATAGAATGAAAACATGTTAATGCAATTTTAGAAAATTATAACATATTCTCAAAGTAGTAATTAAAATTTAAGAGTCTCTTAATGAAACTTAAAAACATATGGCATAATATGACTAACAAACCATCCGAAACAAAATGAAAGTGGAAGTGGCATCTAAATATAAGGGGGTGGTGGGTTGGGGGTGTTAAGCCTCTATTTCGGTATTATTAGTATTATTATCAAGGCTTTAAACGCTCCTTGTTGACTTGACACATCACACTAAACAGCTTGCTCTTGTGTGATTAGATTACATTAATCAGATAATTATGATCTGCCCTGAAAGAGAGTTGTGTTTATTGTGATAATCTAACGTCTACAGGGTATTTCGGACAATTCATTGACCTCGTTGAAAGCGAACCTTAATGGGAACGGCCGACCACGAGTCCACGCGAGGAATTAAGATCTTTACCACGCGACATTTTCGACCGTATCGTGCACTTCGGTGTAGATCGCTATGTTACTGTACCAACTTATTATTATAAAAAATGTATTTTTATATTTTTAAATTCTTTTTTAGGTGTAACTATAAAATTACCAATTTAATTATAGGCAATTTTCATGATTTTAAAATAAAAACATATGAGAAATATTTCATTTATATAAAATGTTACAAAATACTTTTTAGGTTTAACTGTAAAATTACTAATTTAATTATAGACAAATTTTCATTATTTTTAAAATAAAAAACATACGAGAAATATTTCATTTATATAAAATGTTACAAAATTGTGCTAATGTAAATTTATTAAGTGATCATATTTTCAAGTATGGTTAGATTTATATTAATTCATAATTTTAGTGAAAATAATATATTTAAAATAATATAAAATATTTTCAGTATAAATAAAAGAAATGAAATAATATATATGATTTAAACTAAAATAATAAAATTATTAATAAAATATGAAATTAGTTTTAATTTGTCAAAATTTATTATGTCTTTAATTAAATTGTAAATAATTTAATTTGTAAAATCGTTGCATTTATCATTTTCAACTTGGTACAATACGTGACTATTTTGACATATTGAGTTTTAATTTCCTCCGCATATAATGGGAAAAGAAGTCCACGCGCCACCATTGACTAAGAAGCGAAGTAAAGATAAAGTCGCTGTTAACCCTAGTACGACCAAGAGCCCGCGGAACGACAGGAAGAGAAAGAGATGATGATGAAACCACACTTTCTGCTATTTAAGCTCCCTCTCTTTTTCTCTCACTCAACCCCATCCCCATTATAAGACGGGCTCTCACCAACAAAGCCAAGAAACTCCCTGAGACCGAGAGAGAGCAAACAAAATGCAGCCTTGTACCAGAGAAATGCAAGGTCTCAACTCACTCCTCAATCCCTCTTCTCTTCAAGTTCAGGACCTCCAAAACCAACAACAGATCCATGGCAGCTCTCACTTTGACCCTTCCTCTTCCTCCAACGACGACTTCATTGAGCAAATGCTCTCTACAATCGCTTCCTCTTCATGGACCGACCTGAAATCTCCTTGGGACCTTAACCCCACTTCAAACCTCCACATGCCCCTCAAGTCTGGCGACGAAACTGCACCCGACAACATCAACGACAACAACAACGTTGGTTTCCACAATTTCGACGAGTCCATAATTCTCGCATCCAAGCTGAGACAACACCAGATCAGCGGAGGGAGCCCTTCTATCGCTGCGAAGATGATGCTACAGCAACAGCTTATGATGGCCGCCAGTGGCGGTGGGCTATCCCCCAACGACGTCGTGGATGGGTCGTCCTCGTTTAAGTCTCTCGCTCAGGTCAGCGAATTAACGGAATCGTTTTCTTTGTTTTTATACTTTTAATTTATTTAAAGTTCTGATTAAGCTTGTCGTTTATAGGGAGGAGAAGCTTCAGTGCAGGCACTGTACAATGGGTTCGGAGCTGGATCTCTGCATGCGAATACCCAAGGATCGAACCAGTCTCAACAGCAGTTCCACCATCCTCAGGCATGAATTTAATCTATTCATCTTCCTATATTTCCATACAAATAACGAAACACTGAAATAACAACGCGTCCTTCGTTTATCGAGGCACAGATGAACCAGCAACCTCAGGCTAGCGGCTCAACCGGCGGCGGTGCACCGGCGCAGCCAAAACCTAGAGTGAGGGCTCGGAGAGGCCAAGCCACTGACCCCCACAGCATCGCAGAAAGAGTGAGTAACTAAAGTTTCTTCCCAACGTTTTCTAGGAAACGAAACACAAAATCCCTTCCCTCTTCTCATTCATTTCGCTTTCTTGGTTGCATCAAATCAACAGTTACGGAGGGAGAGGATTGCGGAGAGAATGAAAGCCCTCCAAGAGCTTGTTCCCAATGCCAACAAGGTAATGAGTGACACGTGTCAACGTTTCCGTCACCGCCTTGTCTGTCTAGCGGTTTGCTAATACGCGTCGTTTTTTTGGTTCCGCGATGGCTGGCGAAACCATCGGGATATTTATTTATTTACTTATTATACTTTTCATATTATTTATTAAATTAAACTAAACTGTAATTATTCTCTGATCCGGACTGGTATTGTGGAATGACAGACGGACAAGGCGTCGATGCTAGATGAGATCATCGACTATGTCAAATTCCTCCAGCTCCAAGTCAAGGTTCTCTTCTCTTCCTCTCTTTAAATTAATCCATCTAATCTAATTACTAATTATTCAATTAATCATACTTAACTAATTCTCTCTTCTTCTTTATTTGATGAACAGGTCCTGAGCATGAGCAGATTAGGTGGAGCTGCTGCTGTTGCCCCTCTTGTTGCTGATATGTCCCCTGAGGTAAAACCTTCTTTAACTACTCACTCAGCCACAATTATGTTAATCCATACCTTAAATCACTCTGTGTCGACATTTATTATAGATACATCGTCGTTTCGATATCTTTTGTTTCGTGATAGAGTTTATTATGGGTCATTTTAATAAACTTTGTTAGGGGAATTTGAATGGTTGCCTCACCATTTAACATCTGAGGCATTCTATAAAATGGAAGAGAATGGAACGTGTTTGGTATACTTGCAATGTGTAAAACGTCAGCGTTTGGAACCATTCCAAGACCAAACACGCCAACATAACCATCTCGGTTGGTCTGGTTTTATTTGTCTAATCCAAAACTCAGGAAGGAATTAAACAAAATTATCAGATCCTATTCCAACTACCAATCACCACAAAACGACAACAAAAAAAGCAGCACGCGTGCTCCCTTTCGCAGATTCCACTCACAGTACTATGTTTACTTTTTGCTTTTTTCTTGAAGCAAGAACAATCATATAAAACGTTGTCTGTTTCCTGTCTATTTGTCTTTGTAGGGTGGTGGTACAGCCACTGCCGGTGGTGGTGACTGTGTTCAAAATCAAGCCAATGCCAACGGTGGGACCCTCTGTCGGACCTCTAACGGCAACCAGACATCGTCATCCAACGACACCCTAACGGTGACGGAGCACCAGGTGGCAAAGTTGATGGAAGAGGACATGGGGTCCGCCATGCAGTACTTGCAAGGTAAAGGCCTTTGTCTCATGCCTATATCTCTCGCCACCGCCATTTCTACCGCCACGTGTCACAACAGGGGCCCTATGATTGGGAACTCCAACGCTGCTGTCAGCCCCCCCAACCACCACCGCCAACAACACCCTCTTCTCCAATCCAACGGTGATGGGCCGTCCTCCCCTAGCATGTCCGTGTTGACCGTCCAGTCAGCTACAATCGGTAACGGTGCCACTGACGCCTCCGTTAAAGACGCCGCCTCCGTTTCCAAGCCGTGATAACGACTTTAATTCGTTAGCCTTTAGTAAATAATAAAAGAAGAACAGGTGAACAAGACGAGGACCCAAAAAAAAAGCAAAAACAAAAGAAAAGCAGAAAGATGGAGGATTCAACTTCAACAACAACGACGCCGCATTTGCGTAGGCTTTTACATCATCAACAAGAAGAAACCAATCCAAGTCGTACCGGATCCCAAGAACGGCCCTTTTTTGGGGGTTTTTTTAGGGTTTATATTATATTTTAGTTCTTTTTATGATCAATTTAATCACGTCCTTTAGTATTATCCGTTGATCTCTTTTTAACAATGCTAATTAGGTTCAATGTTGTTGGGGAGGACAGGTGAATCATACTCGCTTTTTCTAATGTTCCTACTGAAGGTGTTGAATAGAATTAGCTTTTAATAATTGCACAATTATTATTATTATCATTATTGTTAAAGCCACCTAATGGGTTTCCCTTAAACTATATGTTTTGTAAATATGGTCTTATTTTAAATATTTCTTATTGTAAATTTAGGTACACAGCATTGGTGTTTAAAATAATCACCTCTCTCTTTGTCTAAGCTTTCAATGTCTTGTTTTTGCTTTGCTTTGACTTTTAAACGAAAGAGGACAAAACATATCAAACCTTTAAAGCGCAAGAGAATAAAGTAAAGGACGGAAGGTTTGAGTGGATTAGCTTGCAAGTCAACGGCCCAACACGTCACTTTTGTTCCCTCTTGAGTTGCGTTTAAGGAACCAAACGATAGAAAGCAACACAAGTTAATAATTTAAATTTTAATAAATTGAATTCAACTAATATTTATAAATTTATTTTCAATCCATAGTTTTCTAAATTATTACAATAAAAACAACTCTCAATTCATGATTTGAACTTCAATTATTATTTTTCTTAACATAAGTGGCTTTAATTACACGTTTTTGGGTGTGTTCATGTCTTAGTCTGGAACATATAATATTATATCTTAAACCAAATCAATCTATGTAATTGGTATATATCTCCTCATTTTAAACACTATCATCACTTTAGATGGAGCACAAGTCTAGCCAATTTCACAATCTCTTTGCCACACCACCACATAGACATAAGTGTACTACTTGGTCACTAACAGAAATGTCCCCATCACCCACAGCTGGAACTTGCAAATTGACATGTTATAATATTGTTATTTGGAATGGAGTTGCGTTCTGGTAAGCTATTCTAAGAGTTTGGGGTAAAAGTTAATCACACAAAAAAAAAAAAGGGAGGAAGATGGATCGGACAACCTAGTCTTCAAGAACTTAATACATTAGTACTAGAGATAAGGCTCTGAACTATATAAAAAAAGGAACAAAGAAACACAACTATACCAATATTAAATAGGTACATGGTATATGTTAGGTCAAGATGCATCATTACCTTGCGACCAACTCAGATAAGAAGACTAATGGAGAAGAAGTGGGGAGCGACTAAGGACACACACAACATGACATCAGTCCATGGTGTTTCCCCTTATCAAGTTGTCTTCTTTTTTACTTTCTTCCAATCAAAATAATCACAAATTAATAATCTAAAATTAAACCATATTTTTAATTCAAGTAATAGTTACAGATTTTATTACCTGTTACTCGTGAAAATTTTTAAGGTCAAAAGTAAATTACAATCTTAATTGAAGGACTATTGACAAGATTAACTTCTCTACTTGGGCGTGACTTATAGGATCATCCTTTATACTGTGGTGGTGTGATGGAGGCTTGATCAAATTAGTCAATACCCTTTTGAGATCAGATGTTCAGGCTACTGAATTCTGCTTTTATAAGATGTTAATGGCGGATGTTTGTCCTTAAACACCGTACGTGCACGTTATTTTCTTGTAGAAAAGAAGGACAAGACTATAAAGTCCCGTTTGGTTGGCACAGATTGTTGTCGGAGAAAGTAATCTATTTTCTAAAATTTAAATTATTACGTTTGGTTCGTTTTTTTGAGTAGTTAGGAAAGTAAAAACTTTCCTAATTTAGGGAAAGTAGTGTCACTTTCCTTGGATTCTAAATCCCAACACCCCCTTAGTATTTAGATTACTTTCCTCAGGAATTTAATATAAAAAATACACTAGACAATTTAACCATTCCTTCTCTCTCAACTCTACGACTTTAAAATATATAAATTTCAAATAAATTTTGATTTAATAACTAAAATATATAAAATAAATATTAGTTTTAAATAATAATTTTAAATTATTTATTTTAAAATAAATATTTTATTAATACTTTATTAATATATTATATAAATTATTAAAATAAATTTAAATAAAAATATTTTATTAAGTTTTATTTAATTTATAATTATTATTAGTAATAAAATATTTATTATTATTTTAAAACAAAATTAAAAATTCACAATAATTATAAAAATTAAAATAAATAAAATAACTAACTAAAAACTTTGAAAAAGGGAGGAAGAGAGATAAGAGAGAGGGAGAGAAATTTTAAAATTTTTTGAAAATTTTGCAAAAAATCTCCCATATTTTAAAAAATTTCCAGTATCAGCTGGTATTTAGATGTTGAATATTTATGCTTAAAAGTTTTAGTCGACAATCTTCAGGTTCATATTTTTCCTTATCTAACGATTTAAATTTTTATTCTACTTTTAGGGATATAATTAGAAACATAAGTTAAAATTAAATTACATTATATAAAATACCGTTACATACCAAACATTATAATAAGAATCCACTCAATTTTCCTATTAGAATTCTTATAAGTATCCAAACATGTGAATATCTTTACTTTCTATGGATTTATTTTTCAAAGAATCATATTCCAAATTCACTTTACTTTCCCGCCAACCAAACAATGCCTAAAAGACAAAAGAAAGATGCTCAGTACACGTAGCGCAGTAAGATTCTTTATAAGCATGGCAAAACAGTGAGGTCACAGCCATGTATATCAGTTCCTGTCATTGTTACAAGTTTGATTAAGCACGAAAGAACGTGATAATGGTTAAGTTATATGCATAAATAGAAGTTTAAACCACACAATCAACCGAGTGAAGCAAGGCTGGCAATGGCCCGGTTTGACCAGATTTTGTATAAGTTCGAAGCCTGAATGTGTAATACACCCAAACAACTCTAATTGAGCGTAGGATTGGCAATGGACCCAGCTCGGCCAGATTGCTATAGAGTCAAGCTTCGAGCCTTAATTCAGGCTCCAGCAGAGGATCCAAGTCCGAAGGCTGGAAATGTTTTATTTAAGCCCAAACCTAATCCGAAATAAATAAAGGTACACAAGCAGCAGCACCCAATTGGACACATGTGACACAGAAAAGAATGCATGTTCCTATCCAGCACTCGGAACGTCAGAACACCAACCTACAACAGCAACTATTGGTTAAGAAGCCTAAAACTCAGTTTAGGCAGATCTTATGGCATCAGAAAAGATTATGCCAAGTTGACAATGGAGGCACAAAGGTTTGACATGACATCTAAGCACAGAGATACTCGGACCAAGAGTGCAACTGCAGATGCATAAAATAAAAGAAGTCTCCAATGGACTTAACTGGAAGGAATGGCTATATGAATCAAAGATTGGTTAGGCAAAATTTCAATAATCTAGACAGATTATTAATCTATGTACTGTGCTATATTTGCATAAAATAAAATACCGACAATCTTGAATTCTGTCAAAGTAGTTTTTTCACAAGCAAATGATTCATAGATTAGCTCTGGCCGATATGTCCAATAACAAATAAACTTACATAGAGGTTATCAAGAATATAACTATTGAAATATATAAAAAACTTGAATCTGGTTAGAAATATCTCAATTATCGTCAAAATTACAATTACAGAAAGAAGTATTTCGGAAACTTCTAAAGATTGTTGATCATAACATCATTGCGAACATCACTCAAGCAAATAGAACATCACAAATATCAGGAAGATAGTAGCTTTTTGATAAGATCAGCCATTTTGAGGAAATTTTCATGTGTAACACCATTGATGCTCGTTATAATTGGACAAGTCAAGTATTTCTAAAATTCTTTGCATCAGTAGCTGGCATGCTCGTAATAGCATAACTTTTTACTTGTATGAATACGAACATGCAAAAACGTAAGATCAAAGCTTGATAAGAATCTTTGCCTAAAAGCTTGTTGCTGATTTTTTTTACTAAGCACGGAATCATCCAAAGGATAATGATTTCAAGACGAGACTAGATTTCTTAGGAGACGGAAGGAAAGATATCATAGTAGGCATAACAGAGGGATATGATCATGAAATAAACTCCAATAAGGATCGAGATTAGAACCTTGGAAGCCACCACAGATTTGCAAAACTAAGAACTTACAACAAAGTTCCCTTGCACAACCGACCTCCCTTCCTACAATTCAGAAACTGAAAAATATGAAAGAAAATCCTTGGGGAAAAAGTTATTCCTCTTCCATCTTAAACGCAAGAGAGGCCTTAAATGGACAGAAGATCCCCTATACTTCCCCGTGCTATTTCAATGATCAATCACTATGCTCAAAATGCAACTACTTATGCTCAAAATGCAACTACTTACCTGCTATAGTAGCCCTGAAGAAGGGGGTAGATCTTTTGATCTAAAATGCCATTTCAGCTATGTAACCAAATACTAGGTTAAGTTCAGCTGCAGCACAGAAGATTTTTTTCCCGCTCTAACATGCAGAAATAATAGAAGTGTACTAGTATGTTTAATCAAAATGTAACCTTACGCATCTAAATAACACCAGGAGAAAAAGAAAAACCAAGGAAAGGATATATCTCCGAAGTCAAGTACAATGAAGCAAAAAAAGTTTCAATTTCATTGCAGTTTCATTAGAGGTCATAAATGCATCTTGCGGCGTCCAAATACGCCCTTTCTTGGTAATAATTATTAGTCACTCGTGGCAACTAGAAATTCCACAAAATTGCAACAAGGCTTTAACCTCGTTCAATTTCCTGGTCTCACTTGAACAACATATCGAAAGCCACCCAGAACTAGCCCACAGTTTAGCATCCATCTTCCTAAAGGACCAAGCCAAGCTTCACACCCTGCCAAGGTTGATATGCTTGATCTAACGAGACCATAATACTAACGGACATGGACAACAGCAGATCGATTTCCAACTAGCAACTACACTGCAAACAATTCAGAGAAGTCGAACAATGTTGGAAACTAAGAAAGCACACAACCATGAATCTCAAATTCAGAAATCAAGAATTTTTCCCACTATATAATCAGCTATTAATCGTCATGTTAACAAAACCATCCCCACAGTTGGCAAGATATAAGGAATCAGTATACAATTACCTATAACTAATCAACATAAGCAAAATGCTATTATGAGAATTTTTACGACTACCCATAAAGCCAAAACCGAAGCTTTATTTGAAACAAAAATGTCGAACGACAAAACATCAACTAGGTGTATTCTTGAAAGTATAAGGCTGCGGAAGCGACAACGGACCTCTCCTGGTGTCTCTGTCGTCCAATAACCTCTGAACCCTCTTGTTCCTACAATACAGTCTATCGAAATGCTTCACCTATCGATCATTTCCCCAAGGGCAAAATCAGCACAAAACCAAGACACCAATTTAGAAAAAGTAGACTTGAAATGAACTAAAAATTGAAATTTTACGAAACCAACCCAAGAAGCGCGACAATTCTTCTCATACTCAACCCTCGCGCCTTTGCAATCAGAAGGATACATAAGCCCCACAGACGCAATTTCGGTAGGTTTTTTCAGTGATGCCTTCTCTAAACAAGCATAAAAAGAATCGCGAGCCTAATAGAAAAACCCACAAAATAACAAGGTAAAATCCTTTGCCCTTCAATGCAAAAGCCCACAAAACATGTGAAAAAGAGCTAGAAAACAGTGAAAGACAGCACCTTGTAACAAGCTGCTCTAGCTTCAGATAGGACATCGGTGTGGACTTGGTCAGTGTCTCTTGATGCGTAGGTTTTCACGTCCATTTGGTTCGGAACTCCGACGAACGACAACCACAGCCTCGCGGTTTCTTTTCCACTTCACTGCGACTAGGCTGGGCCGTATTATGTTCTCCAACCCGCAACACAGTCAAAGTGGGCTTAGACTCAAGAACAGCACTTTTTCTTTGGAACTCCCAACTCTGAGGACACAAACAAACAAAGCCTTGCATGTCCTTTGGTTTTGTACAAATAAATTATCTTGGTAAACCCAAAAAAAAAATATTTAATTTCTTATTGCCCTTTAAATAACTCAATCTGGACATTATTTTATCTTCAAATTATTAACCAAAAAGGGGGATTTTGGTCCATAAGATAAATTTATAAACTCAGATGGTACCGGTCCTCTTTCCTGTAACTATAATAACTCGAGTTACAGTTAACGGGACGGGATGCTCCTGCAAGAACCTTGCTTCGCTGCCATTGACAAAACCTTTCCAAAACGATACATCTCTAAGTGCTGAACTCAGAAGGAGGGAAATGATTATATCTACCTGCACTGCGTTAAGGTACAGCAGCACCGCGAAAAATGGGTCTGATAACTGGAAATCTTATCCCAAATTAAACGTCTCTCATTGGAAAATGGTGTGTGTTTTACGTACAATAGACAGGACAAGTTTTGTCCTAATGTGCAGGAAGTGGAGGAATGTACTGGTTATGGCAGCCATGTATGAGCAGCAAGCAATAATTGTTGCCAATGCATCATTTCGGTGTTTAACTTGGAAAGAGTAAAGTATTCATTCATGTACTGAAAAGGGTTTCCTTGAAGAAACCCATGCTTCAAGAATTTTCATTTATGCTGAAATGGTCAAATTATGTAGATTCTATTGACAAAGGATAAATAGTTAGCGTGTTGAATTTCTTACTGCAAGCTCTGTTTTTAAAACCGGATCGGATCAGTCGGTCCGATCGTTCTGATCGGTGATCAGTCGGTGGTCCAGTCTGGTTTATGCAGTCTGGTTTATGCCTCAAAATTAGTATTCAATTGACCCGGTGTGAACCGGTCAGATCGGTCAGGTTCGACCGATTTGACAATTTTTTTGAATTTTTTTTGAATTTTTTTTTATTTTTTAATATTATATATAATTAAATATAATTATTGCATAATTATTACGTCACACCGGTTCGACATGTGGTTGAACCGGTCGAACCGGTCAAACCAGTAACCAATAAGGTCACTGGTTCGATGACCGGTCCGAATTTCAGAACATTGATTGCAAGTATCAAAGGAATAAAGAGCTAGGTTTTTTTTATTTAATATTATGGTGTCTTATTCTATCTTATAAATCTCAATCATTTATTTATGCGAGTCTCGTATTTATTTATGTAGAATTCACATATCATCTATATAAATAAATGATTAAAATTTATAAGATGAAATAAAATATTATAAAATTGAAAAAAATATGAAATAAAAAAAAGTCACGATTTATCCGTATTCACTTTAACCAAGGGAATTGTACTTTCTATCATATCATTGACGTGGTGAAAAATCAAGGATAAAGCTCAACTTTTTTCCCAAAATTCACTTTGGACTTTGGACCAATCTAAGTTTTTCTTTAGTCACTTTATGTAATAAATAACAATGAAGAGAAGAAGTTGGAAGCATGGTCCATGATTTCTGCAAAACCAATAATTAGTTTTGTCATTGCCTTTACTTTATGTATAGGTTGTCCCGTATGACCCCAAGTCGAGCAACGATTTCTTCTATACTTCCAACCTTATCTCACTTTAAGAATGAATTGATAGAGATATTATTTTGAATAAAAGTTTATTTTTGTAATTGAATTTTGAACTTAAGCGTTTTTTAAAATAATATAATGGCAACAAAGGGAAGGAAAAGTAAAGTTGGAAATGACAAAGGGATCTCCTATTGGAATAATGCACTTAATCACAGGAATTAATAATTCGTTTGGATATTTTAATCTATCCAATATCACTGAAAATGCCATTTTACTTTTAAAAAATCAATATGACCATAATCATATTCTTGACAATAGTGCACTCCCAGTGAATATATAAACTTAACATAAATTACCATGCAAGTGGTAACTTAGAAATGAGTGTCTCAATATACAAGGCTCCATATTTTGTGAGAGCTTCAAGAAGATTATTGTGTGAGACTAATTTAATTGATTTTATATATTCACTAACACACCTCCTCAAGTGAAAGTTCTTTAGACTTGAAATTTGCACATGTTTACTCTACCTTGTGTTGAATAATAAGTGGGTGATGAGATTTGAATTCACGACTACTTGATCATAAAGACTCTGATACCATGTTAAATGACAGTTTTACCACAATAATTTAAGCTGTTATGTGAGGCCAATTTAATTAGTTTTGTATATTTACTAACAATCGTTAATTATATGTAGTCTTTTTTCCCATATTTTATAAAGATATTGTTTTTGTTATTCGAAATTGTAACCTTTCGACCGAGTAATTTTATTAGTAGCTTACATATATATATGTAAGTTACTTATTAAACAAAACAAAAACTTTCGTCAAAATTTTAATTATAGTTTAGACATTTGAAAGTAACAATAAAATGCTCAAATTTTCAATTTTTTAATTATAGCGCAAACTTTAAAAATGATAATAAAATACTCAAACGTTTATTTTTCTTCAATTGTACCTGGACATTATCTGTTGTTCTCCCCATATCCTCAACCATTTATTTTCTGTTTGTTTTTTCGATGTCCTAAGCTACTCTCACATAACAACATACTGCACCAGTAAGCTCTTTGTTTTTAATTCATTCTCCTGATGTCCTTAGTATGAGAGCATTGGGGCTGCATAATATGAACATCAAAAAGTGAAGACATCGAAAGAACAAACTGAAAACGAAAGAAAAAACTGAATTATATGATGAATTTGATTATAATGTAAGGTCATTAGGGATGCGTAATTTGATTTAAATCATTTTTAAACAATGACTTCGTTTTAATTATATGATTAAATTTTATTAATCTTCATTCATTGTGTTAATTTTAGCTGACATGTATTAATAGTTAAGATTTCTGAAATATACGGCAAGCCACGTAGCAAACTAAACAAAAACACTAACATCGAGCTATAATTGAAACCAATTGAAAATTTGAACATTTTATTACAATTTTTTCAATTTTGGGTTAAAATTGAAAAAAATTGAAATTTTAGATATTTTTTTGCTACTTTTTAAAGTTCGAACTATAATTAAAATTTTAACAAAAATTTGGACATTTTGTTTTTGATAATGAACCTCCTATATATGTATATATAGATTCAAGGATAAGGTGGTCAAAATCATCATCATCGTCGTCACACCCAATTTGAAGTCCTGCACAAAAGCAGAATCTGGGGAGACTTGATAGTATGCGGCCTTACCCCTACAATATATAGATGTTGTTTCCTTTAGACCCACATGCAGAAAGTACAAAAGGGGAGTGGATACTGAATAAAGTATTAAAAGAGTCCGTGGGCCACTCGACCACAGTCAGTAAATAAATTTCAAAAGCAGAATGTACAAAGGAGGTTGAAGTTGAGGAAAGGAGTAAATAAATTAATACGCTTGGCACTCCACCACTATTAGTAAATAAATTTATAAACAGTAAGTAAAGAAATACCTGAAGGAGACCAGATCACGCTAGTACCTGACATGCTGTTGAAGATCGACCCCTCTTATCGCTTGTTACACGAGGGATTTGCACTGCGAGATCCGGCGGGTAAGACCATCATGTTGTGTTAGAGAGAAACATCTTGCATCTACGCGTCAGAAATTTGTGAATAAAGCTGTCGAACTGGAGTCTGTATTTTGGAGGTTAGGCCTGAGGACTTTAAAGGTTGTCGCATACCCTGATCCGGTCACGCCAGATCGTCCTATTCCTAGCCACGACCTCAGTAAGGGCCAATTCGGGCATATCATTTATGATAACTTCCCTCCAATTCTTGTAAGGTCTCCCTCTACTCCTCTTGTAGTCAATGAGGTTTATTTTCTCACCCCGACGTACCGGAGCGTCAAATGACATCCTGTGAACATGCCCAAACCGCTTAAGCCTAATCTCTCATAACTTGTTAGTAATATTAGCCACCTGTAGTCTTTCTCTCCTTACACAATTTCGGACCCGATCTCTTCTAGTAATGACACACATCTACCTAAGTATACGCATTTTCGCTATCGCCAACTGTCGTATATGTCGATGTCTAGCAAGTTAACATTCTGCCCTATATAACATTGTTGGCCGAATCACCATTTTGTAGATCTTCCCTTTGAGTTTATAAGGAATTTTTTTGTCACATAAAACACTTGATGCATTGCGCCATTTAACCCATCCAAATCTAATGCGATGTAACACATTTTTATCAACATTACCATCACTCTAAATGATGGATCCGAGGTATTTAAAACTTGATTTCTGAGTTATGATGTCTGTCCCAATTGCGATCGCTGTCTCTAGTCTCATTTGACTACCCGAAAAATTATATTCTAAATATTCTGTCTTAGATATGCTCATTCTAATAATATTCCATATCAACTAGAAATTGTCAATCTTTCCCCATCGCGTGTACGATGGGATAAATTTAGTATTATCAATCTAAAAAAAGATTAAATTTTTTATTTTCTAAAATTAATTTAAGAGATTAAATTAACTGTAGGTTACTATTTATAATTTCAGTTTTTACATATGATCACTTAAATAAAAATATTAAAATATATATTTATACTAAACAATCTTATTTAGTTAATTAAAATGATATTGAATAATAATTGATGGTATCTGTTCGACAAAAGTTGCAAGTGTTTACATATTATTAAGTGTAGTTGTTAGGGTGGTTTTTACTTTGGTTTCTTCGTGGACCAAGCAAAGCATCTGCAGCTGAAGCACGATCTAATCTAATCTAACCTAACCTAACCTCATCTCCATTTTTCTCTCTTTTTGGTTCACAAGAGTCCAACGCCAACACATAACAGTGACCAAAATTCCCGGTTCGTTAATCGTGGGCTAGGTGCACTGAAACAGCAATTGGGTTTCTTTTATAGGTTGTCAGGTGTGGAATATCTAGAGCAACTCGAGAAGATAAGAGCTTGAGGATTGTGCACTGAAAAAGCTATCAGGAACAAGAACAAAGATATGGGTTTCATTCAGTTTTCTACTTTTCTCAGAAACCCTAGCAAAGTCTACTTTTTTATACTGAAAATGGGTTACAGTCAGTGGCTGGCTTCTCAGATCTGATGGGTCTGCGCGCAGAAGAAAAGGTTGAGGACTCGTGTCGAGTAGGGGTCTATTTCTACTCTCTTCTTTGTGAGAATCGACATGTGGTTGATGTTCTAGGTACATTAAACAAGCGAGAGAGATAGTGACAGGGATAGACTTTGACTGACAGAAGAGAGTGAGCACACACGCAGGCAATTGTATGCGGTTTCATACTTTTGCAGGGTGCGTGCTCACTTCTCTTCTGTCAGCAGATGGCTTTTCTTCTTGATCACAACACCTCATTTTTTGATAATTTTCGTGTGTAGATCTTATGCTATGAGCTGTCGAGTGTAGCTAGATAGATATGTACGTGTGTCTTTTGAGTCTTTCTCTTAGAAAAATCCCGATCTTTCTTTCAAACTATTTCTCACAGCCACACGTCTCTCTTCGTAGTTTGTACCCAACCTCCAGATGTCCTTCTCTCTTTCTTTATTTAGAAAGAAAATGGCAATCTGAAAGGGCAAATAGCTTCAAACAGCCAAACACTCGTGACCCTGACCCAACTCGAGTTATTGTGTCACCACTTTTTCTCTCGAGTGTTAAGAATCAGAGGTGTGGTAGGAGCAATATTGGTGAGTTCTTCGTCAGGTGTTTGGCCGGTCCTGATCATTAATTTGGTAGTTGATAAGATAATTGTAAGTTTAGCAGTGTTATTGAATATGGATGTGCTTTGGCTCCTGTTTTTCAGACACTTATTGCAAAGCTTATCACTATTTTATACTTAAAAATCTTGTGAAGGAGATCCAAAGCGTGGATTTTCATGGTCCTCTATGGAAGACGAGAGTGCGCCGTGTGTTCATTCAAGGGACGCCTTCCCACTGTTCAAGTTTAACGGGAAACCGTGTTTCGGAATCTATCCATCTCTGATTAAACGTTATTTTAACGTCTTCTTCTTGTCGAAATCCTTATCTTTGTCTTTTCTTTTTGCTAAATCACTCCTCACTGTTTCATCTTCTTCGTGTGTTCAGTGACTGCGATGCAAATCCCTAAAGGTTACATCTTTACTGCTTTCTCTTGCTAAATCCACTTAAATTTTGTTTTTTCCGTCTCTCTAACCTCTTACCCCAATTGGGTTCTCATATAATCACTCCGTTTTATGAATTTCATGTTTGCTTGTTAGATTTTTTTCAGTTGACTATTCTGGAAAATAATGCCACTTTTTACTCGACTTGGATACTTTAGTAACATGGATGGTGTTGGAGGAATCGGGAAGGTGTCAGAAGCTAAGAATCGGTGCTAATGGTTCCAGTCAGGATAAGGACTCGACTTTGCCTGTTGTGGTAAGAAAATCCATTATTATGTAAGGATTAGAAAAGTTCCTGAACAAAACAGAAATTTTTTCGAAGGAAACAAGAATTTTCAAAGTGGGAGTTTCCGATTTTGTTCTTAATTCTTTGTGTCGGTTGATTTTGCTGAATTTTTTTCCTCTTTTGGAAATATTTTGTCTTCCTCTGATACCCTTGTATACAATAGTGGTAGTTCTGATAAATATAATTGAAAATATTCATCACTATGTTTCCTCTTTACCTATTTGTTTCGTGCTTTCTTATAATTTTTTGCACTCTTTATTAATGGTTCGGTTGATTTTTACCGTGCTTCTGCTTCCACTAAAACAAGGCTTGTTCGATAGTTTCTTAATTGTTTATGGACAGACACGACAGGAAATAAAAGAAGAGAGGCTAAGCTTTGCCTCGTATGGGTTCGTATCGGTTTTCTTGGTAAGTGACAAGTCTTTTCTTAAGTTTCGTATGCATGTTTAGAAGCTTTTCATCTTCGACTTTCATCTTTCTAGCTTCAAATTTCATATATTGCCTAGTTTATGCATGAATGCTTACAACAGTCCTACAGGAATAATTTTCTAGTTTATGCATGAATGCTTACAACAGCTGATTGGTTTCTGTTTCAATGTGCAATGATAGTACAATTTTTGTAATATTGACACTTATCCTCGAAGTTCGTTGTTTCCCGCAGCTAGCCTGTGATTGATAAGACAGAAATGGAAACATTTTAAGCTACTGTTACATTAGTTTAACGTGTAGTTACACGGATAAGATCGAGGTTGTGGCACTGTTGTAAGTAATACTGTCACTCAAATTGAAGCTTTATGAACTGTTGATTTCAAACACTGAAGAACTCAAGTGTGGAATGATAAATTTGAAGTTCGTAGATTCACTGAAAGAACTATAGACACTGTCATTGCAATTCGGATTTTTTTTTTTTTGTCTGCAGAATGTTTTGAATGTTCTTAGTAAAGCAATGAACTTTTTATGCTTCCTCGTCCAAAATGTTAATTGGAAGCTATCAGAATGTAGTTTGCCTTATTAGTACACCTTTTTGGAAATCTGAGAAAAGCGCGGTGTTTGTTTCCCATATGATGTTTCCGGGAAAATCTGTTACTGCAAGGTCCCTAGTTCTTGAAAACTTAGTGGTATAAATGGCCTAAAGATCTGTAATTGAAAATTTTTCTGGTTCAAGTAATTATAGCATTCACTTTTCACAGGCACCAAGCTATGACAGGGATGATTCCACTTGTAGATTCAAAGGTATATCAGTGCAGAGAAATACCAGTAGCACCATGGAAGGGTGAAACTTCCAGTCAATGGTACACCATAATCACTCCATAGAATGAGACAAGATAGCACATATGATTCCATGTTTGCTGTTACTATTTCTGGTCTCGTTCCAGTGAACCAGACATTGATTTAACCTTAACTTCGTCGGGTCACCAGTGAATGGAGTGAGAGTGCTAACGTTGAAAAGCTGTTTGAACAGGAGTTTTAACATCAAATGATGTAAAACCCCAACAATGGACATTGTTGATGCACTGATAAGTGAACAGAACCCTAAGTAGGTGGAGGGTAGTTCTTAACTGAGAATATCTCCTGATAAAAACCATCAAGTGATGTTTGTAAGCAGCTTCTTATGCTGCTTACAGAATAGGCTTGGCAATGGACTGAGCTCGATCGATCCTCGTGGAGTTTTTATAGGCCCTAGTGGATAGTACGCGCTTTCTTTTTACAAATCAACCCCTTGCAAAAGAAGAGCTAAACAAGGGAGACAACAGCTTAGGAGAAATGGAGGCAGTTTGAGTTCGAGTCTGATTGAGTTTCAGGTTGGTAAAAGTACGAGTCTAATTGATCTTTGGACTGACATTCGGATTCAAACCCGACTGTTGGGTTTTTTTTCTTTGTATATCTGTAAGCAGTGAAGGCAATAGGAATTTTGGCAGGTTGTATGCCAAGCAACTAGAATTCTATGATATGTCGATTAGGAAGCTTTGGATTGTTACTGGATGGAGCTGTAGTATCTATCTAAAATGTGGTTGAAGGAGAATGGTTTAATCACTTTGAGCCTCCAAAAAACAGTGTAATAGATTGTTGAACAAGAAGCAATGGAAACTGATCAGGAGGAGGAGAAGCTTTTTGAAGCCCGAAATCATGTTTCTTTCATATTTTTAACTATTACTGATACAAATTTTAGCTTTCAATTATTTGGAAACAACATTTCTATTATTTAGGAATAAGGTTTTCATTATTTAATATTTTAAAAAATTGGATTGAAAATTAAATTGATCAGATAAGAAAATCTAAACTAATAGAATAAGGTTGTGCATTATTCAATGTTTTAAAATTGGATTGAAAATTAAATTGATAAGATAAGAAATTTCAAATTTAAAATATTCATTCGGTGTTAGACCGTTATAAAATTAATATAAAATTGGTTAAGAATTAAATAAAACTTAAAATATAGTTAATATATTTTGTTTTTATTAGAAGAATTTGAAATTTATTGATTAAGGAGGTTATTAAATAAAATCTAAGGGCTGTTTAGGCTTTTTTTAATATAGTTCTCAGTTTTATTTTATGTGTTCTTTTAAAGAAAAATAAAACTTTTAATAATAATTACATATTGGATAGAGTTTGAAGATATATTATTTTAATTAAATAAATTTATTTAGTTGAGTATTTTAATTGTTGGTATTACTGAATTTTCCATTAGTAAAATTTTTACTAATCATTGTACAGGATTTAGTTTTTAATTAATGACAGTTTACTTAGTACTTGCAATTTATACTTCTTATGTGGCTAAATCAACTAAAGTTACTTTAATTTTATTTGTTTTACTACTAATTGATTATGAAATTTTAATTAATTACTTGCTGAAAATTAACTTAAATAATCCAAATTTAAAAGACAGAAATAAGGGTTACTCAATGCTAAGCAAATATAAAAATGACAATTAATTTAGGCTATATGTTTTCACTTATTCCAATTGTTCAAATAAGAACAATTAACTTAATGGAATTCAAGTGTTTAATTTCAGATATTTGTGCTTAAATTGAATTGAATTGGGGTTTGTTTTAATTTAAAGCATTTATCTTCAAGAATAAATTAGTTTCACTTTAAATCTGAATTTTAAAAAAAGCTGGGGCCTAAGTTGGCCCATTGCAAACGCCACGTGTAACGTGGATGAGCATGACTCCTAATCTGGAAACGTTGTAGGAGCCCACACTTACACGTGTTGTGCACATCAGCCAATTTTAGAAATGCTGTTTTTATTGGGACTGAAAATTTAGAACATGGAGGTCTTGTGTCACACTGTCACTACTCACTACTTTTTCTGCAGAGTGCGAAGAATCGATGGCGTGGTAGGAGCAGTATTGGCGAGTTCTTCGTCAGGTGTTTGACCGGTCCTGATGGTTAATTGGGTAGTTGATGAGATGATTGTAAGTTTAGTAGTGTTATTGACTATGGATGTGCTTTGGCTCCTTTTTTCAGACACTTAATGCAAAACGTATCATTATTTTATACTTAAAAATCTTGTGATGGTGAACCAAAGCGTGGCTTTTCATGGTCCTATGGAAGAGGAGTGGACGCCATGGGTTCTGTCAAGGTACGCCTTCCCACTGTTCAAGTTTAACAGAAAACCGTATTTCGGAATCTATTCATCTCTGATTAAACGTTATTTTAACGCCTTCTTCTTCTGATCGAAATCCTCATCCTTGTGTTTTCTTTTGCTAAATAACTCTCCACTGTTTCTTCTTCGTGTGTTCAGTGACTGCGATGTAAAGCCCTAAAGGTTGCATCTTTACCGCTCTCTCTTGCGAAATCCACCTAAAATTTGTTCTTTTCGTCTCTCTGATCTTTAACCCGATTGGGTTCTCATATAATCACTGCGTTTATGAATTTCATGTTTGCTTTTTAGATTTTTTCAGTTGACTATACTGGAAAAGAATGCGACTTTTTTCTCAACTTGTTTACTTTAGTAACATGGAGGGTGTATGTTGGAGGAATCAGAAGCTCGGAATCGGCGCTAATGGATCCAGGTAGGATAAGGTTTCGACTTTGCCTGTTGTGGTAAGAAAATCCAATATTATGCAAGGATTAGAAAAGTTCCTGAACAAAAAAGAAATCTTGTCGAAGGAAACAAAGATTTTCAAAGTGGGAGTTTCCGATTTTGTTCTTAAATCTTTGTGTCGGTTGATTTTACTGATATGTTTGTTTTTTTCCCCCTTTTAGAAATATTTTGTCTTCCTCTGAGACCCATGTATACAATAGTGATAGTTCTGATAATATAATTGGTAATACTCATGACTATGTTTCTTTTTTACCTTATTGCTTCGTGCTTTCTTCTAATTTTATGCACTCTTTCTTAGTGGTTTTCTGTTGATTTTTTCAGTGCTTGTGTTTCCACTTGTTTTAATGGTTTGTTTATGGGTAGAAACAACAAGAAAAAAAGAAGAGAGGCTAAGCTTTTCCACTTATAGGTTCGTAGTGGTTTTCTCGCTAAATGACAAGGCTTCTCTTAAGTTTCCTACAACATGTTTATAAGCTTTTCATCTTGCTTGCTTCAAATTTCATATATTCTACAGGAATAATAGTCTAGTTTATGCATGAATGCTTACCACACAGCTGATTGGTTTTCTGTCTCAATGTGCATTGATAGTAGAGACTTTATTTTTTTTCTAAAAAAAGTTATTACAAAATTTTTAATATTGACACTTATCCTCGAAGTTCCTTGTTTCCCGGAGCTAGCCTATGATTGAAGTAATAGAAACATTTTAAGCTACTGTTACATTAGTTTAACGTGTAGTTACATGGATAAGATCTAGGTTGTGGTACTGTCGTATTAATACTGTCACACAGATTGAAGCTTTTTGAACTGTTGAAAGAACTCATGTGTTGAATAATAATTTAAGTTTGTAGATTCTCTGAAAGAACTATGAACACTGTCATTGCAATTCGTAATTTTTTTTTTCTGCGGAAAGTTCTGGATGTTCTTAGTAAGGCAATGAACTTTTTATGCTTCCTTGTCGAAAATGTTAATTGAAACTATCAGAATGTAGTTTGGCTTATTACTACACCTATTTGGAAATCTGAGAAAAGAGTGGTGTTTGTTTCCCATGTGATGTTTCCTGTAAAATCTGTTACTGCAAGGTCCCTTGTTCTTGAAAACTTGTTATCTGGCCTAAAGATCTGTAATTGAAAAAGTTTCCGGTTCAAGTAATTATAGCATTCACTTCTCACAGGTACCAAGCTATGGCAGGAATGATTCCTTTCGTAGATTCAAAGGGATATCACTGCAGAGACATACCAATGGCACTTGAAAGGGCGAAACTTCCAGTCAATGGTACACTATAATCACTCCATAGAATGAGAAAAGATATACACATTATTCCATGTTTGCGGTTACTATTTCAGGAGGACTCATTCCAGTGGACTGGACATTGATTTAGCCTCAACTTCGACGGCTCACTAGTGAATGGAGTGCGAGTGCTAACGTTGCAAAAGCTGTTTGAAGAGGAGTTTTATCATCAAATAACGTAAAACCCCAACAATGGACGTTGATGATGCAGTGATAAGTGAACAGAATCCTAAGCAGGAAGAGGGTAGGTCATGACTGAGAATAACTCCTGATGAAAACCATCAAGTGATGTTTGCAAGCAGCTTCTTATGCTGCTTAAAGACTAGATTTGGCAATGGACCGAGCTTGATCGATCCTCTTGCTTTTTATAGGCTCCAGCGGATATTATGCGCGATGTAACACATCAACCGCTTGCAAAAGAAGAGCTAAGCAAGGAAGACAGCAGGTAGGAGAAATGGATGCGGTTCAGATTGAGTTTCAGGTTGATGCTATATATAATTCCGAATCTAATCGATCCTTGAGCTGAAATTCGGATTCAAACCGGACTTGGGTTGGGTTTTTTTCCTTGTATATCTGTAAGCAGTGAAGGCAGTATGAAACTTGGCAGGTTGAATGCCAAGCAGCTAGAATTCTTTGATATGTCGATGAAGAAGCTGTGGATTGTTACCGGATGGAGCAGTAGTACGTATCTGAAATGAGGTTGAAGGAGAAGGGTTTAATCGCTCTGAGCCGCCAAAAAACAATGCAATAGATTGTTGAACAAGAAGCAGTGGAAACTGATCAGGAGAAGGAGAAGCTTTCTGAAGTCCAAAATCATGTTTCTTTCATGTTTTTAATTAGTATTAATACAAGTTTTAGTTTTTAATTATTTGTAAACAACTTTTTAGTTAGGAATAAGGCTATGCATTATTCAATGTGAAATTGGTAGAGTTAGGATCTAAAGGAAACTGCACAGAATGAGAAGTAAAGAAATACTGACTTGTATTGATGTTAAATGAGAAATAAGGGAGCCTCTGCTACCCTTCCCAAGCCGAATGGCTGAATACAATAAGTTCTTAAGAAAGATGATGATAAACCCCCTCGGTTTCTAGATCTATATATGTAATATTGTCCCACGTGACAGCCTTAATATTCCCTCACGTAACAACCTGCTGCTAACGGAAATTAGTTATTGTCCACAGTCCTTCTTCCTACGACTATAAACCAATAAGGGACGATTACCAACATTCCCGACATTCTCTTGCACTTCCCCTGCATGGTCGCTAACAATTCTCACCTCCTGAGAACAAACCTTGTCCACAAGGTTAGAATCTGAAAACTGACCTCGAAAGTCGGAACAATTAACCCATGATGCCTCATCCTTGTCTCTCCCAACCCAATTAATTAGTAAAGAGTGACAGGGTAATGAGTTACCTCCCAATAATTTTGCCTTATGTAGCCTCCTGAACCAACAAATTCGATGGTATCCCTGTTTCTACCGTATGGTTACCAACAACTTTCTTAAGTTGCGAACTATGAAACACAGGGTGCACCCTTGAGGATGGAGATAGCTCTAAGCGATATGCGACCTTGCCCACCCGCTGTAAAATTCTAAATGGACCATAATAACGAGGACTGAGTTTTTGGTAAACCTTCTGTGAGATAGTAGTCTGCCTATGAGGTATGATCTTCAGGAAGACTAAATCTCCCACATCCAATTCGATATCACGCCTCCTTCTATTAGCAGTCTTTGTCATTCTCTGCTGCGCCTTGGACAAATTATACTGTAGTTGCCTCAGAATCTCTGCACGGTCTGCATGCTCTTCAGCCACTGCAGCTATGCGAAACTCACCCGGCAGATATTGTGTTAATGTTGGCGGTGATCTGCCATAAACGACTTCAAAAGGAGTAGTTTGGGCAGCACCTTGGTAATTTGTATTATACCAAAATTCTGCCCAGTGTAGCCACTTTGCCCAGCCTCGCGGTTGCTTTCTGAAAAAAGCAGCGGAGGTATGCGTCTCTAGACAACGATTCAACACCTCTATTTGGCCGTCTGTCTCCGGATAATAGGCGGTGCTCATCTTGAGCGTAGTTTCCCAACTCTTAAATAGCTCCCTCCAAAAGCAACTCATGAATATCGGATCTCTATCACTCACTATAGAGCGAGGAACTCCATGCAATCGGACAACCTCTTTGACAAAAATTTCAGAAACACCTCGGGATGTATACGGATGCTTTAACCCCATAAAATGGGCAAATTTGCTTAGCCTATCCACCACAACTAATACACAATCCATACCATGTGAACGAGGCAGACCAGTAATGAAGTCCATAGAGATGTCTTCCCACACACGTTTGGGAATGGGCAGAGGTTGCAATAGCCCCGCCGGTGTGAGTGTCTCATATTTATTCTTTTGGCAAATGAGACATGCGGCCACAAAGCGTTGGATTTCCTTCATCATTCCCGGCCAATATACGCTAGCGGCCAGTCGTCGGTACGTCCGATACGCGCCTGAATGTCCACCCTGTGGAGTCGAGTGAAACTCCTCAATCAATCTTGGGATCCACCGAGAAGAACCTGGTAACACAATGCGACCCTTGTAAAACAGTCTACCATTAACGAGCTTATAGTGTGGATGATTTGCTGGCTGATGCTGCACCTGCTCCTTGAGCCTTTGATATTTTCCATCACCCTGCATCTCTGCGTCTAAGCTTTCCCATTGTGCCCAAACGAGCAGCGAGATAGCTGCCAACTCTGCTTCTTCATTTCGGCGAGATAATGAGTCAGCAGCCCGGTAGAGCAACCCAGGTTTATACTCAATATCGAACTCATAGCCCATCAACTTTGCTACCCAGTTTTGCTGCGCAGGTGTCGTGATTTGCTGACTTAGAAGGTGACGGAGACTGCTGTGATCTGTCCTCACTACAAACCTCCTTCCCACTAGATATGGCCTCCAATGCCGAATCGCCATAACCAGAGCCATCAATTCCTTTTCATAGGCTGGCTTAGACAAATTCCTTGCTGCCAGAATTTTGCTATAGTAAGCAATCGGCAAATTCTTCTGCATCAGGACCGCCCCAACCCCACCACCAGAAGCATCGCATTCCAAGACAAATTGCTGGCTAAAATCGGGCAGAATCAAAACAGGTGCAGATGTGATGGCTTGTTGTAACCGTTGAAAGGCTTCCTGCGCATCTATGGTCCAGTTGAAACTGTTTGCACTTTCTTTTTTTAACAAATTCGTTAATGGACGAGCTATCTGTCCATAATCCCGTATAAACCGACGATAATAGCCGGTTAAACCCAGAAATCCCCTCACTGCCTTCACCGATCTTGGTGTGGGCCACTGCAGTACACTAGCTACCTTGGAAGGATCCATTGCTACTCCCTCTTTCAAGATTGCGTGCCCCAAGTATTCAATCTTCTTCTGCCCGAATTGACTCTTCTTTTGGTTGATGTAGAAACTGTGACTTTGGAGTTGTCCAAACACCAACTTCAAATGTGTCAAATGAGTCGCCCAATCTTTGCTGTAAATCAGTATGTCATCGAAGAATACAAGGACATATCGTCTCAAACCAGCACGCAGCAAGTCATTCATCACAGCTTGGAAGGTTGAGGGCGCATTTTTGAGTCCGAATGGCATAACACGGAACTCATAGTGTCCTGAATGTGTTCTAAAAGCCGTCTTGGGAACATCATCCTCCTTTACTCTAATTTGGTGATACCCTGAACGAAGGTCTACTTTGGAGAAGAAACGAGCCCCTTGTAATTCATCTAACAATTCCTGAATTACTGGAATGGGATACTTATCAACTATAGTGACTTTATTCAATTCGCGGTAATCGACACAAAACCTCCAACTGTTATCTTTCTTCCTTACTAACAATACTGGACTTGAAAAGGGTCCAGTACTAGGCTGAATGATCCTTGTGGCCAACATGTCTGCCACCTGACGCTCAATCTCATCTTTCTGTGCATGCCCATATCGGTAAGGCCTCACACTGACAACTGATACTCCTGGTTCCAAAGGTATGCCATGGTCCACTGCTCGACGAGGAGGTAATTTGCTGCGTTCACCAAACACGGTTTCAAACTCCTGTAAAATTTTTTGCAGCTCATGCTCTCGTACCTGCTCCATTTTCTCAACTTCATTCGGTATGTTCTCCTCTGTCGTCATCCACAACATCACTGCAAACTCAACTTCGGAAGCCTTACTTAATGCTCGAAAAGATACTGGCTCATTTCGCAAGGTCGCATTCCCTTCCAACTGGATTCTTTTGCCTCCTCGAACAAACTACATGGTCATCTGTGACCAGTTAGCCTTGACGTCTCCTAAGGTTTCCAATCAAGAGACTCCAAGAATCACATCCACTCCTCCCAACGGGAACAAATAACAATCCACCCAGTATGTCTCACCCCCCAAAGTCATCTCTACATCTCGGCAAACCCCCATCGTTTCTCTTTTCTGCCTATCGCCCAGCTTCACATCAATTCGTGAAGTTCCTTCAATTGGTATGCCCAACGTTTGCGCTACTGTTCTAGCCATGAAACAGTGGCTCGCACCATTGTCAACCATTACTATTACTTCAGCCATCCCAATGTTCCCTTTAAGCTTCATAGTACGGCTTCGACTATACCTGGATAACCCAAAGCATGGTAAATCGAGACTCATTACCTGTGTCTCGTTCAGTTCATCATCTTTCTGTTCTGCTTCCATAACGTCGTTGGTCACTTCGCCGTTGTCTTCCTCAAACTCACCCTCGTTGTCCCACAGTATAACTGTCTGAAGCGTCTTGCTATGGCAGCGGTGAAGAGGACCATAAGGTTGCTGGCACTTGAAACATAACCCCCGTGCCCGAAGATCGTGGAACTCAGCTTGAGAAAGGCGACGAATCCCACCATGGTTGTAACGCCCCAAATTAGGGGTTAGCATATTAAGCAAATTTAGTCCGATTTATGTTATGTCTCTTTGACATTTTGGCATGCATTCATGGCATTTCGGTGTCGAGACTTCGGTCTTCTGTGACACTTCGGTGTCTTCTGATATGGACACTTCGGTGTCGAGACTTCGATCTTCTGATAAGTCCCGTTACCCACTTCTATTTTATGGACTTTTGATTTGTTTTGTTTGTTAATGATAACATCTGTTATGAAGTGCATTTTGCCTGCCTGAGTATTAGTCTCTGATCTCTGAATGCATGTTGATATCGTTATTGTGAAAAGAAATTGGTTAAATTAGATAAATGATTACTCACTAAGCTATAAGCTTAGCACGTTGGATTTGCCCCGTGTAGGTACAGAGCAAAGAGATTAAGGACTGGGACAAGTCAACCGCAGTGGCCAAAGGAGTCAGAGTTTTTGTATCACTCGAATATGTATTTTGTTTGGTTTATTTGGGCCTGTACATATTCTTTGGATTTGTTTCTGGAAAGTCTGAGATGTATTATGTGTGTGTTAAACTTAGATTTTAAAACAATGCATATGTGTAATGTTTGATTATGTTTGTTCTGTCTTGGGTGGCATCCATGTATCATCCCAGGGGGTATTTGGGTGTTACAATGGTTCACTGGTTTGGCGTTGGTTGTGCGATTCCCAAAACCAGAGGTGTTGGTTTGAGAGCTGACCACTCTATTGCCTTGCCCTACCCCTAAATTTGTGCCCATCACCGTCGCACCTTATTCGCCACCAAATACCCGTTTGGACCCAGATCTGAGAAGGCTGCAATGATTCCAGCCTTATTTCCCAGCCCGAAACCATCATTTCTTCCCTCAGCCCAACCCATTCTTCTTTTTCCCTGCAACTCAATCTCGTACTCTACTTCCCTGGCCAAATTCATCGTTTTGTAGAGGTCGGACACTTCATGTGTTCTGATTCTAGCTCGGATCTCCTCCTTCAAACCATTCAAAAATTGTCCTGTAAAAGCTTCCTCGAGCATCCCCTCGATCTGTGCAGATTTGGCAACAAAATCCCTAATATTTTCATCCACCGTATTGTCCTGTTTAGTAGCAGCCAACATCTCATATGGGTTTGATGCCAAAGCTCCTCCAAAACGAGCTAACACCTCTCGTCGTACATCGTCCCAACTAAGCAGTGGTTTCCTTCGGTGTAACCACGTCATCCAGTGTAACGCATGTCCCTCCATACAAACTAGGGACAATGTCACCTTCATGTCTTCCGGGGTTCGTTGAATCTGGAAGTATTGTTCTTCTCTGCTCACCCAACTCAGGGGGTCGTTGCCATTGAAATTTGGGAGTTCGATCTTCTTCGCAGATATCTGAACATCTTCAAGGGCAATCATCTTGGTGGTCGTTTTGCCTATAGTGGGTGTCGCCATCGTCGTCCCCTCGTGCACTACTCCTGAGCTTCCCGATGCCGTCTCCTCCACTGCTTTCCCTCTGATGACTGCCGCAAGCATCATTTTGATCTCAGTGAGTTGGCCTTCAACTTGTTGCTTTCCTTCATTCACTTCCACTCCTAAACCCGTCAAACGCTGCTCCAGTAATTCCAGGGTCCTCTCTACCGTATCCAATCTGGTATCCATTATGGTATTAGTCATTAGTAGGTTTTGGTTCCACGCTCACCGCACCAATTTGGTAGAGTTAGGATCTAAGGAAACTGCACAGAATGAGAAGTAAAGAAATACTGACTTGTATTGATGTTAAATGAGAAAGAAGGGAGCCTCTGCTACCCTTCCCAAGCAGAATGGCCGAATACAATAAGTTCTTAAGAAAGATGATGATAAACCCCCCTCGGTTTCTAGATCTATATATGTAATATTGTCCCACGTGATAGCCTTAATATTCCCTCACGGAACAACCTGCTGCTAACGGAAATTAGTTATTGTCCACAGTCCTTCTTCTTACGACTATAAACCAATAAGGGACGATTACCAACATTCCCGACATTCTCTTGCACTTCCCCTGCATGGTCGCTAACAGAAATGTCTAAAGCGGAAAAAGATATACTATTGAGAATTGTGACACAAGCTATGTCGAATTACCTTGTGTCGTTTTTTTTTTTTACCACTGGATACTTGCAAGGATTTGGAGAATTTGAATAATAGTTTCTTCTGGCATAACGGAGGAAGAGAGACTAATGATATAAGATGGCTATGGTGGAAGCGAATGGCGATACCAAAAATATATGGGGGATTGGGATATCGAAACTTGAGGCAATTTAACCTTGCTCTTTTGACAAAACAAGGATGGAGGCTGTTTAAATACCCGAACTCTATCGCTGCAAAAATTATGAAAACCAGATATTTCCCCAAGGCTGATTTATTTACAACAACTTTGGGCAATAATCCAAGGTAAATATGGAGAAGCATGTGTCAGGCAAAAACGATTCTGCTTCAGGGATGTAGAAGATGAGTTGGCGGCGGTCAAGACGTTCATCTATGGCGAGATCCCTGATTAATGGATGATAGGGATCTGCATATTCAGACAGAATACATGGAGCAGTTAAATCTTAATTATGTAGCTGACCTCGTTAGGGATCATCGCTGGAATGAAGAATTGATCAGACGCTCCTTTAATCCACGAGATGTGAAACTTATTTTACAGATCCCTCTCGACTTCTCAAGGATCAAGGACGGTTAGGTTTGGATTTTCAACAATAAGGGAGAATGCAGAGTTAAAGAAGGCTATATAATTGGTATGGAGGGCGTCAATATAGAATTTAGGGCCACAGGATTTCCATGGGAAAAAGTTTGGCTGGTCATGTTCCAGGTAAAGTAAAAATACTTATCTGACATCTTTTGAGAAATGCTTTCCCATGTAGAGCAAATTTAAAAAGGAGACACATCGACTTAAATGACACTTGTCCTATATGTGGTAGAGCAACAGAAACTGAACATCATATATTGCTTCATTGTGAGTTTGCTCGATCTGTTTGGTTATTATCTTTTGTGGATTGGAACGTGTCTCCTAATACATCATTACATAATTGGCTTGCTTCGGTTATGACGTGCTTCACAAATGCACAGAAGGAGGAGGTATGTATGATTATATGGAGTTTATGGACTCACCACAATAAATTTGTATGGCAACAGAAACTTCATGACAAATCCTTCATCATTAGTCGGGCCAGAACAATTTTACTAGAATGGCAAGCAGCACAAACGAGAAATAACATTCCATCCAAACAGCAACAACAATCTCCATCCAAATGGCAAGCTCTACAACCGAACCAGTTTAAATGTAATAGAGACGTGACACTATTGACATCTGGTTTTTATGGATTAGGAATGGTAATTCGGGATTCTCAAGGACAGAATTGTGCTGGCAAATTAATGATTTTACCGGGTTGGCGAGATCCTCAAATCGACGAAGCTTTATGTTTTCGAGAAGTTCTAAGTTGGATCAAAAGATTTTTCTTTTTTCCCATATGTGTGAAAACTGACTGTCAAATACTTACTCAATTCTTGACATCTACACATATTTTTCCTTCTTACTTTTCAATGATTATTCAGAATTGTAAAGCTCCTCTTAATGAGCATCAATTTATTTCTATTGCTTTTATTGGGAAGCCAACGAATCAGGTTGTTCATATAATAGCTAGGACAACTAATTCTATGTCTGGTTTTGAATGAAAGGTATGCCTTCCATCTTTTCTGTATGACGTTTTTGGCTTTGGATATTAATAATATGTGTTGAGTGCACCTGATAACGTTAAAAAAACGATTATAAAATTGATTAAAGATTTAATAAAATTTAAAATTTAAAATATAATTAAAAATATTGCTTTTGTTATAAAATTTTAAAGTTTGTTGATGAAGGAGGTTATTAAATGAAAACTAATTAATGAAAATTGATTAATTATTTAATTAACTGATTATTTTTAATAACAACAGCTTTTTAACGTAATTCAAACCGAAAATTTGAAAACCGAATGAAAAAATTAGAAGGTTCAATTTTTTTACGGTTGAACTAATTGAGTTTTTAATTATTGGTATTACAGAATTTGTCATTAGTAAAATTTTACTAATTATTGTACAGCTTTTAGTTTTGAATTAATGACAATTTACTTACAAGTTACACTTCTTATGTGGCTAAATCAATGAAAGTTACTGTAATTTTTATTTGTTTTACTGCTAATTGATTATCAATTTTTAATTAATTACTTGGTCAAAATTAATTTAAATAATCCAAATTTTAAAAATTGAGAAAGGTAGAATTATGAAGAATTAAGGCTAAATTAGTTTCACTTTAAATCTTAATTTAAAAAGAAAAACTGGGGCCCAAGTTGGCCCATTGCAAGCGCCATGTGTAACGGGGATGAGCATGATTCATAATCTGGAAACATTGTATGAGCCCACAATTACACGTGTTCTGCACATCAGCTAATTTTAGAAATGGAGTTTTGTTGGTACTGAAAATTTAGAACATGGTGTTCTTGGGTCACACTGCCACTACTCACTACTCACCACTTTTTCTGCAGAGAGCTAAGAATCAAAGGCGTGGAAGTAGTAATATTGGTGGTTCTTCGTCGGGTGTTTTGACTGAGTTCAGATCCTCTGTCGCAAATAACTCTGTCTTCTTACAAAACGCCAGTGTATTGTTTAAAAAATCGCGTGAGTCGAAGAAGCCGTGGAAGTTATGGTCCCCACCTTCAGCCGCCGCCGTTTTACTAGCCGATTGATTATTAACGACCTTAGCGTTTTGCACACGTTTCTAATTAATATACTTCCACTTATAGGAAACGCTTATCATTATTTTATCCTTTATTAATATATCCTTTATTTATATTTATATTCTTTAATAATTAACAATCGGCTTAAATAATAAAATCATATTATTATTATTATTATTATATATATAAGTACTCAGATTTGTAAATTAAATAATATTCAAATGATTTGTAAATTAATTGAATATATTAATTTCTATTAATATAATCATCTTTTATTATAATTATGACTTGTTTTATTGGTGTTTTATTGTTATTATTATTATTAATATTCTTAATATATGATTATTGTTATTATTATTATTAATAGTACTATTATGTTTTATAATAATAATAAATTTTAATTGTTATTGTGAAAACAATTTATTATAATTATAATTACAATTATGTTGTTATTATTATGATTACAATTATTATTATAATGATTATTATAATTGTTATAATAATCATTATTAAATTCAAATTATTTCTATATGAATTCATTATATTAATTTCCATTATTTTGAAATCTTATGATAATAATGGAAATTATTATAAAGTGTATTATGATTATTATTATTATTATTATTATTATTATTATTATTATTATTATTATATATGTATTTATGAAGTTTTATTATTACAATTATTATTATTAGTATTAGCATTAAATTATTATTGTTAGTATTAAATTTTTAATCATATTAATTTCGACTATTATTATTATTATGAGATTTGTTATAATTACTAACTTATTCTTATAAATGTTACATATACCTTAATTGTCAAATTTGTTAATTAAGATTTTATTATTATTGAATATTGATGAGGCGTCCAAATTTTTTAAGACTTCATGAGGCGAGAGCATGACCTCGACCTAGCGAGCCAAAGATGTTGTCGGGCTCATGAGGCGAGGAACGACCTCGACCTAGCGAGCCACCATGTTGTTGGCTCATGAGGTCGAGTAGTTATAATACACTTCCAATTGTCAAGTGTATTATAAGTATATATATTATAAGTACATAATTCTTATTATTATTATTATTTATTATTATTATTATTATTATTATTATTATTATTATTATTATTATTATTATTATTAGTATTATTTAATCTTATTATTAGTATTATTTTGTAAATCTTATTCTTCTTCTTATTATGGACATTATTAGTGGGTTATAATAATAATAATAATAATAATAATAATGAATTGTTATTATTATTATTATTATTATTATATAAATAACTATCATCATCATCATTATTATAATTATTATTACTATTATTATATAACTATTGCAATGATTATATTATTATTATTATTATTACTATTATTATGTAATTATTAGGAAAATTTTAATTATTCTTATTACTATTACTATTATCATTATTATTATTATTATGTTATTAATAATGTAAATTTGCTTGTTATAATAATCATATAATGTATAAATAGTAATTATTGTATTTAAGTGATGTTTATGATTAGGTCTGTAATTTAGTATATTACTTATTATTGTTCAAATAAACTAAATGTGTTATTAATTTATATAAGTTATAATTATTAGAAATAGCTAATATTAAATAACAGAACAAACGTATTTAATAATACATGAAATTAGACAAAATAAAACTTCAAATAAAAATAAATTTTGAATTTTGAATTTTTATTGTAAACATTATGAATATTAGTATTATCCTTATTATTAATTCCACAGTATTTAAGTTATTAGTATAATATTAATAATAATAAAAATAATAATAATCATCATCATCGAAAAATTTATGAATACATATAAATATAATCATAATAACAATACACTTTATATTAGTATTATTACATGCCCGATTATGATTATTGTTATTATTAAATTTGTTAATTATTATTCATAATATTATTAAAATCTTCATTATTATAAAGTGTATTATTAAATTTTACGAGTGGAGTATATATACATTCAGTATTATAAATCTTATATATAATTTAATTGTAATATTAAATTATTAATAATTCCGTCTTATTATTTTACGTCGTGATTTATGTAATTCAATTATGTAATTCAATTAGTTATTATAATTATTGAAATAGAGGAAAATTAACAAATTCTTTCATTTCACTCTATTAACCAATTAAAATGAAAATTAATAAAGATATGGAATCTGAACAAATTATGAAGGCATTTATTAACAACAATGATTACTGGAACACTTGTCATTTCCAATTAATTATCTCCAACTCTTCCCGCCAATGAACAAATTTGGTTATATCATTTGTTGAAACTTTGTTACTGTTCATGCAGCCAAAAGCAGAGCATCTTCTTCCTCACCAACCTGCGTTTTCTGCAGAGCTCTGATACAGTTTTTCAGCCATTTCGTGAGGTACAAAAATTGAAAACCATTTGTCAATGTTTTGTAGAAACTTATCAATTATCTGTGTTTTCATATTCCAAATTTAGAAGCTGCTAGTTAAAGAAATGTTGTGATTTATATTATGCTTGTGATATAACTTCTATCTTTCAATTTTTCGTTTTCGTTTTTAAGGTGATATATTTGGAATGTGACAGTTAATAAATACTGGTTTAAAAGTCTGCTTTAAAAGACTGGAATGTTTCATTTTAACAATGTTGTTTCTGTTAATAAATACTGGAATGATTCTGTTACTAGAAACTATTTGTGTTAATAAATACTTGTTTGTTGATTCTGTTACTAGAAACTATTTGTGTTAATAAATACTTGTTTGTTGTTCTGTTCATAATAACTGTTTCTGTTAATAAATAGTGGAATGTTTTTGTTTGTGGTAATTAATATGGGATTGTTGAAGTTGACCGTGTTATGTGGTTGATGGCAGTCGTGGGTTGTTGTGAAACATTATGGGTTGTTATTATATTCGATATGATTATTAATTGTATTGTAAGAATATGTTATTAACTGTCTTCTTATTTTGTATTCCAAGAATGTGATTATTAATTGTTTTATAAGAATTTGTTATCAATCGTATTCTATATTGTGAAAATAATGGTGGTTCTTTTTTAATTTAACAGGTGTCAACATGGAAGGTAGATCGACGCCATGTCGCCGTTTAAATTATGAAAGTGATATGAACGGCATACCGTTGGTTGGAAGAGAGTTAGTCTTAAAAATTGGCATGCGATTCGAGATGAATCGGATGCTTATGATTTTATTTAACTTATGCGAAGCAAGTGGGATTTGGGATTAGAAGAAGCAAAAGTAATAAAGAGAAAAGTGGTAAGATGATTTGCAGGCTTTTTGTTTGTAGTGCTGAAGGAAAACGGATGGCCGACAAAAGAGATTTGTATGTAAGAACTCCACGTCCGGAAACAAGATTTGGTTGTGAGGCAATAATGAAAGTGCATAGTTTGCAAACTGGGAAATTTGAAGTCACTGAGTTTGTTGAGGATCACAACCACTACCTTTCTTCGCCGAATAAAACACATTTGCATAGAAGTCACAGGCAAATCTCTGCAATGCATGAATGAACATTGAAATGGCGAATGCTGTGGGAATTCGACCGAAACAATCGCATGATCTTATGGCCAGACAAGCCGGTGGTAGAGAAAATGTTGGCTTTATAACAGATGATTACAGGAATTACTTGAGGTCTAAACGAACGGGAGGCATGAAAAGGGGAGATACAGGTGAGCTGTTTGCATGTTTGTATAAGATGCAGGTGGAAGACCCTAATTTCTTTTATGCCATTCAAGTGGACGAAGATGATATGATTACGAACATTTTTTGGTGTGACGGGAAAATGAGGAATGACTACGTAGATTTTGGTGATGTTGTTTGTTTCGATATGACATACAAGAAGAATGGTGACGGTCGTCCACTTGCCTTGTTTGTCGGTATTAATCATCATAAGCAGACAACATTATTTGGTGGTGCACTCGTGTATGATGAAACTGCGCAAACATTTCAGTGGCTATTTGAGACATTTCAGAGAGCAATGTCTGAGAAAACGCCTACCACAATTCTGACTGATCAAGATGCGGCAATGGCAAAGGCGTTAGCGTCAACATGGCCAAATACTCACCATCGACTTTGTATTTGGCACATATATCAAAATGCTGTAATACATTTGAGTGGTATATTTTGTAAGTTTAAAGAGTTCGCAGGATTTTAGCGCTGCATATATGAGTCTGAAGAAGTAGGCGAGTTCTGCGTTGCGTGGTAGCAAATGTTGGAAAATATGAACTTCAAGATAATGACTGGTTGAAACGTTTGTATGGCCTAAAGGAAAAATGGGCTCTGGTGTATGGGCGGAAAATTTTCTGTGCAGACATGATGACCACGCAACGCAGTGAGAGCATGAACAGTTTGATCAAAAGATATGTAAGTTACCAGCATAACTTAAGACAATTTTTTAACCACTTCCAACGACTGCTTGATGATCGTCGATATGAGGAGTTAAGCGATTTCGTAAGTAATGCGAGCAAGCCAACATTGTCAGCACCGGTGAAAATCTTACACCATGCATCAACTGTGTACACGCCAAAAGTCTTTAAATGGTTCCAAGATGAATGGAATCATTGTCATGATTATAGTTTCACTCTTTGCTCTGAGGATGGAATTGTAGAGAAATATATGATTAGTGTTGCCGGGAAGAACTACTCCCACTGGGTCAGATATGAATTGTGTAATGACGACGTTCATTGTAGTTGTGAGAAGTTTGAGTTTGCTGGCATTTTATGCCGGCATGTGTTGAAGGTGTATAGCTTGAAGAATATTTCGACAATACCTTCGAGGTATATTATGAAAAGATGGACAAGGAGAGCAAAAAGTTGGACGATTGCACAAAGGGAGCCTACTGTCAATGATACTAACATGGATTCGTACGAGCTGCCTACTTTCAGGTATAAAGACTTGTGTACATTAAGCATGCGATTGGTCACAAGGGCAGCTGAGAGGAGAGATACGTATCATGTTGTCAAAGATAATCTCTGGAACATGTTGAAGATGGTTGATGAGACATTGCACCGTGAGGAAATAGTTAATGAAGAGATCCACAGACCACAAGAGCAAGACTTAAGCCAACGGTCAGGCTCATATACTGATATAAATGTGCTGAATGAAGCTGCTATCCACTGTTCTGACATTAATGACATAAGAGGTCTGAAAATGAAGAACAAGCCGACATCAAGTAAGAGATTGCGGAGTGGAGTAGAAAAAAGTTCAAAGAAGCGGAAGAATGCAAACAAGTGCAAGACGTTAACCAATGTTGCTGATTCGACCCCTATCCCCCTTTCCAACACGCAGGTATAACTGCTGTTAACATTGGATTGAAATGAGGTATATAAATGGAAGGGTTATTATGTTACGTTAATGTAGCGAAATCGATTGTTTTCAGGAATCTGCAGATACTTCCCTTCAAACTGAGATGTTCTGCAGCAACTGGGCGACTTTATTACCGCAACATCAGGTTGTAATTGACGTAATGATAATGTTTGCTAGTGTTGGGCCAATTTGTTTTGTAACTAAATTTGATTTCATTCTTGATGAGGAAACCACAAGCGCATACAATGGTATTTGTAAGGACTTAATAACTTTGGGTTCCAATCATGACGATCGGCTAGGAAAATCGCAGGTTCAAGTTCTCATTTTATCTTAGTGGTTTCATGCATTTGAATGAATGTAATTTTGCCATTACGAAACATTTGTTATTGCCCCTCAGGAACTGCAGCGTACAAGTGTTGAAATGGTGAAGTCAACAAGGTTATACAGTCAGCATCATTCTGTAATAACCCCGCTGGTATACGCAACTTCATTATTTATTTGGTTTTAATATTGTATGTGTGGAATGTTTTATTAAACTTTGAAACCATTATCATGTTAGGTGAATGATACAGGAAGAAGTCAACATCAAGTTAGTATTGATATCCCACCTGCAATGAGCATGGTGATTTACTTATGGTAATTGGAACACACGTTTTGAGGTTGATTTCAATTATGTAGGATAATTGCATGTATAACTGGATTACATGTGTTGTTTTGTTTGAATTGCTACCCATGTATATTGATTGACAAAGTATGACAGACATTTGGAAATGCTAATGTCACGAGATATCAACAATTTATGAGTTGGTATTTCCATTCATAACGCCATAGTTGCCTTCGTGACAAAAGATTATGTGTGTGCATAAGATGATTCTCATCACCAAGTAAGTACGACGCACCATATACCAATCGTAGTGATTTGTGTTACAAGTAAACAATGTTTGATGTGTGCGCGCAGATAGGGCAATGTTCGACGAAGGACAAGCAATTTTAATTGCAAATGACATTTCAAATCTTCATGAGCAATGATTTATTATTATGCCAACTTCATGAGCAATGATTTATTGAACATGGTCTTTTAACATTTTGTTTAGCAAAATATTGCATATGACGAATTTCTCCCGAAATGAATATCACCATCTTGTCACCAAAACTGATTAAGAGATTGAGTTCTTCACAATACAATTGATTTGGGTATGTTTTATGGGTTGGAGAAAATAACTTGACTTCTCTGTTTTATGAATTGGGGAAAATAACCTGACATTTCTGATTTATGGATTGGAGAAAACAACCAGACTTTTCTGACCTCTTGTCTACTCTGATAGCAAGATGTTGATTTTGCAGGCAGATCTGAATGGGATGATGGAAGATGGAATGGGAAGAAACACCCGCAGGATAGTTACTCTATCGCGATGAGACGCCATCAACCTTCACCATCCCCAATGGTAATTGCAGATGATTAGTTTCCCATGGTTGGTAAGAAGCACCTCATTCATTGGTATTTCAATTGTGGTTTCTCTTTCTTGTCATTTCATGTAGGTTATGCATCCGTTATGATGTTTACAACTTTACATTTAAAGCATGTAGGTTATGATGTGTCTCCTTCGGATGATGTTGCTCCATCTCTTTGTTCCTATTCGTGCATCTGGATCTTCGCAAAGTCGCTTTTTATGTACCGGACCGAGTTCCAATCATTTATTCTTTTCTGACAAAGTTCCCAAACAGTGGAGGTAAATTTTGGTTGACTGAAACCAATTTTCTTGTCTTTTCCTTGTCTTATATGATTTGTCGCACAGGATGTAGCAGCTGAGAAAACTCATGCATCTGAGCAACATAATCATGCAATTACGATATAGCATGCGGAATCAAATGGAATATGATTATGCTCGAGCCTGCTAATTTTCCAACCGAAGGTTCATCTGGTATTTGACTTTACATGCCGGCCGCGTTCACTATCATTGATCCTTGTGAGAACATATGCCATATCTTAAGGCTAAATTTATTGATTGCATTCCATTTGACAACTATGACAGAGAAGAATGAAAGACTTTGTTTGATGCTGATAGGTCGTCGTGTTTTCTGGGTGATGACGCTTCGTTCCAGAACAAAAAGGCATAGTTGGCCAAAAGATTGCTATATGAAATACGTGGACTAATCTTTTCCCATTTGGGTGACAACTATTTTCTTTCTTATTAATTATAAGTTATCGGTAGTTGGGGAAATTGAAGGATTTGGTCAGTTATTCCACTATGCACTTCGCAGGGATGTAAATGGTTGTCCGTTAGAATTGATGAAAATGCTTGTAAGTTGGAATTGATGATGAAAAGAAAAGATTTAGTATGTGTTACTTCTTAAATGTATGTTAACACTTAATTCCAATGTATTACTATTATGTGTAATCAGTATTAATATTATTCTTGAATAATTTGTTTGTAATACAATTCAAATGCATTGTTGTCATTTTTATTATTGCAATTATTATATAGTTTGTATATATTATTATTCTTATTACTAACCTTGAATCCAAATCTAAATTATTATTGGTATTATGCAAATTGCTTTTTAGTATTCATAACATTATACAAATCGTCATATTAATAACGTGTATTATTCTCGATTCTTATAATAATATATTTATTTATCTGAGTTTATGATTATTATTATTAATAGTATTAGCATGAAAGTATTGTTCGTGTTATTATGATTATAGTCGGTATGAAAATTAAATGTATTAATTATATTAATTTATGTTCTAATTATTATAAACGTTTTCATCATTAACAATCTTCCGCTAATCATTAAAGACTTAATTTCTAATAATAATTGAACTATTCTTATCATATTAACGTAATATTATTATTTTGTTCGATAAATGTATATATACTAATAATTATAAATCTTAAACATTTGTAACAAACGATTATGAGTAATATGTGTGATATTAATATTAGTATTCTTATAACTCTCGTATATAATGTACTTGTAAATTTTTTGAGATAACGATATAACAATATTTCTGCGTTATAGGTTAGTTGCATACGATTAAAGCGAAATGAACGGGTTAGGTTTAGATTATCTTTGCTTCAAGTTGCTTGAAGTTACTCACGTATTCAATCGAATGCAATCAAAGATATATTGCTTAATTCAACTGAATGCAATCAAAGATATAGTGCTTAGCCCTACATTTATTTGGTTGTTCACGAAAGTTTTCATGTCATATTATTATTCTAGGTGGACAATAAGGCCCTAATAAAACAACAATTATTGTTGCCTACGTGATCAAACTTGGTGCTATATTGTACCTCAAATGATGTTGACCTCAGATTCCTTACTAATTGGTCAATGTATTGTTCAATATTGGTGTTTTATCGCGAGTGGTTGTTACTCCGCTCAGCAAAAAAAATAAACACTGCAATATCAACTTAATTGACATAATAAGAACTGCAAATAAACACATACAGCTTGGAAACGATCTCCAAAAAAGAAGCATGACCTGATGATTAAATCTTCCTCCACTACTAAATTCAGTCCAAAACAGGGTTATTTGCAATCCAACAGCAAACTAGAAGTTGCAGTCTGCTCCAAGCTGCAACCTTTGTACAATCACAGATGTCTGGAATCCCTACTCTGCAATTAGGATTCGATGGGATGAATAATAACCAGAAGCATTTGAGTGACATTGTTGTAACCTAATTAATGATAGTCAAGAATACACAGATGAATGCATTTGGAAAAGAGTAGCTGAAAGTAACATGAAGAATTTTCTTGAAGACAAAAAGGCAATTTCAAACAAGAACGCATCTCTAAATTACAACCGATATATAGCCATGCATGCATCAAGTTGTGACAAAGTGTTCTTACAAAATGAAAGCATATTTGAGACAAATATTGAGGATCAGAAGCATCATTATCTTAGAAAGAGCGCAAGTGTCTTACTTCCAGAATTCAGGGAGCAGAACCTTCATCAGTTGGACCTTCATCACTTGGTTCAACAGATGAAGATGGCGACGGAACGTCGAGGCCTCTGGGCTCCCAAGCCTTTTGCATACGGTGAGCAACATAACACAGATGGCTGTTAACATTGTCCACTCGATTATTAAGATATACCCATCGCTCATTCAACCCACTCATCTGCTCCGTCATGTTTTCCAACCTACCGCTGCTGCGTCTGTGGTTCTCAAGCATTATTTGTTGGTTATCAAGGATGAGCTTTTGGTTATCTAGCAGCTGTTGCGAAACCATGCCCCAATCAGGTAGCGAATGTTGATCGTTTTCCTGTTGAATTGGCAACAGCTGTGGTGGTTGTTGTTGTTGCGTCTCATTCTCCGAGTGTCGTTCAGTAGCCTGGCATCTAGAACTTGACTCTGCAGCTACCAACCTGCGCTTTAAAGTTGTACGAGTTGAAGGATCTCGTAGCTGCATGGTTTTGTCCACAATAATCTCGCACCTTGTCAGGTACGGTACATCGAAAAAATGCTTATTCAGCATGTTTAAGTCACTAAGATCAATCCTCAACCAGGCAGCCACTGCAGTCGATACATAACCCATTCCCAAGCTATTCCCCAGTCTCCCAGCTATATCGATCAACGTTTTAGAAAAATAAGCAAACATGTTCGGCTTATGTCCATGCTCGATGCACCATAAGAGGAAAAGCTCCTTTCTCGAGCATTTTGTACTTTGCTGCTTCCCGAACACAGCACCACACATGAATTTATGCAGCAGCTTCAATTCCGCGTTAATAATTTGTGAATTGGATGCAATGTGTGGATCATACGCATCCAAGTCTGTTAAATGTTTCCAATACGAACTCACCGTGAACGACTGATGCCCCTCATCAATATGCCCTTCTGCAAACCCAAATAGTAACCGTAACATCCTCTCATCCACATAACACAGCTGCCCTCGTAACCTAAAAAACAATTTCTTCGGTTTGCTTGCGGCAAACCTCAACGAGGTGAAAAACTCGAGTGTCAAGTCACGGTAAACAGGGTAATTCATTCGGACAAAATTGTCCCATGTACCTCTCCGACATAATGTCATAAATATATCAGTCAATCCTATTTGATCTAGCACCTCAAAATTAAAATACGTTGGAACTTCAATGCTCTTATTATGGAATTCCCTATACCTCTCTCCTTCTTCCTCGGAATAAATGGGAAAAGGGGCATCATACACACTTGCAATGTCCATCGCATTGTCCCCTCTCACCTGAGCTTCGATGCTTTCCTCTGATTGTCTACCTCTTGAGGGGGCATTGTGACGGTCGAAGCTGCATATTTGACAAATTCAGATTCCAAATAATTACGCATGAAAAATGAATAATTTCGACTCTACTTTGATATAGTTGGACCAATCATAAATTATGCGAAAGTTTAACCAATCCTAAAGATTAGAGGAGAATTAGTTTTTTTCCCAACATCGGTCTTGGATGACAAAGAAAATATGTCAAGCATAATAATGAATCATGTTATCAAGAACTATCTAATCTCTTATAGGAAGTCATAGAGCAAGAAGTTAAGGCACTAAGGAAGAGGTTAAAAGGTTTTAGTGGTTTTGGTTGTTGTGGTTTTCATTTTTGCCTTAAAACGTTAGGAACCCAAGCATACTCTCAAATATGAAACTAGATGAGGCATTAGGTTAGAAATTGAAGAAACATGTCAAAAGCCTAAGAAAAGTCATTACATTACTAAAATTTGATCGTTGACCATGGTGTAAGACATGCTAATACTACAAATCATTCATTTGTATAGTTAAATGCCTTTAATAAACGGAGATCCATAGTCTAAGACATGTTTGTGGTCTACGTTATGTTTATTTGTTAAACTCAAACATAGATCATGTCTCAATCCATGTTTAGGTCATGTCCTATAGCATTTAAACAACCCCTTTACATGGATTCAATTTTCACCCTTTTAGCTTTCACTAATATGTCTTTAATGTTATAAAAAACTTGGTGCTTAAAATCATTATCTCAACAAAGTGTACTCCCTTTTTTCCAATCTTAATTTCTAACCACTAACATTTCTCCACTTTCCTCCATAAAAGAGAATGCATGTATAAGTTATGGAACCATTCTTCAACGTGTTGGGAGTATTTTCATTTTCAAAGTTCTCGTGTATAAGAGGTCTTTAAAGATATACATGGTACAAAGATAAGTGATTTTTAGCCATCTTGAACAGGAAGGGGAACGGTCCAAAACGTCTTCAACAAACCCTCCTCACCTTCAGATGCCACCGAAAACATATTCTTTCAAGTTTAAACACACAGTATACATGCATTAAAAGGGTGAGGTATTTCATCAAACAATATACATGCATTCTTTCATATGACCATTGGTAGACATAGTAAGTTAAAAAATTAGCTAAATCGGTAAAGTAAACCATATTCAACTCCAAACAATCAACTATTAATAATAAGGGAAATTTAAGAGGAGAGATTACCTTACTAACAATAACAATACGACACTCTATCGTCTTCAATCCACAACAAAAACACAGCACGAACCGACGCGTGACTAAGAGAAGCAATCCCCAACGTCAGACTAGCCAACGCATCAAAGTAATTGCAAGGTTTTAGACGCAGTTGAGTAGGTGAGGTTTTTCACGCAGTTGAGTGGTGAGTGTGATGTCGTCAATGGTGATTTCTACGAACGTCCGGCATTCACATTTAGAGTATGTGGACTTGAGAAGTTTATTGATTTTAATTAATTGTAGGAGGTCTCTTACCTATTTTTAATAATTGGCGAATTTATATCTAAATACTAACAATTTATTTTCATTTTCAGTTTACTTTTTGTCAAATAATTTTTATTATAATAATACGTGCTTATTCTGTTAGTTAATAGTACCTATTCTATTAATTTATCACAAATATAAATTAATTACACAATTATTGTGATTTTAAATATACGTAAAATGTTTAAAATCTTTTCATAATAATAATTATAATTAGATAATAATAATAATAATAATGATAATAATAATAATAATATAATAATAAGTTTAATAATAATAATAATAAGTTTAATAATAATAATAATAATAACAATAATACTTAAAATAATAATAATCATAATCATAATCATAATATTATTAGTATTATTAATAGATAATAATACTAATAACCATAATAATAATAATAATAATATTTATATTAATAATAAGATTTATATCATATTTATTATAATAAGATAATAATGATAATAATAATAATAATAATAATAATAATAATAATAATAATAATAACAAATTAATATTAATAATAATAATAATTATATACTTATAATATATATACTGCAATTACAAAATACCCGAGAACGAAGTTAAATGCAAGACGAATCAATCGAACAAGTTGAAAAGAATATTCAAGTACAATTACATGAAATGGCGATCTCATACTGAAATTACATCTTACCCTCTCGAAAAGAAGAATATATTGGTCCCAGATTTTCAAATGAACATAAGGATGAAATAATTTTAGGTTATGAATCTGAACAAGATCAAGAACTTTTATGGATAATGACGAAAAACCCGAAAGTAGTACTACTCAAGAATTAAAATTAAAAGAAAATTAGGAGATAAAAGAAAACAACATTTCAACCATCAAGTTATACTTGGAAAATGACAAAGATGATTTTTACATCAACAAGGATATTATTATAAAGGTACAAAATACGAAAATATCCAGATGAATATAAACCAAAATTTCAAAATTAACAATTGACAATATCTTAAATTTAGATTGTACAACAAATGCTGAAGAAATCTTTCAAGAATGGTTTTCCAAAATATTATTATTATTACAAGTAGAAAAACCTTTTGGCAATCAATCTGCAACAAAAGATTCTCTCTATTATTTTGTTATATATAAAACTTCAGGAATAGTACAAGAATTTTTAAGAGATAATGCACAAGCTTTACAAAATACACCTCATTATCTTAGTCAAACGACAGATGAAGATAAATTTGAAATTATTGGCGAAGAAATCTATAAAGAATTTTTTGGCAAAGATATTATATTTCATCAAGCAGATATATTAAAAGAAAAACGATTAAAAGCATTAAGACATTTAAACAATTTAATGATATGTGATATAAATTACTTAGAAGCTTTTATTTGTGAATTTAAAAAACATTACTATAAATTACCTAGGGTCGAACAAGAAATGTATATTAACATTTTTATACAAAAATTACCATATCCTTTTAATCTAAAAGTTCAACAACAATTCTATGAACGAATAGAAAATCATACAATAGCTCATAATTTAGGTGGAGCAATATTAGTAGCAAGAGACTTATTAGTTGATTATTGTATAGAAGCTCAGTTAAAACGAACATTAAAACATAAGAATTTAAAACTATGTTGCAATCAAAATGCTGACGTCCCTCAGCAATATGGATGTAATAAAACTTATTCAAATTATAAAAAGAAAACGAAAATATTTAATCCAAAATATAAGAAACATTATTCACGAAAGTTTCGATGGAAAAAATACAAACCACAACGTTATCAACCAAAAACTTATCCCAAATATTTTCGTAGATATAAATTTAATCCCAAATCTAAAAACAGAAAACAATTTTGCCCTAAAAAGAAAAAAGATTGTAAATGTTGGATCTGTAAAGAAGAAGGTCATTATGCAAATGAATGTCCTAAAAAGAAAGAAAAATCATATAATAATAAAATACAAATTTTACATTCAGCTTTAGAACATCAATTAGAACCAATTGAATCAGATTATAATACAGACACATCTCTCTACATTTATGAATCTTTATCCAATGAATCAGATAACCAAAACTCTGAATCAAACTCCGAATTCCAATTCAACATTTATTCAAGTACTAGTTCAGAAAACGAATACTAAAGTACATGCATATATAGATACAGAGCAACTATATCATATAGCATCAAAACAATTAGATTTAAAATGGAAGAAATTACATAAACCATTACAAGTAAAAATAGCCGATGGAAGTTTTAATTCCATATGGTATGTAAGTTATTATAACACTATTATTATTGAAAACTACACTTTTATAATCCCATCAATCTATCAAAAAGAATCAGGATTACCGTTAATACTTGGAAATAATTTTCTCAAATTATATAACCCTTTTGTCAATATTTACATTATATAACTGCGAACCCTTATATTAAGAATCACCGAAATCCGTTATTTTACGAATCCTATTTATCATACATCTTATTATCAACAATTAAAATAGTCAATGAGAAACTTCATAAGTTACAGTTTTATCTCTTGAATAATACAACCATACAAACTGAAGTCGATAAACTATTAGATCAAGTATGTAGTGAAAATCCATTAGATCCTACCAAAAATCATAATACAGAAATTATTGAAATTAAACTAAAGGATCCTCTTCAGGAAGTCAATATCAAGAATAATATACCATATACTCCCTTAGATGTAAAAGAATTTACACAAGAATGTAAAGAATTACTTGAAAAAGGATTAATTACACCCAGTACTAGTAAACATTCTGCACCAGCTTTTTACGTCAATAATTCAGCCGAAAAGAAACGAGGAAAACGAAGAATGGTTATAAATTACAGAAGACTTAATGAAGCAACTATTGGAGATGCTTATAAATTACCCCGGAAAGATTATATTATTAATAAACTAAAAGGTCAGATTTGGTTCACCACATTAGATGCAAAATCAGGATATTGGCAATTACGATTACATGATAATACAAAAGCATTAACAGCATTCACTTGTCCACCCCAAAAACATTATCAATGGAATGTACTACCCTTTGGATTAAAACAAGCACCAAGTATTTATCAACGATTTATGGATAATAATCTTATAGGATTAGAAGAATATACTTTTGTGTATATAGATGATATTATTGTTTATTCAAATCAGGATAAATTAGATCATTTGAAGAAAGTTAAAATTGTCTTACAAAGATGTAAAGACAAAGGATTAATATTAAGCAAGCGAAAAGCAAAAATAGCACAACAAACAATTGAATATTTAGGTATTCAATTTAATCATCATGGTTATTTACAATTACAACCAAATATTTTACGAAAATTACAAGAATTTCGGATCAACTCACAAATCGAAAACATGTTCAACAATTTTAGGTTTATTAAACTATATTTCAGATCAAGGATTTCTAAAAGAATTAGCTAAAGAAAGAACACTTTTACGAGAAAAATGTAGCGACAATCTACAATGGCATTGGACTACTTGGATACTACAATATGTACAAAGATTAAAACTTCTTTGTAAAAATCTTCCAAAACTATATAATTATCAACAAAATGATGAGTTATTAGTTCAATTAGATGCAAGCAATGATGTATGAGCAGGTCTTTTAGCCAAACCCCTACTCGGAAGAAATACCAACTTTGCAAATATATAAATGGAACATTTAATTACTGCGAATTAAATTATCCTATTCATGAAAAAGAGGCATTAGCTTTGTCTCAAAACTTTGAGAAAATGGCGAATAGATCTACTCCCAATAAAATTTACAATTCATACTGATTCTCAATACTTATGTGGATTTACAAGATATCAACTTTCATCAAGTACCAATTATAATCAAGGACGGTGATCGATGGCAATTAGAGCTAGGTCGGTATCAATTTAATATTCATTATATTAAATCGCTAACAATTTTCTTGCAGATATATTAACAAGAGAATGGAAGCATTAATCGTTCATTTCGAAAGTACAATTGAATTAAAGGAAGCGAACTCACGAATTACAACTTCAAAGTATGAATATTCGGGTAAAACAAGAACAAATTACTAGTGAACTTGAGCATTAAAGCGAGACACTCTGGTTTTAAAACCAAAGGAGCAAAGTTCTAAAGCATCAACATCGCAGCGGGATCAATCTGTTGCTACTATAACTACTCAAATTCCAAAAGCATCATTAGGGTAATACAAGAAGCTATTCAGGTTGCACCCTCCAAGGTCCCTGAAATAATACAAGTATCAAAAGCACCAGTTTCACTTCCTGTGAAACCATATATAAGTACTTCATCATCAATAACTTCCTCATCAGTACCTCAAAAGGTGGCTGATAATCAAGAATCCAAGCACTATGTGATATATAATGGTCCTTTTGCTGGTCTTTATGATCAGTGGCATAAGGCAGCAATTCATATTACAGGCAAAAGCAGTGTCATCCATAAGAGTTTTTCTACTAAAGCAGAAGCTGAAAAATCTTTCCAAGAATTTCAGCATCCATCACTTCGACCACAATACAAGACAGTACTACAAACTCCAGTACCACCAATGTCCAAGTTAACTACATTGGGCAAAGCAATTGACATGGAGCAATTCATGCGGTTCTGAAAAGCACTTCACGAAGAATCAAAGGTCCTCACTTCGACATGTTTATGGATTGTTTCAAGCACTCAATCATTGGATGAAGAAATGAAACAATTTCAATACTACCCACAAAATCGTGGCAAGTATGGTCCCAAAGCGGTCATCTTCCCGGAGCGAACCATTAACAACTTATTTATTATTTGAGTGGATTAGTGACACCATTTATCTACAAGATATGAAGTTATTAGCGGACTTCCCATCCGGTTTAGTCCATGCTATCAAGCAATTCAAGGATCGTTTTGCGTGTGAAAGAAATATATATTAAAGTCTCAACAGCTATCCAATTTTGAAGCATCCGATGAAGAAACAGACCGATGGCGGCAATCATTACTTCAAGAATTGCCTTTCTTGATTGGTATAAGCAATATGCGGTATCCTCCCATAGATGAAGCACCTCATTCTGAATTCAATTGGGATTTGGTAAACAAATTCAATTTGAATTGTTTTGAAGGAATTTATACTCAATGTCTCAAGATTCAAGCAGACTCAACAATCAAGATCAACTATCGTGGCCATAATGTCTTATTAACGTCAATATGGAAGCATCCCATCCTAGCACATGAATTACCAGTCTTACAACGTTTTCAAAGCACCGTTCAATGACTTATCAGAATGTTTTCACACTCTAAGCTTTGCTTGGCGTGAAGCACTTTGCAAGCAGTTACAAGAATATCCCACTCACAGATGTAAACACTGTCCATCCTCTCAAGCACAAGGAGAAAGTACAAGCAACCCGGACGATTTAACTTATTATCATTGAAGAATAAAACATCGATCAAGTCTGAAGCACTACTATCGCAATAATGTAGTCTTTTACTTTCGGCGATCCTTTGATGACCACCATGTGCATCTTTTCTTTACTTTTTCTTTACTTTTTCTTTATGTCATGTAAGATGCCCCTTTAGCATCTTGCTTTTTTCTTTAAGTCTTTTCTTCTTTTAGGCTTTTTCTTTATGTTAAGTCTGTCTGTACTATGTTATTCCCTTTTGCGATTATAAATAGACGCCTTGGGTATCCTTAATGGGTACAACAAGCTTTCCATACATTACTCTCTCTATCTTCTCTCTTCGCACTTAAGTCCAGTGTGACGTTCAAGCGAGCCCGGAAGAACAGGTTAGAGTGATTATGGTTAACTTCTTGTCACCCTTCGATTAATTCAAGCATACAAATCATGCATATATTTTATCAAATCATACTTCTTATTATTTTATTTATTATAGCTATCATTCATGCAATCTTCTGTTATACAATCAGTATCATTTTAAAAATTATTAAATTTATTATCATTCTTTTTAAAATCTTTTCACGACTTACAAGATTTTGATTTTCAGAATGGCTTATTTTCACATCAAACGTATGTTGAAGCTACGAATCAAAGCACTAGATAATCAAAGAAGCGAATCGAAGAACTTAAGATTAAAACAATTGCAAGAAACAAGAAAGCAAATGATATTTACATCGATCCCGTTTTAAGAATTCTCCATCACCCTCTTTATAATGAAGAACAAGAAATTCTTTCTCTTGCCAAGCAAATGATTGAAGAATCAAGATTTAATTAAGCTTTTAGATTATTGTATTTTAGATTGTATTGCGAACATAAATATTATGTATCCAAATTATCTCTTCTTATCATTTAAATAAAATGAATTATTTTGATCATCGCCGATCACTTATACAAAGAATTCGTTTTTATAAAGAAATCGAAATGGAACAAAGAAAGTTTATTGACTTATATCATGAACATATAAAAATGGCAAAAGAAAATCAATGTTTTCAACTTTTAATAAATGCAAGAGTTTTATTAGATCAAACATTATATATTTATAATTCAGTTCAAAATGATAGATATGAACTTGAACAAGAAATGGATTTACTTATTGACTAAAGCATTCCATCAACATGACATTTCAATTATCTTATTTTATTAATTATTGTTTACCTGTCATTATTAATCAAATACATGTTTATGCTTTTACTTTATTTCAAGCACAACCTTTACTTTTCTTTATAATTGCAAGTCGATTATTTATTCCTCATGAAATAATTTGTCAATATTTTGAAATTAGCTGTCATCATCTAGATATTACTCTTAATTATTTATATAGAACTATATTAGGTCTCAATACTCGTGTCGGTTATCTCATACGACTCGATGATAGAGATATAATTTTTGATTTCTCACCTCCATCTGAGGAAGAATCAGAAACCTTTGAATTATTAGAAGATGAAAATGAAATAGAAAGATTAACACAAATACAACAAGATATTTTCTTAGAACAAATTTCAAGGAATTTAGATACTGAATTACAACAACAATTATACTGTTCAGAATCATTATCACAATTATTTCCTTCCGATACAGAAATAGAAGATATAGAAATCACCAGTACTGATTATGACAACATAGATGAAGATATAAACTATGATCTAGACAATGTCGATTGTAGTAATTTCCCCGAAGATTTTTAAATGAACTGTCCCATCTGTTTAGATTTACAAGATAGAATTCATTACACACAACAAGCTATAATTCATTATAAAGATCATATACAATACAATGAAAATCGTATTGATAGTCTTATATTTCTAGGAATCAATCGTCTCGTGATTTACCCTACGAAGAACATTTATCTGTAGTACAAAGATTACATCAACAATATATAGAACAATTAACACAATTAGAACAAATTGAAACTGATCATCATTGTTATCATCCATATCATCCCAATACATTATGACTTCTCAAACTTCTACCATCCTCGATGTAGACAATTTAGAATTAACTGAATCCTTAGGAACTTTTCAAGTTTCTACCTTAATAACTCAAGATAAAAGAATCAAATTGCTAAAGCTCAATTAGATTTAAAGAAAGGTCAAGACATTCACAAATCAACAATAAAACAAATCTTTAATAGACAAAATCTTATTTATTATGGAAAAATTATTCAAGAACAACCTATTCGAATTGATCAATGTCATGGAAATTTAAGAATTAGTTTAATTAATCCCAACAAATTCATAGACAACTACAATTATTACGAATCAAAACGAAAGAAAATTGGATATATTCAATTATCTACCATCCAAATATTATTAAAATCCACTTTTCAACAAGGAATTGATACTCCTATTAGAATGGCAATTTTAGATGAAAGAATGAACAATCTAAATGATCAAATTTTAGGAATGATGAATGGAAATTTACAATATGGAAAAATCAAATTTAACACTCGTTTAAAATTAGAATTCCTTAATTTCTTCTGAATTGGATAAAGCTATTACAATTGCATATAAATTCTATAGAACTAATTTAATGACTCCCGGACAATATCCCTTTTCATTAACTTATCAAATTAGTTATGCATTAACTAATTCACATCATAGTATTGATTTCAAACATACCGAACAAATCTATTTAGATCAATTGTTCCAAGAAGTTGCTAAAGTAGGTATTAAAATTCAACCAAAAGTACAACCACTTCCAAAGAATACAACAACCCTTTGAACCAAAGAATTCCATTAATTGAAAGAAGACATTCTTTTCCAGAATCATCATCAAATAATACTCCTTTGTTAAGATCTCTGTCATTAAGACATCATAGACCTCTTTATATAGAACGACCATTAAGAATAACAGAACCTAATAATCAAACAAGACAGGTTAGATGAAATTCAACGACAATTATCTACACTATCAACTTATTTAGTGCAGAAATTATGACAACATTAACAAACCTTACGCAACATCTAGAATCAATAGTACAAACACAAGAAATAATAGAATGAAAATTGAAGCTATTATACAAACCCAAATAGAAATAGTATCATTAATACAACAAATACAAAAAAAATTCAAGAGACAAATGACCAAATAATTGTAAAAGATACGCCCCGAAAGTGGTATCGAGCCGATAATTACAAAATACCCGAGAACGAAGTTAAATGCAAGACGAATCAATCGAACAAGTTGAAAAGAATATTCAAGTACAATTACATGAAGTAACCGATCTCATACGAAATTACATCTTACCCTCTCGAAAAGAAGAATATATTGGTCCCAGATTTTCAAATGAACATAAGGATGAAATAATTTTAGGTTATGAATCAACAAGATCAAGAACTTTTATGGATAATGACGAAAAACCCGAAAGTAGTACTACTCAAGAATTAAAATTAAAAGAAAAATTAGGAGATAAAAGAAAACAACATTTCAACCATCAAGTTATACTTGGAAAATGACAAAGATGATTTTTACATCAACAAGGATATTATTATAAAGGTACAAAATACGAAAATATCCAGATGAATATAAACCAAAATTTCAAAATTAACAATTGACAATATCTTAAATTTAGATTGTACAACAAATCTTTGAAGAAATCTTTCAAGAATGGTTTTCCAAAATATTATTATTATTACAAGTAGAAAACCTTTTGGCAATCAATCAACAACAAAAGATTCTCTCTATTATTTTGTTATATATAAAACTTCAGGAATAGTACAAGAATTTTAAGAGATAATGCACAAGCTTTACAAAATACACCTCATTATCTTAGTCAAACGACAGATGAAGATAAATTTGAAATTATTGGCGAAGAAATCTATAAAGAATTTTTGGCAAAGATATTATATTTCATCAAGCGAGATATATTAAAAGAAAAACGATTAAAAGCATTAAGACATTTAAACAATTTAATGATATGTGATATAAATTACTTAGAAGCTTTTATTTGTGAATTTAAAAACATTACTATAAATTACCTAGGGTTGAACAAGAAATGTATATTAACATTTTATACAAAATTACCATATCCTTTTAATCTAAAAGTTCAACAACAATTCTATGAACGAATAGAAAATCATACAATAGCTCATAATTTAGGTGGAGCAATATTAGTAGCAAGAGACTTATTAGTTGATTATTGTATAGAAGCTCAGTTAAAACGAACATTAAAACATAAGAATTTAAAACTATGTTGCAATCAAAATCTTTGACGTCCCTCAAAGAATATGGATGTAATAAAACTTATTCAAATTATAAAAAGAAAACGAAAATATTTAATCCAAAATATAAGAAACATTATTCACGAAAGTTTCGATGGAAAAAATACAAACCACAACGTTATCAACCAAAAACTTATCCCAAATATTTTCGTAGATATAAATTTAATCCCAAATCTAAAAGCAAAAACAATTTTGCCCTAAAAAGAAAAAAAGATTGTAAATGTTGGATCTCAGAAAGAAGAAGGTCATTATGCAAATGAATGTCCTAAAAGAAAGAAAAATCATATAATAATAAAATACAAATTTTACATTCACTTTAGAACATCAATTAGAACCAATTGAATCAGATTATAATACGAGACACATCTCTACATTTATGAATCTTTATCCAATGAATCGATAACCAAAACTCGAATCAAACTCAATTCCAATTCAACATTTATTCAAGTACTAGTTCGAAAAACGAATACTAAAGTACATGCATATATAGATACAGAGCAACTATCTCAGATAGCATCAAAACAATTAGATTTAAAATGGAAGAAATTACATAAACCATTACAAGTAAAAATAGCCGATGGAAGTTTTAATTCCATATGGTATGTAAGTTATTATAACACTATTATTATTGAAAACTACACTTTTATAATCCCATCAATCTATCAAAAGAATCGGGATTACCGTTAATACTTGGAAATAATTTTCTCAAATTATATAACCCTTTTGTCAATATTTACATTATATAACTGCGAACCCCTTATATTAAGAATCACCGAAATCCGTTATTTTACTTAATCCTATTTATCATACATCTTATTATCAACAATTAAAAATAGTCAATGAGAAACTTCATAAGTTACGCTTTATCTCTTGAATAATACAACCATACAAATCAAGTCGATAAACTATTAGATCAAGTATGTAGTGAAAATCCATTAGATCCTACCAAAAATCATAATACAGAAATTATTGAAATTAAACTAAAGGATCCTCTTCAGGAAGTCAATATCAAGAATAATATACCATATACTCCCTTAGATGTAAAAGAATTTACACAAGAATGTAAAGAATTACTTGAAAAAGGATTAATTACACCCAGTACTAGTAAACATTCTGCACCAGCTTTTTACGTCAATAATTCAGCTGAAAAGAAACGAGGAAAACGAAGAATGGTTATAAATTACAGAAGACTTAATGAAGCAACTATTGGAGATGCTTATAAATTACCCCGGAAAGATTATATTATTAATAAACTAAAAGGTCAGATTTGGTTCACCACATTAGATGCAAAATCAGGATATTGGCAATTACGATTACATGATAATACAAAAGCATTAACAACATTCACTTGTCCACCCCAAAAACATTATCAATGGAATGTACTACCCTTTGGATTAAAACAAGCACCAAGTATTTATCAACGATTTATGGATAATAATCTTATAGGATTAGAAGAATATACTTTTGTGTATATAGATGATATTATTGTTTATTCAAATCAGGATAAATTAGATCATTTGAAGAAAG